>CM067480.1:31332258-31355352 GCA_034552555.1 Semaprochilodus insignis | reverse complement strand
ATTGAGACACACCCCTGCTGCCGCTGCAGTGTGAGCAGTGTGTGTCGGGATCAAAGAGAAAAAGGCTGGACAGCTCTGAACTTTATGAAAACATCACATAGGCCTGGGCACTCTGTCCTGCTCTATTAAACACAAGAACCACAGCAAGGCCTGTGACTCACTCAACGGACCAAATGACCGAGGCGACATGTGCTGGCCGTCCCAGGACTGGGCCATTATTTAAACTCCACGGTGGAATCCTATGTTTAAGGACGTTTTCTGAAGGACTTTTTGGTATCCACCATAAAAACACAGTTGTTATAGGCACGTGTGTGGATGTGGACGCCATAACCCCTCTGTCGCGGCCCCTCAATAAAAAACCCGACTGAGCCCAAACTGAGTTCAGGTACAGTCAGAAGAACCAGTCACTAGAAAGCTAGTTAGCAACACGATTCTCCGGGTTCAGAAATGTCAATACTGTACTTGTCAACAGCTATCGTAACATAAATCATAAAGGTATGAACTCAACTCATCACAACATAGCCCAATTCAGTTACTTACCAAGAACAGCAAAAGAAAACAAAAGAAAATGTGTAACATGTTTTTAATATATAGTAATATTTAATAAGTTTCAGCACTCAAAAGCGCACTAGGACTTGCAATAGGAAAGTTTTAGGACTAGGAATTGCACTTGGAAAGTTTAGCACTAGGAATAACACTAGGAAAGTTTTAGCTCTAGGAATTGCACTATGAAAGTGTTAAAACCTGGAATCTAACTAGGAAAGTTTTTTTGCTGAGTCAGATACACACACACACACACACACACACACACACACACACACACACACACACACATACATATGCACACAGACACACATGCACACGCACACAGACACGCATACACAGACACATGCACGCATACAGAGACACACGCGCACAGACACACAGACACACAGACACACAGACACACAGACACACAGACACACGCACACAGGCACGCACAGACAGACACCTACAGGTAAAAGACGAGAGAGACATGTGGCCTTTAGATGTAGATGATGAGAAGTAGCAGCCAGGTGCAAAACAGCTGTTTGGAAACATCTGACCAACATATTGCATGTGGGTGGCTTTCTGCTGAAACCACAAACAGAAATATGGGTACATCTCTGTGCTGGGAGTTACATAACCTTAAATACAATCATGAAGGATTTAGATCTCTCTCTGTATTTTCATGGCAATGTTCTTCTTTATATTGTAAGGAAATGAACCCGCTGCTTCTTTAGCTCCACCTGTGTCCTTCACACAGAGCTCCTAACAGGAGTGGGTAACATAGCAAGAATATAACATTAAAATACCTCAATATCTCTGCACGCAAGACGATATTCAGTTTTTGGAGGTCTGATAATCAGTCAGAGATGTCTGATGTGAAATGTGCCTGTAATGACCCTCTTGCCCATCTGGTCTGTATTGCCCCGAGAGTGTTGCAGGTGGAATTGTGAGGTGGAGTTCGCACCTAATTGGCTACTGGGACACACGAGTGCGCAGGTGTTTGGTCTCTTTAAAAGGCTCTGTGATGTGGATAGCTGGAGCCCCTTTTTTCTTTGTTTCTCTCTTTCGCTCGTAGACGTCTCTGGCCCCCTTGGGGTCAATACTGCCAGGGATCCAACATGAAGGCTTTGCTGCAGTAGGCTTTAACGACTAGTGTCTGGCTCCCTTCAACAGTGCCATCTTTGTGGTTTGCAAATCATTTTTAAATAACTTTAAAAGGAGCGATAAATAAAATGTAATCAATATTTAGATTTTTTTAAACATACCAGAACTAACTAAAATTATCTAGAGAATGAGAACAAACAGTTTTTTGATACGTCAAAGACGTCTATTTATTGTGTTATAGATACACCTACTGGCTCCAGCCCATTCTGTTTCATAATACCACTTCGTACCTCAAGAGTCTGCTACATGAGCGGATGCAGAAGAAGCATGCCCTCTTTGAAAACACAATGAAAGATAAGAGAACAAGTGACAAAAACAGCAGCAAAGTCATTAAGTCATTACCTTTATTAATACACTTCAGTGTCATCTGATACTGTGATATATTGATACTTTGATACTGATATTGTGATACTGACTGGCTAGGCATGTGTCCAGGCTACCAGGCTACCAGGCTAGGCATGTGTCTTCATAGATCCTCTGCTAAACAAAGATAAGAACATTAACCTGTGACCTGGCCTCGGGACCGCTGACCCACAGGACAGCCACCGTGAGCGAAGAGTGGGTGAGTGTGCGTACGCTCAATGACAGCTATTGACATGGCTTAAACAGGCAACAAAAGGTCGAAGGTCACCATTCCACACTTCCAGTTAAACAGGATGAGGCAGTCAAACTTCGCATGTGGTGCAGCCACATAAACTAAAGCAGCTTGTCACACTCTCCAACAAAATCCACTGTGCAATATACTACACGTTCACATTCAAGCCATATCAGGTCATTATAAAAGTCATAAAATTCAATTTCATGCAGAGAAAACTGCATACAGTTTGTTACAATCATGTGAGCTGACCCAATCTGACCATATCACATGGAAATACCAAGTGGTTACCAGTATCTTAATCACAGAATCATATAACCTCAATATTTGTGATGGGCAATAAGAAAATACTCAATCTTCATCAAGTCACTCACAATATACATTTCTGAGCATACTGTAGATACAGTCAGTACTTACGCTTCCCCATTACGCATGTTTGATCACAAAATGAGCATAATTAGAGCTGTTTAAATGGATTTAGAGCAGCACAGAATGTGGAAGTTCTCAGGATGTATCGTGTATCCTGATTATTTCTTGAAGCATCCTGGGACTGCATTACGGCATATCTCCCAAATCTACTCAATATGATGTACTCATTTCTACTTACACGATACATTAACATCACTTGCGTACTTACACCTGTATGTGGCAGTTGCCCCGCAGCCCCTAAATGAACATGATGTAGTGGTTGAACCGACTGAGTGCTGTACATCGTAGCTTTCTGTTCTGCTAAGTTAGAACCAAGGCTGCTGTTAATCAAGCATTCAAGCTTCTCGCAAAGCGGAACATCTCTCGGCGCCGCCTCTTCTGGGCTGGGGGGACTAAAAATAGGTACAACATCGTCCATTAAAGAAGCCCTCTGTGCCAAAGTGAGGAAGCTGCTTCACTGAGCGACAAGTCCTCTCCACTCATAAACTTGAGATTTCATATCAGAGGAAACTGAGGGGAGGAAGTGTCGATGCGTGTGTGTATGTTTTAAAGTGAAGAGTATTTTATTTTATTTATTCATAATTATTATTATCATCAATTATTTATTAATAATAATTAATAGTTTTCCAGATATATCACCATATTAGATATTTTATTTTGCATTAACACGGTCAATGAGCCCATACTGCCGTTACTCTATTATCCAGAAACATCTTGTTTTGTTTTTGCAGGAGTAGCTTGTTTGGACTGGACTGTTTTGTTCCGTTTTCCTATTTTAAATTTTCACTTGGGGGGGGGAACATTCCCGGAAAGGAAATGCATCTATTTTAAATAACTTTTTAAACAATCAGGACCAAAACAGGTCTGAAAACAGAGACCACAAATAGAATCTTACCATTGATACTCTGCTCATCATCCATCGAAATGACCCCAAAAAATTATCTTGACTGTATTAGACATGACACACTGCTATACTGCACACTGTATACTACAGTAATATGTACTGCATACTGTATACGCCCCCTGTGTGTAGTATACAGTACAGTAACAAGTTCTGACCCACAGTGTAGTATACTAATACAGTCACATGACCAGTTACCTCACATTTACCTCAGAGCTGTTATTACTGTATCCACTGTTTAGAGCTAGCTGCTGCTAACGCTGCTCAGTTCACCTGAAATACAATTAGCCTAGCTGCTAGCTACCCTCAGCTATTTCACTCTAAAACTATTAAAACAATCACTACACCCACATTTATATTCGGAGTGGGCTGCGTTTTGCTCCCCAGTGTTACCTGCTGCCATTTTCTCTGTTTGAAGCAGGCTGAGAGCTGGTGAGGCCGCGGTGCATGATGGGATGCAGTACACCATGAAGATAGCTCCCCCTGTATACTAGAGCATCTGACTGGAGTAGTATACCAACCAGTTCTCCAGTTCACTACAGGTTTACAGTTTGGTCATGTACTGCATACTACACACTACTTTTAGGCAGATTTAGTACACGAGTAGTATGAAGTATGCCATTTCGAATACAGTTAGGGTGGCCACTTGGTTTTAGGCTGGACCCTCCCAGTCCTCGGTCCAGGGCAATATCAGGACGGACGCCTATTAGTCCTCTTTTCGGGATGAACTATTTGAAATGTTCACTCGCAAACAACAGAATGTGCGCCATTGGCAATTTGCATTTCATTGGTTTAACAAGGTCATGTGACATAGTGACTCACCTACCGGCTAACCGCAGGTCAGCCCTCTAAACGCTAGTCAATTAGTAAGCTCCCGTCTGACTCACAAATGTCATTCATTCCACCCAATTAGGTGAGTAAAGCAATCATTGATGTGTTATACAGGTTACGATTTTAATTCTGTTCTAGTTTCATGCCTGACCCACAGCCTGCATTATCAACAACGTACTCATAATATTTAAGAGGGGAAAAGCTAATAACACAAGCGTTTGAGCAAACTGCTGGTAGATGAGTTAGACCAATCAGAAGCAACCAAACCATTATGTGTTGTGAGAACACAATCACAACCTTTTGGGACACTACATTTAGAGGTCAAACCTTAAGCCAGAAAAACTGGTTATAACTGGGGGGGGTGGGTCTGAACCTTACAATAATCTCAAATTCAGAAAAATCACAAATAGATATTTTGCCCAAATCACAGACCCCTCAAGAACAGTTATTCAGGTTTGATGGATTCTGTTCTGTCAAAACCAACAATTTATCAATACTTCTGTCTATACCGTGTCACATCAATACTGGTATTCAGTACTGGGAATAGATTACCTAGCACTGTTTACACAGCTTAGCATGGGTGCCTGCACATGTTTATGTGTTGACAGGAGGCCACTACGGACCAGCTGCAAGAAGAACAAGTCATCCAAACTCTATTAGGCAGCGTTCCTTCCATTCAGCCAGCTTTAGGAGGACTGTTCACACTCATACAGACACCAAGTCTCCTCCAACATTCTATAAACCCCTCAAACCTGCTTTCTTTACGTTTAAAAGCCTTTTCATTAACTTAAATGAGTAGCTATTTACAAATTAACCTCTATTTGCAGCATCTTCAGCACTTAACCCATATAATAATTTTGACATTTTTATAACAGAAGTCAATGGCCAGGTGCTGAAGCAGCTTTCTACTGGCTTCTACTGCAAGTGTCACTTGAATTCATGTTTTACGTTCTACAAGGAAACATGCTGAATGGACGTTGCAAATACAGATTAGGTTAAAAATTGGATTCCTTTAAGTCCTGCTCTTTGAAAGCAGATCAGCAGAAGAGGCAAGTGTAATAGTGCAGTGTCTCAGTGTGATTTACAATCCAATTTACCCCAAACCAAATAATATACGTAGTAATAATGTACCCTCAAGCGCTAAATCTGTGCCCGCAAGGACAAATTAACCTGCACTTTAAGCGAGTAAAAGCTTCTGCTTAAATCAATGAAACTCAACATTCTTTCTGCATTCTGAAGTCAAACACTAACGGCTGATTTATCTGTGCACTGCATGCATCAATACGTACTGGGTGACGACCTAAAAGGACTGGCTGATTGGATTCTGGCTTATTTTCAAAGTCCACCGTGTCATATCTATGAGAGAATGTGCTGAGTCAGAATGACATTTTCACAACACACAACATGCATTAAGATAAGCAAGACCTGTAATGCTCTTTTGGAGGAAAAGTAATGCTCACCTAGACTCCTGGCCCTGGCATCCTCAGGAGTTTACTTCGACCAATAGGCCCAGTTACAGATTGTAGAAGGCTCCTCTTGACTTCTTCTAATTGGAATTTGCTGGTGTTGTTTAAATACACACCACATCCACAAGTTACTCAGGTCTGATCCACAAGTTACTCAGGTCTGATCCACAAGTTACTCGGGTCTGATCCACAAGCTACTCAGGTCTGATCTTGACACAAACTCGACGGTTTGTGCTGGTGAGTCGCTCACATCTGTTGTTAATGTAAACAAGAGACACAGCCCATATGTTCTAATCAATAACGTCAGGTAAATGAACCACGTGCTTCATGAACTGCAAACAAACTATCCAGCAGAACAAGCCTTCACAATGAAGGCAATTTGCTCTGAACAGCTCTCAGCTGTTCATTATTAGAGACGAAGGTGAAATAGGGCCAGATGATTTTGGAGCACTTACTGGCACTAACTTCCCCGCTGCCACGTTAGCACCAAACAGCAGAAAAGGTGGCCGCGAGTCGTATATGTATGCGGACATGAACGTATGTCCAAAACACTCAGAAAAAAACATATGTGCCAAATTAAGGCAAAAATTCTGATTTGTGCCGCTGTAACCTGGAAATGTGAATGTAGCCGTTTGTCCATTTTGGTCAGTATATACCAGTATCTGTTTAATGTTGTTCTGGCTAAAACTACAGTGATTTTAAAGTCAAAAGTATGTATTGAATTTTATATGGGTTACGCAAGTTTGGAATATCCACAACACATTCGGATTCATCACAAGAACAATAACACACTGTTATAACATCAACCACTACTGCAGAGTCATGCTAAGGAAACTTGGGGGTTGGAGGTGGTGAAATACATGACTGACCTAAGCACATTCCATTCAACATGTGCAGAGCAGACAGGTAAAGAGCCGCCCGGCAGTCAGAGCCAGCACCAACATTTTGTACCTGTTAAGAGTCTGAAAATATTACCATTCAAGCAGCTCCTGCCTTTGGAGAAACATCTGGACAAATATAACAGGCTACAGATGACCGAGCATTGCAAAGTGAATATTTGTCTGACTTTACACTGGAGTCTTATATTTCCCCAGCAAGCCCAACTGATACAATTTCATATTTGGGCTGGGCCGTATAAAGCCCGAAGCAGAACAAGCATGACTTTCACAGCTGATGATATCTGGCCTGGGTAATGTTATTAATACAGCAAAGAAACACACACACACACACACACACACACGCACACGCACACGCACACGCACACGCACACGCACACGCACACGCACACACACACACACAGAGAGAACTTTTTACTGCTATTACTGCTTAACTTACATAACACATCTCTCCTGCCTGCCTCCTAGTCTCTGATGAACACCTTTCTCAAGTTCCTCTAAAGCACTGATGAAAACCAAACAGTCTACACAATATACACTATGAGCAAAATAATAAACTGTCAGCACAATGACATTTAAAGAAGCAGCTCAGTGAAAAATGTAATTTACACAATTTCCCCCCCGTCCTTACACCAATTCATTAAACCAGTCAAAACACTGTGTCTAAAAGAATTCAGGCTTAAAGGCTGCTGCAATGCACATCTGCTCGTGTTTATAGAAAATGGGCAACATGGCATAAATATTACACATGGGAAAGCATTTTCATGACCACAGTGGTACATTACCATATCTCGCTTCTCTAACTTTTGAGAAGAGGTTGTAACAGTTGTACTGCCAAGCAGTAGTGAAAAGGCTTCAAGGTTTTCACGCAACTGATAAACTATACATTTCTACTACTCGTTAGGCACCAGAGCTGTCAAAGAATATCTATACATCAATACATATCGACACTGAACATCTAACACACCACGCATAGGCACATAAGACTGTCTTAAGTCTTAAGGTCTCAAGCCTTAAGGCCACAGTCCTAAGGTCAGTCTTAAGGTCATAAAAAACCTGCTACGTTAAGTTTCCCCAGTGCACAAAAATTCGAAACCATGGACTGCGAGGGCTGTTCAATTCCTCAGCCCATCACAGCGCGCCTCTCAGCATTTTACCAATACTACATTAAACTAAAGCCGTGTTGGGACTACAGGAAGCCATGGTTGATTAAATGTAGCTTAAATGCACACAGGGAAAGGCAGCCAGTCTCTCAGATTATCAGACCAATGCTGATGTTCTCAGCTAACGTTACTAGCACCTCTCGTTTTTTGAAAACAGGTAGTCTGTGAAGAAGCAGTGAACTGTTACCAAATGTGATCAGTGACATTCAATATATACTGTATATGAGTAGAGTTTAAAAATGAACATAAACTCAACTTATAGTGCTGCTCTTTATGGGACACTACATGATGATGTTCAGTGTGGCACATCCAGTGTGCGGTGGCTATCAGTCGACAAAAGAACAGGCGGAGTGCTGTGTGGACATACTTCGGCTTTGTTTCAGAACAGTTGCTGTTTGTACAGTTTGTTTCAGAACTCAAGGTCCTAACACATGAAATCTGGACAAACACCTGAAGGAGCAGCACCGGTCTGTACAGAGGTGGTGATTTCTGCAGGCTTGAATGAGAACAGTGATTTACAAGAGATATTCCATGTGTATTTGGATGTTTGTCTAGAATAAAAGACCCTCAACGTTATCTGTCTTTGGTTTTGGATTTCGATGTATTTCAAAGTATCATACAGAATGTGAAATTTCACATCAGCCTCGTAGCTCAAGTGCACAACAAGTAAAGCGCTCCATTAGTGAGAACCAGGAACATTTTGTATATTTGATTTTTCGGGCAAAACTATTCCACGAGCATAGCAGTGATCACAAAACTACCGCAAACTAATTCAGAAGTTACTGAACACAATGAAAAGCCTTAAAGAAACAGCTCTGTGCTGCTGCAAAAGACTGAAAGCCAAAGTGACAGGCAGAAAGCAAAGGGATTAAAGCGTGGAATTTCTCCTCAGAATGAACCACAGCGCACACAGGACAGAGGGTTTCAGGTCGGAGAGCAGGGAGGACACACACAGCGAGCGTTTCAGGAGAGAAGCCATTAAAGTCCAGGGAAAAAGAGAAAGAGACGAACACAAAGCACAACAATCGGCCCAGCCACGGCTTCAGCTCCACTCCAAGCGGGCAGCAATCAAAGATCCTGACAAACCACTCCATGTTTGGTCATCGGATGGAGCCAAGAGAGGGAGAGGCTGGAGAGAGGGAGATGTATATGTAGAGAGAGAGAGAGAGAGAGAGAGAGAGAACAAATGAAAGTGCTAAGAGAGAAACAAAAAGAAACAGAATGCCGAGCGGTTAGGAGAGCAAGACATGGAAACGGCATGCAATAAAGTGATGAGAAAGAGAGCGAAAGAGAAAGTGAACACGAGGGAAAGAGCATGTAATAAAAAGTGATACAGAGAAAGAAAGAAGGAGAGGTAGAAGAAAGGGAGAGAGAGAGAGAAGGAGCATGAGAAGAGAAGTGTATGTAAATGAAGAGATGGAAGAAGTAAACAATATAAAGTAACAGAAAAGAAGAGAGGAGCAGACTCACTCTGGCTGTGCTCATCTCCGGCTGCTCCGCTGCACTCCAGCATGTTTACAGCCCACAGATTCCTCGAAAAGAGCCTGATCCAAAAAAACCCCAGCAAAGCCTCCGCTCGGGAAAAAAGGGAAAGGACCAAAAAGACTGACAAAGGCACGACTACCCTCACAACCACAATGACCTCAGCACTCCCCTCCCTCTCTCCCTCTCTCGCTCACCCTCTCCTTCACTCTCTCTTGTTAAACTCCGAGAGGGATTAGTTTACAGTGTGAGGAAGCCAGAAAGTTTCCCAGGAGACGAGCCACTAAAATAAATTCCTCGCAGCTACTCTTCCTCTGCTGGAGCGGGCGAGCCTCTGAGGAGGGAGAGAGAGAGTGAGAGTGAGAAAGAGAGAGAGGCGTGCTACTCCGCAAGGAAAGAGGAAGTGACATCGCCAGGTGCTCTCCAATGGAGCTCCATTTCCTGTTGACTCAAGTCAACAATAGGAAATCTGGATCAGTGCCACAGAGGAAAGGGGGATACACGGTTTCCAAGTTCCTCTGTCTCTCTCTCGGTCTCCCTCTCCTCTTAATCAATCAGTCTATCCATCCAAACATCCATCTATCCATGTATACATCCATCTAATCTATCCATTCATCTTTTTAGTCCCATAAACTCTCTCTATTTCTATCTTTTTCTCTCTTTCTCTCTCCTCTTCATCAGCCTATCCAACCATCCACCCAACCATCTATCCTTTAAGTCTCTTTTTCCATCTTTCTCAGTCTATCCCCATAAAGTCTTTCTTTCTCATTTTTCCCTTCTTTTTCTTTCTTTCTTCCTCATACTCTCGCACCTTTTTTATAAATCAATCCATCCAAACATCTCTCCAACCATCTATCTATCCTCTAAGTCTCTCTCACTCTATCCCTGTAAACGTTTATCATTTCCCTTCTTAATCTGTCCTCTCTGAATCTTTTTTCCTTCACACGTACCCTCTTAAACCTTCTCTCCATCTCTCCCCATCCTCTATTCTCTCTCTCTTACCCCATCAATCTGTCTCCCTCTCACTCATCTCCACTTAACTCTCTTTCCGTTCTACCCATCTCTTTCTCTCTCTACGTTATATCCATCCCTCTCTTGCTGTTCTACCCATCTTTCTTTTTCTCTCTCCATGTCTCTTTCTCTGTTCTAACCATCTCTCTCTCCATTCTATCCAGCTCTCTCTCTGTTTTAACCATACCAATCTCTCTCTTTCTCCTACCCATCTCTCTCTCTCTCTGTTTTAACCATCTCTCTCTCTCTCTCTCTCTCTCTCTCTCTCTCCTATCTCTCCTATCTCTCTCTCCTATCTCTCTCTCTCTCTCTCTCTCTCTCTCTCTGTTACAAGGTTTGGTTGGATACTGCATTAGCCAGCGTTTCCTCCACACACACACACACACACACACACACACACACACACACACACACACACACACACACACACACGTCACTCATGTTTTCCTCTGTCACCGCCAGCCAAAACCCACAGCAGCCATTCACACAGCAGCACCAGCAGCAGCAGGAGCTCAGGATTTATGAAGTGGGCGCGGCTCAGAGCAGGAAACACACATTCATTCATACTTAAACTACATCTCCACCTACAACCACATCCACTGAATAATCACCATATTTATATATGGATATCAACAAAAATCTCAGGAACTGAGTCAGGAAGTGCACCATGACCCTGACACGACAGAACCTCCTAAGAGTAACTGAACAATGGGGGTGAGTGTGTGTGTGGACTGTGGACAGCTTTGCTGTTAGAGTTTTATAGTGTTCAACACAGTGTTGAAATATCCCACAGCACAGAGCTTTATACTGCTTAACAAATGTTTACTCCGTGCAGCTCAGAAGATCCACACCTTATGGTTTACACTGACTTAGTGATTCATGCTAATGTTTTAGGCTCGAGTGATTTAAACCACCACCAGCTGACCCACGCATGATAAACAACTGGCTCTCAGGCTGGCTTCACATGCCGAAACTCAAACGCATTTCATTAAAGAAAATAAAACCGGGATTCTTACTTGCTCCTTGACGGAGGCCAGGATGTTATTGGCTGTGCTGTCTGATTCCATGTCGTGACTGGCTAGTCCTTCTCTGATTGGCAGCAGCAGGCCCTCCTCCGAGACTGGGCTCTGCTCAGGAGCGGGCATTCCTCCTGCGCACACACACACACAGACACAGATCTATATTTTAAATGCAATCACATGCACAAAAATACATTCCACAGATCTGACTTAAGTACTGGAGCTGAAAGCTGGTTTCCATCTGCCTTAAGCTTGGAGAGAATATAAACATGCCTGCTGTTTCACACTAACACATACACGCACCCTTCTTCAGGTCTACAGGGTGAGGGTGAGCTTCTGACAGGTGAGAACGATTCAACACAACGCAACTCCATCAACCAACCAGCGTGTGTATGTGTGTGTGTGTGTGTGTGTGTGTGTGTGTGTGTGTGTGTGCGCGTGCGCATGTGTGCACACTCACAAAACATTGTAAAACACAAACGTTTATCTTGTGGGGACATCCACAGGGCTCTAGAGATCTTTGTAGCACTGTTGCTAAATAAAACAACACCTACACTTAACAGTAACCCTATAGAGGTATAACCCTACATTCTAAGCTTAACTTCAGGATCCAAAATGCTATTTTTCAGCTCTATTAGATTTTCTTAAAAAATGCTGCATGCTCAGGTGAACAGAAATGTCATCTTGTCCTATACTTGCAAGGACATGTGGTCCTCACAAATACACTACTACAAGAACGTGCGCACACACCCCTCCCTATAAAAATGTAAAGATAGCTCTGGTCTGAGAGCATAGGCAGCAGCAAGCACCGCAGCGGGAGGTTTGCCTTATACGTAGCTCCTGGCTGGGCCGCAGGATGTGGAAAAAAATTCCATACTGCATTCATACTGCTGCAGTTACAGCTTAACTTCAACAATATACTAAACAGAGCTGTGGAATAACTTTGTGTGTGTGTGTGGGTGTGGGTGTGGGTGTGTGTGTGTGTGTGTGTATATATATATATATATATACACGATATATATATCGGCTTCTTTTGCTTCTCTTATTAACTATATATATATCGCGAATAACTCACACAGACAACCGAAATCGCAAGCGTGATCTGCAGCATCCATATGCCAGCATGACACGCATGCAAAAGGAGCAGAGTTCAGCAAACACGCCTAATAAACAGACACACATTCAGCTCAGTCGAATCATTATTCAGCACCATCACTGTTATCTGACGAGTTTTAATCAACATTAACACAGGAAGGTAATTAAAGGGGACAGTGGAGATGCAGTGGGGACGTGTTTGCAGTGTCTGCACTGTTTTACAATGTAGACAAACGCAATGCCTTTATTGTTAAGTATAGTTATAGTGAACTACACGGTTTGTCAAAGCCTACAACCACACAAATGCACAGTTAAATCAGAAGTTAGGACACCTCTGGGGTTTGGTTTAGTCTAGTTGAAGTGTTTCTGTAACACTGGTTTTTATCTGGAGCTAATGGAGAAGATAATGAACTGAAGAGCTGTTGATCTGTAAAAGCTTCTGTCCTAATTCACTCCTAACTGAAGTGCACATTGTGATGAGCCCCTTATGTCGGGGTGAGCAGCACGCATTATTAATAACAGTGCATGATAGATCATTGACTTTAGGCCAGATTGATAGAAGAGTATTAAATTAATTTAATGGTGTCATGGTTAATCAACCAGTGTATTAAACCGCCTAAACTCCCAAAATCACTTCAGAGGAGAAGTCAGTCCCAGTAAATCACCTGCTTCTGTGCTTGGTGCATTGAAATCACCAGTGTAGCAATCAAGTTCAAGGATAGTTCACACCGTCTTTGTTATCTGACGGTTATCTTCCTTATCGTCTTCTACATTTTTTGTCTTCTAACTAGTCCTGCAGTTTCTGAGACATCAACATCACACCAACTCCAAAATGTTCGCTCTGATTGGAAAATGTGTGCTTCTAGACAGCCTTTTGGTCGGATTCATGGTTCCCGCATAGCAACAGATTTTTCCCCATTAAGAATAATTGGGATAGAAAAGTGCACACCCATCCAATGTACCTCTGCTCAACCCAGAGACACTGTTTCTGATATATCACCTCAGGGCAGACCCCCGAGCACAAACTCAACATTGGGTGAACCTGCACTTGTCCGATTGTCTTTTTTGTTTTCCATCAACTGCAACCAAAGCCTAGTAACAGCCTAGCACAAAGTGGGAACCAAGTTGTGCACCCATTCTGTGTTTCCTTCAGGAAATGCACTTTTCCAGTTTTCTCTGCAGATGCATTCTACAAAATCACCCCAACCATTCTGGAAAGATTCATCCATTTCAAAGAGAGCTGTTCAAGTCATCCGGTGGAAATTCCTGTACTTTTTCAGATGGCAATATATATCGCAGAGCAAAGTAATACTGCAATGTAACTTTTTCCGATATCGTGCAGCCCCATATAATGGCTATAATTATAGATAGATCATAACTGCAAAAATACATGTATTCATACTATAAACGTAGAGGGAGTCATCCAATATATCCAATACGTCCATCTAACAAAACAAAATCAACTTCCAAAAACATTTTTCCATTTGGGCGCAGCTACCGAATGAACCAAGACATGCTCTATGACCATGTATGGCTGCGCCTTGTCTTAAAGTCAGCGCACAACTGCATATGCATTTCATATCAGTGGGTTAATTTAGCCTGCAAAGTATGAGCCTACATCTTACATCTGCAAAGAAATCAAACTCAGCAGACCAGTGCATCCTCACAGCTAGACCTGCAATCCATCCCAAATCCCAATGAGAATCTGAACCTGAGCGGAACTACATCAGCAGTACCATCTGAACCCCCATACAGCACCGGAATAATAATGCTGGATCAGACGGCTAGACTTGGCAGTATCATCTAAATCTGGACGAGGACCACAACAGCAGAGCTATACTAGCATACATACACGCCTATCTGCAAAAACCTAATTCAAGACCGTGCAAGTGTAGTACATATCACTGAAACTATGCAGGAGGGGCAACCAGCAGCAGAACATTTGCATTTACTATTAAGGTTAATCATTCAGCAGGCACTTCAGGGCAAATAGCAGGGCTAGGCCTCTGACTGGCTGTTCACTAAAAACACACTGATTTCTAAAGCAGGTCAGAAGCAGAAAAAGGGTTCAGAGACAGACCTTATTGTACTTGTTTAGCTCATCAGCTTGTGTTCATTTTCTATCCTATCGTTTATTCATATATTCATACTGTATATTCTGGATATTTATGGGCTTCATTTGCACAGGGCACCTGAGAATGGGATTAGTCCCAGCTGCTTCTTCTCTGCCCCCCTAATAAAGAAATGAAATAAAACGAAATGATCTGTGGCTGGAAAGATGAGATGCTCCGCCGCTCGCTGACGAACCACTTCGGCGCAAATCTGTCTCTTTGCCACTTGAAGTCATGGAATAGACTCGGGCCCATCAAAAAGTGCTTTATATATTGTATTTATGTGAGCTGTGGTGGTTACAGCATCTGCTGCCACATAAGTCAAACCTGCCCCCGTAAAAGTGCCACATTTTACTGTGGCAAATGCATCAGAGCGCCTGCTGACAGCGGCAAGGGCTATTATAGCGGTGCGAGTGGCCATAGGTTACTGCAGGTGGCGTGTGCTAGAAGAAGAGCGACATGTGCAAACATACACATCTCTCAGAGATGACCTTTATGAAACTCTCAAACTGAAGGCGAGCTTTTCCTCTCTCCCAGTTGCAGTCACGCTACTGACATGATCGCTTGCTGAAATCAATGTGTGGGTCTATAAACCACTTCAAAACAGTTCATATAGGCAGTTATAACAAATTACACCACAGTTCATATCAACACTGCACTGGTTTCCTCAGCTATTCTGAACTTTAATCTTTGCTACCTTTTAAACAAACTCAGGAAAGACCATAGAAATAGAAACTAATTAGACTGTTAGTTGTAAATAAGACACACTGGACATCTGGAGACCTGTTTACACATAGCAAACACATACTTTCACGTAGGCACATACCGTCAGTCTGTCACCCGCTCCATGACACCAACACACACATGTAACATTGCATGTCAGTGTGGAGCTGAGCAGTAGCTGTTATTTAGTGTCACAAGAAAGAACATATTACTGTGTGAAGGTGCAAGTGTCTGTGTTACTGAGCTGAAACAGAACTCTCACACAGAGCACTATATAGGTTAATAGCACACTACTAGCTACTACTATAACTTATATTACTACTGCTAATGCTACGAGTTCTACTAATACAGTTAATACCACTGCTGCTAATTCAACTACTACTATTAATACTACTGCTGCCTTGAGTACTACTACTACTACTGTTAGTACTATTCCTTCTAGTACCACTACTACGGCTACAAGTAGTACTGTTAGTACTACTACTAATACTACTACAGCTACTACTACCACTACTACTGTTACTACTACTGCTGCTAGTACTACACTACTACTGCTAGTACTATTGCTGCTCATCCTACTAGTACTGTTAACACTACTGCTGCTAGTACTACACTACTACTGCTAGTACTATTGCTGCTCATCCTGCTAGTACTGTTAACACTACTGCTGCTAGTACTACACTACTACTGATAGACGTATTGCTGCTAGTACTACTAGTACTGTTAGTACTACTGCTGCTTTTAGTAGAATTGCTGCAACTGCTACAACTGCTGCTACTACTACTACTACTCTCTTAAACACCTGCATGACAATGACTTCACCAAAGTATGGGCTTGCAAGAGGACTGTAGGCGTCCTTTGGGACAGGCCCACAACCAGTTAACGGAACAAAAAGCCCTGCAGACACAATCTGCACAGATCTGTTTTTCTTAGTGCAGAGTAAGAGGTCATTCAGAAATGAAAGGTGCCACGCCCAAGCGCACTTCTTATAAGGCAGGGCTGAAACATGAACGACTGACAAATGACAAATGACACATAAATGAAAAATGTACATGTAATGCCAAATCAAATAAATCACAAAAGCATGAAAAGTTCACTGCGCTATGAAACAGCCCAAACCTAGCTTTTCCTCAATGTTGGAAGAATGACTTGGCCAGCTGTGGATTGACAGCACAAAAGTTAACAGTTTTCAGAAGTTGACTGATTAATTTAAAAAATGCAAAGTGTGTTGCATGGGCTATGAGAGCGCTATCCAGGTATGGAAAACATTGCTCCACATAACAAGGGGAAAAGGTGAGCTTGAGAGAGTTTAGAACCACTAAAGGTTGTCTGACATGGGCAAACCCCAATACTGCCATTCTACTGCAGCTTCCTGCATTTATAATAACGGCCTGCTTTTATTTAGGTTCAAGTTGTTCTTGTTTCTTGGACCACATGAATAGCCACACAAGAGATCTACGATTGGACGGTATATAAAACACTCAGTGATTGGTTACAGGCTCATTTGCATATTTCGGCCAACCCATTTTAGCTGACCGAGTTTCCTCAGTTTCCTCAGCTAAACTTTAAAATGCCAGAAAAACAAATCATAAACATTACTTCTACCCTGTTTCAGGCCTATACGCAGAGACATCAAACACTTTCTTTAAGCAACAGAGAGCTCTCTGTTCTCTCAAAATTAGAACCCTAACAAATGCCAGGCTAAGCCGCCCCCCCGATCCTGCCTATAACGGCCTGGATTTAAAAAGCCAAACTTCACTCACGCTTCAGATGCCCCATATTTCCCCAAAGGGGTCAGACGCAATCTCTGAGCAGCTTTCTGCAGAGCATCAGGAGCACTTGACAAGAGAAGTAAAGAGCAAGACAGACGCTGTGTGCGTGTGTCAGTTACCTGCCTGGCAGGTTCTACACGCCCAGTTTGTTTTTTACTTTGAAAGGAGAATGCGAGACCACGCGAGGGAGAGAAAAAGAAGCTCTTCTCCTCTAAATAGAAGTCATGCAAGAAGCAGATGAGGGTAGCGCCCAGGAAGAAGGGCCAATAACAAATCTTGGCTCTGTCCCGTGATGAGAAGGCCTCGCAAACTCAGTCGTCAGCCGGCTGCTCCAGGCCAGTCCCTGCAGTTAAAGCAACACGTCACCAGAAAACGCTAACCATGGACAGACCCCTGCTATCTATATATCTGCATATCATTTATATATATGAATGACCTCAGAGGAGAAGAAAACAATAACTTTCAATGTTACATGGTAATGTAACAAGGCTGTATGCCAAATGCTACCTGACCTGCATCCCTACTGAAGATACTGCCGTATCACACTAGCCGATTATTACTACAGACGGCCCAGCATCTTACAGCACTGGCAGATCCATAACTACACCTTTTATTCCCCAGAACATGTTTATCTTTTGCACTTTTCCATGTTTGATAGGCATGTTATGCCTCCTGCTATGAACATAAACGTTTACCAGGAAAAACGTGCACCGCTAAGGCTTATCTACCTGAGCGGTTTTGCGTTGTGCATGATAGCATTCTAGGATCCTTTGATAACAACAGCAAAGACAAAGCTGAGCAAAAACATAGACATGCTCTCAGACTAAAGCAAACAGCTCTGAGTAGTTCATATACGTTCATCTCCCTGCGCTCAGAATGACTTTCCACCCATAAATAGATAGAAAGAAACGTAATACTAAGACATACCAAACTCAGCGAAGGAATGTGATTCCCAGTGTGTGACACTGCTACAGAATGAAATGTGTTGCTGGAGCACGCTGCCGGTACACTAACATTACAGTAAACCTGAGAAGTTATGACAAGCATGCCCAGCACAGAACGGGCAGCAGCGTGAAACTTAACGTAGTGAACACATTCACAACACTGACGCGCATACATAGTGCAGATCAGATGGCAACCCAACTATCAGAAAATGTTTACACAGAGTTAAAAAAAAAAAAAAAAAAAAAACGTACACACACACACACACACACACACACACACACACACACACACTCGGCCCGCTCCCATCAACACTTGTCCCACTCCCACTCATAAAGTAGATGTTTTGGGCCGCTCCCGCCTGCAGGGCTGTGTTTACCCTGTACAAGGATAAATGACATTCAATTTTTGACATATCTATTCACCATTAAATTATTTTCTCCAGAAATAACCACGGCTGAAAATGACTGCCATAAGTCAAAATTGCCTTTAGTCAGCTTAAATGTGAAATGGCCTTTCTTTCGAGCACTTTCCACAGCTGAGGCCAATACAGCGTCTAAAGGCTCTGCTATTCCTGTAGTGCTGTAATGCAATTCATGTGCTGTTCATGTGATTGTTTACTTCATTGCTCTTTAGAATGAGTTTATTTTCTAACTGATTACTCCGTTTTTCCCTGTGTGTTAGTTATGCATTCTTATTATTGTGTAATTGTAATAATTCTATAAAGATTTTTTTTTTTTTTATTTGATTTCTCTACAGTTACAGTACCAGAGAAAAATTTTGACACGGCTACTCATAGATCCTTTCCTTATGTTTATCTTAAAGCTTTACTTCAGAATTAAAGCGAAGACATCAAACAATAAAATAGCACTCATGGAATTATACAGTCCACCTTAAAAACCTCCAAAACGGGACTTTACAGGAGGATAAAACAACTTTCTTTACTTGCAATGGAGGAAGATTTCTTTTCTAAGCAGTTTTGGACCAATTCTATTGGACTGTCAATCATGAACATTCACTAAACTGAAAGGAGAACTAGAGCTTTTAGACTGCGCAAAAAATAGATAAAATGTATAAGGGGTGGAGATATGGCAGAAATATAATACTGTGGTACATCAAGAGTATATGTGGTATATCAGGATATGTATTGCTTCAGACATCTCATCAGTTGGAGCTGTTAAGTGTAAGCCTGTAGGGTTTTTAAGGTAACCAAACACATGCATTTAGTTGGGTGTGTCTAAACTTTTGACTGGTACTGCATTTATGTTGTGCCACTGCTGCAGGACCTGGGATGGTTAACTGCTTGCTCCCCTGCACTGAAACAATGAAATTTCATCCCGCACTCTAAGATGTTACTACTACACAAGTCCCAAGAAGTCACATGTGAACATGCAACCTCAACTATTGATGGATAGAATGTGTTGTTTTGTTGTTTTTTGGTACTGGCAGTTTATGTTTTGATAAAATAATGATTTGACATGAAAAACGTGCACAGATGAACTCTTTATTTCCAATCTCTCTTACAAGCACCAATGCATTAGAATAAGATCCACATGGTTTAAAAATGAGATCATATGGAAAATATAATCAACGCTTCAATGGGCTCTTGCTAACTGCTCCTATGTGTTCATTCACAGTCTTGTTAGCAGTTCTGGGTGAGGAATTCCTTTAAGGAAGATAATAGGTAAAAAAGGGACATGGAGACCAAAAACAACACACTCAACACACTGACTCAGTAAAATATCAGGGTTTTCTGTCCTTTCAGCACTTACGCCCACAAGCATGAACTCATTTCTATCACGCTGCCGATGCTCAGGATGGGTGTCCTACTAAATTCCAAAGTATGGAAGCTTTCATTTCAGTTCCAAGTTTGTCAATTCCCGCCTCTTTTCCTTCTGACCAATCCCTAGCAATGCACGTGACTAGTCTAATAAACTCGTCCGCTGGCTGATTCTGTTTGCTTGCAATAAGGCAACACTAAAACCCAGTGTTTGCTCACTCTCAGCAAGGCCTCCTGCAGGCATCACTTTCATCCGGCATTGTTTGGTCTCTCTAAAAGCGCAAATAAGGCGGAAGGAGAGGCAACACTTACAGCAGCTGTGTCGCTGACTTCCGCATAGCTAATGATAACGCGTGAGTGGGCATACTGGGGATTATGCTGAATATCCAAACCAGTGAGCAGATTTCGCCTACATCCATAAATAAAGAAGTCTTTGATTTCCTGTGTGACCTTATAAATCTACCCACCGTAAGCACTGCCAGCAGGACAGGCTCATTGATCAAGTGTAGAGTTAAGGTCAATTCCACTTCAGTACAGGTAATGTAATGGCAAAACTCGGCTCAATACCATTGATCACCATGTGTACAAATATCAATAGATTTCAATTCCCTAGAACAAACTGAACCCAAACTTAAGTGAATCCAAACGGCGAGTCGTGTATAGCGCAGGCAGAAACTGCACAATTTCAACCACACACCACAAGAATGTCTGAGAGAGAGAACAAGCCTGAGGCTAAAGTTCAAATCCAGGTGGGTGCACGGGTGCACACGCACACCCAGCACTTCACAATGGAGTAACCTTTACTTCACCTGCTCTGGCCATCTGCTCTGGCTCATAACATTACAGCAGGCAACAGTAAAGAGCAGAACGATGACTAACCCCTGACTTCAATCCACCACCACACGCACGCATGCCTGATTTATCCTGACCTACAGGTGATCCAAAGGTGACAAGGGCTGGAAGCCCATGTCAGACTGTACTGCTGCTATCACAATGGCAGTGCTGCATTGGGTCGCAGCAGGGCGTTTGACCTCCAGCTGGAATCTGCTGGTTGGGCTCTGTGTGGCTGGGTGGCTGTGATTCACGAGTGTCCTGCAGAAACTTCTGAGCTTTCCTGAAGCTCCTCCTGTCCATTGCTGCACCGCTGGTGTTTAAGGAATTGGGAGGAGATGCCAGAAGGCATGACACACACACACAGACACACACAGACACACACACACCTATATATAGACGCAGTAAATATATATGCCCAAATCACAGGAAAACAAATTACTTCCATTTGTTTAAATAAGACCAAACATTATTACAGTTTCAATATTTACTGTTCATTATACAGTCCATACAATCTGTATATGGAAACGAAACATCCGGAAACATCCGGAAACATCCGGAAACATCCTGTGATTTCACAAAAACCAAGACATTTAGACTTTAGCTCCACCCATTCATAATGACATTATAAGGAGACTGCTTTTAGAACGAGGCAGAAGCAGCCAATCAGAACAGAGGTCATTTACATAAATCAGTCTTTCTTAAAGGCACAGTGATAAACCTTAAAGGGGAACTTCACCAATTTTTCAAGACACTGAGGAAGTCATTCAGACTGGTTTAATGTGAAATTGCAGACAAACTGACTCAGGTTTCTTTACAGTGGTGTTGACACGAACAAAGTCCTTAAGGGAATGTCTGTTCACTCTGACCATCTTTGCGAAACAGCCGGCCAGTTATTTACAGTCACCAGACTCCTATCTTTGTGAACAGGGAGATACCAAACTACTCTAACCTGAAGATCAGATAATCACTGCAACCTTTGCAATATTTAAATTTGTTATTAATAATCAGACAAAAACCTCATGAGTGGTTTGCGGCGTTTGGCTCCCTATAACACAACAAATGGGGTGAAAGAGAGGCTGAAGTTAACCTATATGAGGCTCACGAGGGAGGTGTGAGAGTGCTACAGTCCCTATAACACAACAAACGGGTTTTCTTTTAGGCTTGTTCTGGCTACTGTGAGTGTGCAGATCTCCAGAATGGGTGGGAAGCTTCCCCACTTGCACCACAGAACCGTTGATCCTTTCCTGGTAACGGTATAACCAGCAAGCTGAATGGCTTTTTTCTTTTCTTTTCTTTTTTTTTTTTTGGGAAGGGCAGGAATTTCTCTGTAAAGAGACACCATGTTGAGCGTACCTAGCTTTCTGGTCTCCTGACTGGTCTCCTCACTTACAACTTCTCAATTAACGACACAAATATAGCCATTTTATACACTTTCCAAACCTCCAGTGAACTTACACACGTCTTATATGTGTTATTATATGTTCTACATAACATGTTTTCATATGTAATGCTGGTGATATTTAAACAGTGGTGGCCTGCATGTGACTCTCCACCACAAACAGATTAAAAATGTATATAATTTGAGCCAAAATGTACATATTGTTAATCACTTCCAGGGAGTCATCAGGCAGCATACTCATTCCCATTTCATGTAACAGCTTTCTGGGATGGAGTTTTCAGAGGCATTAAACTCTTCAGACGCCTGGTTCCCATCACCACCACAGTGAACGGTTCTGACTTGGCAAGTTTCTCTAGAACAGAGCATTCACGTCAAACCACAACCACAATACTGAATGACTTTGTTTACATCTTCCCCACTGAATTACACAGAAGCTTGCAAAATTCTGTGGAATTCTGCTTTAATCACTCAGAGAGGTTAAAAGGGGTCATTATAAAAACAAACTGTTTTGGGTGCATGCAATACAAGAAGTGGATTTCGGGGAAAAAATTAAACAGGAATGCAGGAAATATGGGAATAACATAGGTGTATCCCTTTGAAAAGCATACTATTGCCATCAGTGCAAAAGCTTTATTTGCCAGCTTGCCAGCTGGATCTGTTGGCCATTAGAATCTCAGGAATTCATCAAAATGATCGGAGAAAAGACGTTGTTACAGGAACAAACATCAAGTCAATGTTACAGAGAAATGAGGTTTGTTACAATAGCAATGAGGCAAATACACACACACGCACACACACACACACACACACACACATATATACAGGGGTTGGACAATGAAACTGAAACACCTGTCATTTTAGTGTGGGAGGTTTCATGGCTAAATTGGACCAGCCTGGTGGCCAATCTTCATTAACTGCACATTGCACCAGTAAGAGCAGAGTGTGAAGGTTCA
>CM067480.1:31299834-31328619 GCA_034552555.1 Semaprochilodus insignis | reverse complement strand
ATATATATATATATGCAGAGCCACGCCTAGAAGAAGATACGCCACGATTGAGGCGACATGCTGAAAGCTGCTATTGTTTTAATTACGTTTAATTATGTTAGTCATCATCTATTAAACCACATCATCCAAACAGGGATAAGTTTCCTCTTTTTCACTATTCCTTTGATTGTAAGGCAAAAATCTGCATGTAAACATTATTAGTATTAGTATTATTATTACGAATAACCATCATCACCATCATCATGAGAATAACAATTTATAGATCACTAATAAATAAAATTAGAAGATAATTATTAATATTACTATTACTAACATATAATACATACTAAAACTGGTGCTGCACAATAAATAAAGACTTCTTTAAAGCAAAAGCAAACGGAGGCAGGTTCTTTCATGAAATGGAAAGCAGCTTTTAGGACGCGCCCACGCACATTTCATGACGCTATCATCAATGCCATCTTTGCCGTTCCAGGCAGGTTCCTTCACAACCCCTCCAATCCTCGTCCTACACCCAGGAACTCTGGAAAACACATAATTGCAACAGCGCAATGCCGTATCTTCAGTGCACGCTAATCTGAGTCAGAAAACAAATTCCCAAATGAGGAAGGTGCTTTGGGTTCCCTAACTGAAACAGACAGCGGCGTGCATTATTAATGCGTGGTGTGGCTACTGCCTGCTTGGGGACCATTTATCAAGATCAAAGACAGCCGGAGCTTCCAGATTAGTGACGTTCGTCTGATCAGGGATGCTTTAACAGGCACTTTATTCACCATCACCCCGAGGCTCTATCAGTTAGCCGCTCGCCCATCATCGGCTTAATCACACGTTCAGCTGGGGTTAATGCAGAAAGCAACTCGCACCCTAATAAACTCGAAATCCACAAGGGGGAAATAAAACCATCAGCTCAAACGAAGGCCAACAGGCCTCGTCCCCTCCCCGCTGGACGGCTGAAACAAACGGGGTGAAAGAGAGGCTGAAGTTAACCTATATGAGCCTCACGAGGGAGGCGTGAGAGTGCTACACCCGACCGAGCGTAGAAACGAACTGGAAAAGGTCCCGGCCTCTCTCAATACACAGCTTATAGCCGCCTCACTAAAACCTCCCCAAAGACTCACTAGGCTTAATTGCCTTTCGCAAACAGCATATTGACACCACTTCATAAAAGTGATATCTGCGGTGCACGCGGGCCCTTTCAGCCTTCACTAAGCACAATCAATACTATATTTCAATTCCAATAATGGGCAGAAAATCAGCACTGAAGGGAATTTTAGTGTCAAATCAGAGCAAATAAAACATAAATCAAATTCTGTGCTCAAGGAAACATGTGCTTAGAGCAACAATGATTTTTTAGAGAAATCACAAAGACACATACACAGATATGCTTGTTTTTATACAATGCCAGGACATCACATATATGCCCTAAACATACACAACTACACCCAGAAGGAAGTGTGGGATTGCAATGCTATTAGGAAGGATGATAAAGGTTACCAGGAACAATAAATGATGATCAATTTAGACTGATATGGGCAATATTTACTGAGCTACACATACAGAAGTAGTGTCTCTCAGTATGGCATCGGGCCGCCATGTTTGCTAATGAAACATGCCAGACGTCTCAGCATAGAGAAGCTCTTTATAGTGTCCTGTGATAATCCATCCAATGCAGCTTGAATATCCTCACACAGTTCCTGCAGATTGTGCGGTAGGGGTGGAGGTGGAGTGACACCAGGCCTTCTGGGCATGTGACACGTGACAACAAACCGTTCATCTTGGAGCTGACCACGGTGCCTCCACACACGGCTTCATTGGTCGTCTTCACCAAGACAAAAGCGGGACTGGTAACTGAAGATGACCCGCTGTCATTCTGAGACACTCCATGACAGTCTGGCACAACACCACTGCAGTCTCTGGTGATGTTGACGTGGTGTTAAGGGCAGACGTCGTAACAGTCTGCGTGCATGTAGTCCTGCAGCCATCTGCCAATGGTGCTGGCACTAACAGGATGACTCGTGGAGGGCATCGGTGCTCAATGAATGTCCGCAATGGTGGCTGCTGCGTCAGTAAGGTCCAGCGATAAGGCCTGTACTTTCTTGCATCACATGCGTGATGGAGCATGAAACTTGAATCAATCGCATGTCTCAGAATGTCAAACCTACCCACCAAGTTTCATTCCTGTCGGCTGATTCCTACCGGGTGCAGCTATTTGTGTTACCAGGTTTTTGACGATGAGTGTAAATACACACACACACACACACACACACACACACACACACACACACACACACACACATATTATACATCATCCATGGAAAGCATCTGCATGGTTTAGGTATGAAACTTCCAGCTGCTCTTTTTATGGAGCTACAATTTCATGATGAATGGACCAACAATACACGATAACCTAAATCGGGGGACTCGATATGTCCGATATTGATACTGATACCATATCCTTGAGTATCTGCAGATAGCAATTGTCTCTTCTCCTCTCCTAAACAATTAAGCTGTTAATAATGCACTTTGTGTAGCCGCGCCATTGAAATAAAATCAAGTGTGAAACAAATATTCTTCTCCTCTACAAGAAGAAATACAAAGCACAGAACATGGCTCAGTTCTGCAACACTGCTGTTTCTTTTTCACATACAGAACTTTTAGCAGCATTTTGGATGGGTCAGCACCATCGAGGATTCACAACCAATTGAAGGTGCAGCTTTATGGAAAGGTTATTTAAACATTCACAGGATAGTTTAGGTTAATGGATCACACTGGATAATACTTTCATCTTTCGATATCAGATCCCGTGATTTTGGCCAGCATCAGGTCAAAACCGGTACTGAGTAACGTATCAGTGCACCCCTCCCTTAAGTCTGTCTGTAATCTGTGATGGTCACAGCTTCCTCTGGCATTAGAGATTGTGCATTTTCATTTCTGCTCATCACAAGTAATTTCACACCACAGATATGTTGCTTGCCTCAGTTAAGCTACATCTACTACCTCACCAGGTAAACATATACCTGTGGTCACAGAACCTGGAGTGTTTTATCCCTGAACGTGAAGACCCATCCATTTTGATAGGAAATGATAGCTTCACTGAAAGGCAAAATAACCAACCGTAAGCCAGCGTTTCTGTGTGAAGTGCAAGTGCAGACATTTAAATAAAAACTGAGCTACAAGAAAGACAAACCTGTGGGAATCCCTGGTATGTGCTGGCAAACACAAGAGTATATCTAGCTCAAAGAGAAACTAAATGTTTCAAATACAACAATAACTCGAATAAAGACACATGCCATCAACTTTACAAACCCTGCAGCTACATCGTTCCAAAAGGCTTGCAGGAAGTTTTTCCTCTCACAACTCAAAGCCGCAGCACAGAAGTGCATTCAGACAGGTGTGCAGGCAGCTATTCAGAACAGAATAGCTAATCAAAAGCCCATTAGTTGTGGCCAGTTTAGCGTGCAAAAGATATCAGATGCTCCATTCACGTGTGGGTGGAGAACGTGAGGCTGAGAGCATCCAAAAAGTAGTTTCATCCTCAATGAATAGCTGCACCCCAAAGGAAGTGTGGGATTGCAGTGCTATTGGGAAGGAAGATAAAGGTTACCAGGAACAACAAATGATAATAAATTTAGACTGATATGCAGATTATTTATTGAGCTACACATACAGAAGTAGTGTCTTTCAGTACGGCGTCGGTCTGCCATGTTTGCCAACACAACATGCCAGGAGTTTCAGCAAAAGCGGGACTCGTTACTGAAGATGACCCGCTGCCATTCTAAGTCACTCCATGACAGTCTGGCAGTCTTTAGCGACACTGACGTGGTGTTAAGGGCAGTCGTCATAACGGTCTGAATGCATTTAGTCCTGCATCGAGGGCTGCTTGATGAATGTCCGCAATCGTGGCTGTTGAGTCACTCCGTGCATGTCAGTTGGTTCTCCCTCTCCATGGTTTGCGTAGGTCTCCCAGACCCTTCATGTCGCTGGTGGGTGCTTTATTCTATCCACTGCCAACAGCATGCTATGGTGATATCCGCATGACCGGCATGGCATGCAATACATCAATAAGACCACCCTGCTTACCGGAGCCCTATGATGCAACCCCTGTCAAACTCTTCTAACAGCTTGAACTGCTTTCGAACTCTTCTCTGAGGCATACTTCACTTGCAAAGGATGCTACCAACACAACAGCACGAGTCAGAACGGAAAGCACGCGCAACAGGACGACCGCATATAGCCTGTCCTTGGTTATTAATCATTCTCATATCTTATGATGTCAGCCATATAAAGTGACCTACCCGCCAAGTTTCATTCCTATCGGCTGATTCCCTCTGGGTGCAACTATTTTATTGACTATTAGGGAGTATACAGTATACAAAAACACACTTTACAACCCTTTTCCTCCAGCTTTCTACCAACATACATAGTTATGACATTTTTGTACTTTAATTAAGCGCACACACACACACACACACACACACACACACACACACACACTTAAGCACTGCCAATCCAGGCTAATTACCCCAAGCTGGTCATTAACGCGTTTGATCCTCAAACCAAAAGCCTTCCAGCAGAGCTGTGGATTCTTAAAGAGACATGAAGCACTCACTGAAGCAATCCGCAGCTTTAATGACTGACTGACTGTGAGTGAGTTTTAATTCCACCTTTCAGAAAGGGCACAACATGTACCCCCCCCCCCGCCACCTCAAAATCCCCTCAGCCCTCAGCACACACACAGACTTCTAGCAGACACAGGCTGAGGAAGAGGAGGGCAGGCATGAAGAGGAGCATGCTGAGGACGATAAAGCCGAGGTTTGTGTGTTTGTGTAATATGTAATTAAACAACTGACAACACAGAATGCAGACTATAATTACCCTCTGCAAATGTTTGACTTTCCGCAGGGGAGAAAAAGGAGGAAGGAAAGACCGAGTGAATAAACGACAGCTAAAAAATGTTTTACTTTCTGTTTGACACACCCAGAGGATCTGGAACATCTCTCAGGTTCAGCAGTTAGACAAGCGCCACACACAGACACATACACAAACGTGCAGACAGATAAGCGCAGACGCTATAGTGTAGGTGGTAAAAAGCAAGGATTCACATCATGATCGTTTGTACACCAACAGTGCAGATTCCCGACACATTTCTGCTGCCGTTTTGTTCCTCACAACAGCACGACTATAACACAGCGTCTTACAGCAAATACAAGCACTACCTTTGTAGCTTTGCTCAGTCAGGTAGAAATGAGTTTATGAAATAAATAGTTCTGGTTCTTAAATCTGATTGGTTGAGCCATATTCAAAGCTGTCATACACCAACATGCCAAAAGTCATGGGACAGGCACTACTATCGTTTAGTACCTGCTTCAGCTTGGCGGAGTTCAGCTACTGGATTCTACATTTGGATAGAAGCTGTCTGGAGGTATGTTGAGCCATGCCATCTGGAAGGTTGGCATGGTATTTGTAGGTGCAAGATCTCAGGTGTGAATGGACATCTCCACCACATTCCATAAATGCTTGATTGGGCTCACTTCGGGCAAACGTCTTTGGCCGGAACTCGCGAGAATGCTCCTCAAATCAAATCTGGACCAATCGGGCTCGATGGCACAGCGCATTGTCCTGCTGGAATATTCCATCACTGTGGGGGTACATGAAGTCCACGAAGGGCTGCAATGGTTACCAAGCAGTGAAACATAGTGAGCACTGGTCAATGACGTGTTTAGGTGGACCCAACCTTGTTGCCTTGTTGACAACTGGGGTCCACAGCTTCACAGGGTCTGTGCCACACAAAAACTCTACCATCAGCCCGAAACAACTGATACTGTGACTCATCGGACCATGCCACAAGTTGCCAGTCCTGTAGGGTCTAGTAAGCAACCTGATGAGCCCGGGAGAGGCACTGCATTCAATGTTGCTGTGTTAACCGAAGCACTCTGGTGAGTCTTCTGTTCCCATATCCCATGGAAGCTAAAGAACACTGCACTGACCAGCAGGATATGCGTGTGGGGTTTGTGATTTCTGCCAGAGTCACTTTTCCAGACAGATGCTGCCAGTCACGATCATTAGGCACCCTCGGTTGGCCACTGTGCTGTCCACTGTCGGTGCTAATGCCATCTACCATGTATTCCAGGTATACACGTGACACTGTGGCTTGAGGAATGTTAAATGCCCGCACAACTTCGGAAAAGGAAAGACCCATCCATCTGGAACCCACCATCATACTTTGTTTGAACTCTTTGTTTGACCATTGCCATGATTATGCTGGCCGGTGTTACTATGAGCACGTTGGCCAATTCTACTCACAAATACCAGCTTATACATCCATCCCCTGATGTGACGCCACTTCATAATCGATTTACATACTACTTTCCCATGACTTTTGGCATGTCAGTGTATTTCCATTTCCTATCTACCTGAAGTGATAAAACATTCTTAGAATGGAAACTGAACTATTAGACAAGCTCCATTTTTTATGCCAGAACAGTTTATTACAATAAACAGTATTAATAAAATGATTTAATGCTAAATAAGCCAATTATGGCTGCGTGTTACAGTGATTTACTCTACAGAGAAGAGCCTAAAACATGGCACTTGCTGCTAGATTTCAGCACACAGTTTCTATTTATTTGTTTAGTTTAACATACTGCAACAAACACAAAGAATGTATAAGTTGCGCCATAACTTTGGCACAAGCCATATTCCCATGTTTATTTATTAAATTCAGCAATACCACTAAACATGCCTTAAAATGTACCTGAGAGTGTGTTCTTTGTAGAGGAAGTGAACTTATCTTCACTTAGCAAATCTCTAAAACATGTAGGAGGCACCCAAACGTTTACACACTACTGTACTTCATTGATCCCTAACGAGGGAATTTGGAAGCTATACAGTGTAGCACTTAACTGTACACTTAAATACCCATATTTACACGTGTGCATGGCATTAGAGTAAAAACATGAAAAACTGCAGCAAATAATAATAACATCAAGCTGAAACACTCAGATTCAGTGATATGTCGGAATAAGAATACTAATCAGTAGTATCATATCATAACCCTAATAGTCAACACAGTCAAACGCCAGCCATAAAGATCAGATAGCCTACCTGCAGTGAGCTTATAGCGGATAAGGGAGGTGAGGAGCTGTGAGTGAAGAGAACGAGCGCTACCGCTCTCTCCACGGAGGAGCTGTGGGGGTCCGGATGGGAGGAAACCCTCAGAAACATTCACCAGAGCTTGTACCATTGCATCAGCAGAAACACAGACTGTACACTCCTCGCACTCAAGCCCCTGTTAAGACCTGTATGTGGGCAGGGCTGGGCCAGCAAGACCTTCACCAGAGGCAGACAAGTCATGCGCTACCTGAAGGAACACAATAGTCATTTCCTCCTCTCCTCATTATCACTCCGACCACACCCTTCATCAATAAGGCACTCCTTCATGAAGGCCATGAATCAGGTCACTGAGATGCTATAAAACACTGGCGAGCAATAAATCTGGCTTCAGGCGGATGTTTTAATCTTTCTGTTACGCAAGCCAGGTTAGCCTCTGCAAGAGTTGCGAAATCTGGGCTGTGGTTAATGATGATTTAGCCTGACTTCACCCACTTTAGAGCAGCCTTGCAGCGGCCTTGCACATCACAGTTCAGCCTTCTCCCTCCTCCAGCCGCGTTAAGGGAACAGTTTTGAATTTGGTGTTGTTCAGGTTAATGCTGGAGCCATGAGGTTTACCTCCTCTGGGAACGCTGTATAAAATGTTGAGTTGTTTCGTATAATAATGAACTGGGTGTTAAACATCCAGGAAAGTTACAATAGAATGGAAATATGAAACTGCCCTCAAACATGAGAACATTCCTACCTCAGAATGGTCTGGGTGTTTCCTTAATATACCAGTGAACATGCATGAATGACAGCCCGCTATCACTGACTCGGCCTCAGTTACTGCTGGTTCACCCCCACCCTTACTGGCTCGCCCTCAGTCACTGGCTCTCCACCATCACTGGCTCCATCACTGACTTGCTCACCACCACTGACTCACACTACACACTCCATCACCGACTCTCTCTCCATCATAGACTATCCCTACATTACTGAGTCTCTCCCGTAACTGACTGACCCTCCATTCCTGACACCCCCACTCACTGACTCGCCCCACATTACTGACTCTCCCCAGTCACTGACTCGCCCTCCATTCCTGACTTCCCAGTCACTGACTCGCCCTACATCACTGACTCTCTCCCGTAACTGACTCGCCCTCCATTCCTGACTCCCCAGTCACTGACTCGCCCTACATTACTGACTCTCCCCAGTCACTGACTCGCTCTCCATTACTGACACCCCAGTCACTGACTCGCACTACATTACTGACTCTCCCCAGTCACTGACTCGCACTACATTACTGACTCTCCCCAGTCACTGACTCGCCCTCCATTACTGACACCCCAGTCACTGACTCGCACTACATTACTGACTCTCCCCAGTCGCTGACTCGCCCTCCATTACTGACTCTCTCCCGTAACTGACTCGCCCTCCAATCCTGAGTTCCCCAGTCATCGACTCGCCCTACATTACTGACTCTCTCCTGTAACTGACTCGCCCTACATTAATGACTCTCTTCTGTCACTGACTCACCTTCCATTACTGACACCCCCAGTCACTGACTCAACCTCCATTCCTGACTCCCCAGTCACTGACTCGCCCTACATTACTGACTCTCTCCTGTAACTGACTCACCCTCCATTCTTGACTCCCCCAGTCACTGACTCACCCTCCATTACTGACTCTCTCCCGTAACTGACTCGATCTCCATTCCTGACTCCCCCAGTCACTGACTCACCCTCCATTCTTGACTCCCCCTACATTAATAACCCCCCTCATTGATTCGCCCTACATTAATGACCCCCCTCCCCCTCATTGATTGTCCCTACATTAATGACTCTCCCCCAGTCACTGACCCTTGAAAACCTTCAGAAGAACGGAAAGCGAAATACGAGATCATACAACCTTAAGTTACATATATGAGCCAATGAGGAGTTTGTAGATCTTTCAGAAGCTCCAGCACCAGGAAACTTGCGGTGGTGACAGAATAGTAGGTTCCTCAGGTTTCCAGCAGAAATAAAAAGGATAAAAATACAGATTAAGATGAAAGCCTAGATCCTCATGTTGTGGACGCAGTCTCTTTTCTTCATCTGAGAGAGGTAGAGCAGGTTCAGCTCCAGCCTTCAGGCTCTTCTGAGTGAAAGTACTGAAGCCGTCCTTATTTAAACATGCACTACATATGCTGGTTGTGACGCAGACAGCGCCGCGGTGACCATGACACACTAAAACATATCTGGGTTTTATGTGACCTTAAAGAAGGGAATGCTTTTATCCGCTCTGGATGAGCATTCAAAGAATGCATACACACGGAATGCTAGCATAACTGGCTGAATGAACCTCAGACTAGCTTATTAAGATGCTTAATAAGGCAGCTTTAGCTCAAAGAGAGGGCGGAGCCACCTTAGCCTTGGGATTGGATGGGAAATGCTGACGGGAGTTTTCCCCAAGATTAGGACCGCCCACTTTACACACAGAGACGAGAATTATAGTGAAATACAGCAGATATCTATTTGACTTGCTATTATTAGTTACATTAGCCACAGAATACCGGAGCAAAACTGTAGAGCCAAACTTTGGCCTTCAAACAAGTCTGGCTGATTGCCTACGTTTGCAGTAAACTCTTTAAGTTTGACTTTTTTCTAAATTATCCCCTTAATTAAATTCATAAAGGGCTTAGTGATTAGCTGCTGAACTGAATCACTACACTAAGGTAATGAATAATGCCAATATGTCATGCTAGTACTAATAACAAAATTAATTTAGCAGGACCTCACGAGGAGTTTTCAGCTGCATTAGCATTTCTGACTGGAGCATTCATTCAAAGTGCTCGGTAAAGGAATGCATGCCTGCAGAGAATGCCTGATAGACTGTTTGCTGTGTAAACAGGACCAGGTTGCGACACAGATAAAGCCTTACTTCTACTCTCATGGTGCTCCACAAAGACAGAAACAGAGACAGAGAAAAGGAAAGCAGCAACACAACATAACTAACACACGTGTGTCCTTCATATCATGGAAGAGAACCAGTCAAATCAGGCGTTAGGTGCTTGGAAGAAAATCAAGGAGGAAATAAAGAAAGCTGAGCTTGGAATATTAACTATTCATGCCTAGGTCACACATCATTTCTGAAATGTCTGGGCTCAGGCCAGAGTCAGATTTCACATTCTAGTCTTTCATAAACTTCCTGTTAGACTGATTTTGATCACTGGTTTACATGATAGCAGTAGAAAATGAAGAATAATGAAGTCTTTCAAAGCTAAAACCTTTTGGGAAGCTGTTCAAAGCCACTGACCACCAACTAAACTGGCTAAAGTGAAATTTACATTAAAGAATGTGGACAGGTTACATTCGGCCTGGGACACACTTTCATTGGGCTATGGGGATAACATTTTGACAGGCTACCTTTAAACTTGAACAGAATGTTGACAGCTACAATTGAGCCTGAGGCAAGTGATGTAACAATTTGGCTGGGGCACCATTCTGTTGGGCTTCTATCAGGCCAGGAATAGAATTCTGTCAATCAACAGTTTGGTTAGGACACAAATGTGTTGGGCTACAGTCGGGTAGGGGCGGTATTTTGTCAGGCAACACTTTGGCTAGGACACAATTTTGTTGGGCTACAATTGGGCTGGGACAGAATTGTGTCAGGCAACACTTTGGCTAGGACACAATTTTGTTGGGCTACAATTGGGCTGGGACAGAATGTTGACAGCTACAATTGAGACAATTGAGAAAACTGAGGCAACAGTTTGTCTAGGACACAATTTTGTCAGGCTACAGTTGGGCTGGGACAGGATTTTGTCACAAGTCTGACTAGGACACAGTTTTGTTGGGTCACAATTGGACTGGGACACATTTTTGTCAGTTACAGACAGTTTCAGACAGGATTACTTTGGGCTATGGGTTGGGCATAATTCTGACAGGTTGGGACAGAACTATGTCAGAACTTGCTGGGCATCATTCAGGATGATGCTCAAAACGTACAGTGGACTGCATCATACTCTGGTCATATTCAAGCCCATATTCAAGCTCTGCGTGGGGCAGCCCTCGGAGGAGTCAGCTGAACAGGCCTCAGTCTTAAAGCCACCTTCAGAAAACCAGTGAGACCAGGAAAGCAACATTAATTTTCCAGAGTAATTTTCCTTGTTTATACGATCTGTGATGGCGTAACTGTCACTGCAAACCGGAATAAAAAAAATGTGAGCCTGCACATATGCCTTATGGTTCGTTTTAATAACTGCTCCGTCCATTCAGCTCGGTAGCGAAAGTATTCCTCTCTCATCTCTCCGCCTGCACGTCACATCTGCAGCTTATCAGATTTCACTGGGAACTGAAGCGTGGCGCTGCCTTACGCTCCCTCAAATCAAACGCCGGCCGGGGAATTTGCATGACAATCGGCCCAATATTGGACATGTTGGAGCGGCACAATGCGGCTGTCTTTCACCCGGTGAATTACCATGCCTGCTCAGCAAGTCTGTCTCTAACGCGCTCTCTTTCCACTATCATTAGAACGGGAGAGCGAGTGACTGGCTCTGAATGATCGATCTCTCTTGGCGCAAATCTGGAAGTTCATTACGCTGGATTTAAACATGAAGTAGATGCCACCTGTGACAAGAAACATTGCTCCAACAAGGATTCAACTGTTTGTATATACATGTGCTATCACACTTCAGCGTGTAGGACAAGGACATCAATAAGGGCACATGTATGTAGACTCCTCCACATGTTTAACAATATCTACATTAGTCCTGAGAGACACTAGACACATTTATACTACTGGGCTTTTGCTTAAACGCAACACGGGTCTGACTGGATACTCACGTAATGTGTGGCTATTAGACTGTAAGCAGAATGATCAGACTGGAATTCACGTAGACCCTGAGAGTGGATGGAGCAGGCCCGGCTGTACGGGCCATCCAAGACTCCTTGTGCCATAAAGTCGAGAGACAGACAACACAAACGAGCCACAGTGACACCTCAGCCTTCAGGCACAAAGAGCTGCTCCTCCAGGATCAGCACAGACACTGCAGACTCTCAATCAACCTCCACAGATAAACAGAGGCAACGACAGAAAGAGAGAGATTTCAAAAGAATGAATGAAGAAAAAAAGGTGTAGAGGTATGGAGAGAAAAAGAGAGGAGAGAGGCAAAGAGAAGGAGAGGGTGAGAGAGATGCAGAAGGAAGGGGAGAGAGGCTGAGGGAATGGGAGAGAGAGGAGAGAAGGAGAGGGAAAGGTAGAGACAGGAAAGAAAGAGAGGGTGAGAAAGATGTAGAAGGAAGGGGAGAGGAAAAAGGATGAAAAGAATTTGGAAAAAAGAGGAAAAACGTGGAAAGAAAGTGAAAGAAGAAAGAAAGAGAGACAGCATGATCAGAGGTGAGAGAGAGGCAGAGAGAGAGGGAGGAAGAGAGAAAGAGAGAAAGAGCGAGAGAGGCAGAGAGAAAGAGCGGGTGAGAGAGGCAATGTAGGGAGAGAGAGGCAAAGGGGAGGAAATGAAAGAGGGAAGAGAGAGCCAGAGAGAGCCAGAGAGAGCGAGAGAGAGAGAGAGAGAGAGAGAGACCGACAAAAGGAGAGAAAAAGAAGAACAGGTGGATATCACAGCAGTTGATGTTTTCATTGCCCTCCACCTCCTGGACTGATGAGGGGAATATGCTGGAATACTCGTCCCTCGTTCCTCAGCGAAGTCTCATTAGTATTAATCAAAGAGAAATACGTCTCTCTCTGTTCAGCAGGCAGGTAATAAAAGCTGAAATGTGGAGTACACACAGACTGGACGAGCTTCTGGTGAGAGGTCAAACCCATTTCAGAGCCGTTTTCTCCAGGATGAAGCTGACTGCCCTCAGAAGGCGGAGAAAGCCACTGAATGCAGATGACCTCCAACAGGCTCATGTTAAATGGCTAATTCAACTAGACGCCACTGAGCGTGAAGGAGGGACAAGAATGGTTACAGTGACACTTTACTTTACTTACTTTACTTACTCTACTTCTCTCTCTCTCTCTCTCTCTCTCTCTCTCTCTCTCTCATATGTTACTGTATTAAAACACTCAAATTAACACTGAACTTTAAAAGCTCTGATGTGAACAGCTAGGAAGGTCCTGTTGGGTTGCTGCTACACAACGACGGACTTATTAAGCTAGACTGTGAAGGAGGCGATGTGAAGGAAAGGCACTCACACTGGCATGACCTCCTGAAAGCTGTCCAGTTCTTCATGCAGCCAGCCAGTAACAGACAGAACAGCCGGTCAGAACAAGACAGAATGAAGCAGGGAGAAACTGTATATGAACCACTTATATGAACCAAAGAAGGCATCTAAACACGTCAACCACTGATGAACTTTAATGAGGTTCTTTGGGTGCTTCAGAGAAAAACACCTTTAGTTTTACATCAAACTGACTGATCAAAAGTTTCATACACTCATCAACATAATAGCTGAACCCAGAAGGAAGTGTGGGATTGCAGTGCCATTGGGAAGGAAGGGTTATAATTATTGAGCTACACATACAGAAGTAGTGTCTCTTAGTATGAAGTCGGGCAACATGCCAGACGTCTCGACATGGAGCTGTAGAGGTTCCTAATGGTGTCCTGTGATAATCCATCCCGTGCAGCTTGAATATTCTCACACAGTTCCTGCAGATTGTGTGGTAGGGGTGGAGGTGGAGTGACACCAGGCCTTCTGGACATGTGACGCATAACAACAAACTGTTCATCTTGATGCTGACCACAGTGCCTCCACACACGGATTCGTTGGTCGTCTCCACCAAAACCAAAGCGGGACTGAAGATGACCCGCTGCCATTCTGAGTCACTCCATGACAGTCTGGCAGGACACCATTGCAGTCTTTGGCGATGTTGATGTGGTGTTAACTGACTCATGGATGACTAACGGAGGGCATCACTGCTCGCTGAATGTTCACAATTGTGGCTGTTGGGTCAGTCAGGTACAGCGATAAGGCCCGTCATTGCTTACACCACATGTGCAGCCAAGCGTGAAACTTGAATCATTCGCATGTCTCACAATGCCAAAACTACCCACCAAGTCTCATTCCTGTCGCTTGATTCCTTCTGGGTGCAGCCATTTGTGCAACAATTCTTTTGATGTTGAGTGTATATAAGTAGAGCCATTATGGTGACATATTTACATTGTACCAGAATGTTTGGATACACAACCAGCCAGAAGCGTGGGCGATTTGGGGTGGCATATGCGCAATACAGATTATAAGTTTAATTCTTTGGTGTATCATATAAACACACTTTCTATGTTTCTATTAGCTAAGGTAATAACTTTGCTAGCCTGCTGCATGCCGTGCATCATTAAATATTTATTTATTAATGGTTTTTTTGAGCACACTGACCTTCTGTTGCTGTTCGTGTGACACTGGAGGTGGAAAGCATAAGAGAGACATTAAGCTGCATGCAGCCACATGCACAGTATTTGCGAGCAGCACCGCTGCAATGCAGAATGGGCGTGGCCGCTGCTTCTGCTTTAAAAGCCTCGGGGGAACTCACAGTAAAACACTACAAAAGGTTTGTGTGATACGACACTTGGGTGGCCCATTAAACATCCCGCAAAGCCTGAGTGAAAATAAAACAGGGCTTAAAAACCACTGACCACACCTGTCTGAGAGATGTGCGGGTGTGGCTAATGAGCAGCTTGATTGACAGCTCTGGGTCCAACTCTCCTGGCCTGCTCTGCCACTCAAAGAGCTAAAATCGATATCTAGTTTTTACATTACAGTACCACAGGGACCAAAAAAAAAAGTCTTGGACAAGAAGACGACAGACGTTATATATGAAGAGAGCAGTCACTTGTTAAAATAACCGATGCGCTCAACATGGTGTCTGCGTACAGAGAAATTCCTGTCCTTTAAGAAACAGAGCCAAATCAACTTTGGGTCACACCATGGGCAGAGAAGGGTCGAGGATACTGTAGCACTGGCAGGGAAAGTTCCCTCAGTATTGCAGAAACATGTGCCAGTGCAAACGCAACAAACTATACATGAGGATTTTGTCAGATTTGATCAGCGATTTCAGATACGTAACTGAAACGGTAATCTGATCCTCAGTTTTGAGTATTTTGGTCACTCCTCATTCAAAGAGAGTCTCCCGGTGATAAGCTCTGGCCTTATATAGTTGGAAAAAACTGCCTGGGGGTGTTGCAAAGATGGCCACTGATAAACGACATTGTTCTCGACTTTGTGGGTGAATAGACCACAATATAGAAACATGTACACATGCACTTGTGACTGGCGAGCGTCTTTTTCGGCATTTACACAAACACTGTTTCCTTTTATAGTAAATTTGTTTCATTTGTGAGCCTATTTAAAGTAAGTTTTTATTAAACTGAAACTTAAACTGAAATCCTAAACACTGAAACTGCTCGTTTGCAAAAAGTTATTGGTTAGAAAATGCTTACGGAAGCCAATCAACACGGAGAGGAGAGGAATATGGGGAAATGCCGTATATTGCCCATTCATTGGACCCTGCAACTGTATTTGAAGGTAACACTTAGTACATGTTTACTGACGGCCTTCTACCACTGCGGTGCTGTGTTGATCACTGCAGCCCTACTAAAAAGGGCCTATCACAGCCTGTTAAATTCTTGTGGACAAATGAGATAAGGCATAATCAGTATCAGTGTGATGGAATGAGGAAAGCGCAGAGGGAAATTAGGCTTACGATTCAAGCCATACCACCTCATCTGTGAAACACGGTGATATATATATAGAGCACGTGCGAGCGACAGTATAAATGAATAGCTTGTCTGTATTGAGGACTGGTGGCTGCTGATGGCAGCATCAGGACAAACTTAGAAATCCACTGTCAGGGACACCTGAAGTGTGCCAAAACACAGATTGTGCGTCACATTCCAGCAGGACAGTATGCCAAACAATACTGCTACAGCAAGCACGAAGTTTTTCAGGGCCACGAAGGGGAATGTCCTTCATTAGTCAAGTCAATCACCTGAAATGAACCCTGCTGAGCAAGCACTCCACTTAGCGAAGACAAGAACCGAAGGCAAGCAGCCGCTGAAACAAAAAGGAACTGAAAATGAGGCTGTGATTCATATATTGCTCATCTGATGTGAAATATTAAGAGTGCGAAAGCGAGCGAGAGCGCAGCAGCAGTTCCCTTCTGGCGGGTGATTTGCTGTAACAGTGCTTATTAAATACTCCCTGCTTTCGAGCACATGAGCTCAGGGTCAGGCTGCAACTTGCCGCCATCCATGATGATGAGGAGTTCAGCGCTTTGAGATAATTGCAAGAAAAGAGGATTTTTAACGGCAGTCTTCGCATCGACAGCCCAGGTACATTTCTCCAGGTAAAAAAAAAAACAAGAGAGAAACACGCCAATAAAATGTTCAGTACACAGCTAGCTTTAACTTTCTGTGCGTGCACAGACCTTATTAGCACTTCAAATGAACTCAGCATAACACATTTCCCAGTGCCGTGTGCCAGACTACCTGACCGGCACTCTCAAGCAGTATAGCGAGGAGGTGAGGACAACACTGCATGTTCCCGGTTCAGTATATACAGCATGTCTTACTCACACGCACACACACACGCATACACATGTGCATACATACTTACTTTTCACACTCTAGCAACTCAAGGAAAACACACACACACACACACACACACACACACACACACACACACATACATATATATATACACACACACACACACACACACACACACACACACACACACATACTTGTTTTTCCCTTGATCTCTGTACACCTGAGGCAAACAGAAGAGACAAATGGCCAGATTTACACAGGATCCGAAGATTCCAGCTTTTCTGCTCTGAAGCAGCTGATATTGAACCATCTAGGCTGACAGGTCTGACTAGCATTCAGACCTTTTCAACTTCAATACAGATACCTTAACTTGGATGCTGATTCCTGAACAATACCTGTAAATACCTTCTGAGAAAACTACAACCCAAAAAGCTTCTCCGACCTGATCTAGAGTGTGAGAGACTGTAACAGACTGACAACAGTAATGAGAGAGATTGGGAGCTGATGGCCTTCTGTAGCATTTATAAAATCACATTGGTTATGAAAATACAGGTAGATCCACCTGTACTGACATTCCAGAGAGATGAAAACCTATTTCTGTAGGGTCACGAATTCAGTAACATTCTTCAGGATTACAATAAACTCAACATGAGTCTGAAATACTTGCACCCAGAAGGAAGTGTGGGATTGCAGTGCTACTGGGAAGGAAGATAAAGGTTACCAGGAACAATAAATGATGACAAATTTAGACTGATATGGGCAATATTTATTGAGCTACACACACAGAAGAAGCGTTAGCTAATGCAACATGCCAGACGTCTTGGCATGGAGTTGTAGAGGTTCCTAATGGCGTCCTGTGATAACCCATCCCATGCATCTTAAATATTCTCACACAGTTCCTGCAGATTTTGCAGTAAGGGTGGAGGTGACGTGACACCGGGCCTTCTGGACATGTGACGCGTGACAACAAACCATTTATCTTCGTTGGTCGTCTCCACCATGACAAAAGCGGGACTAGTCACTGAAGATGACCCGTTGCCTTTCTGAGTCGCTCCATGACAGTATGGCACGACACCACTGCAGTCTTTGACGACGTTGGCATGGTGCTGCCATTAACAGGATGACTCATGGAGGGCATCACTGCTCACTGAATGTCTGCAATCGTGGTTGTTGGGTCAGTCAGATACTGCGACCATCCTTACTTATGTCCCATGCGTGGCTGAGCGTGAGACTTGAACCATTCGCATTGTCATTTGCATGTTTTACAGTATCAAGCCTACCCACAAGTTTCATTCCCGTCGGCTGATTCCTTCGGATTTTTTTGACCATAAGCGTACATGCCCACATAACTCAGATATCATCATGCACCCCTAGTAATAACGCCAATGACCTTTAGAATGCAGACAGCCAATCAGCAGTCTACACTGTAGAACAATCATGCTTACTGTCATTTACTTCACCATCATTAATGTCTCACACATTGTCAGCATACTGTAAACACACTTAACACACTGTCTGGTGCTGACCTTTTCTTCTGGAAGCTCTCTGTGATTTCAGAAATCTCCTTACAGGTGGGTGATATAGCAAAGATCCATTTTCACAATGTGATTTAGGCTGCGTTCAGACTGCAGGCAAACCAGATGTGTTTCCCAAACCAGATCTTTTGAGCCTACTGATCAAAACTGGTTTGTGTGTCCAAACATCACTATCCCACACAGTAACTACACAGCCAAACCCAGCACTTCCGTCACTCTGGATTAGACATCATCACTGTTGGTCACGTTGTGAGCGATGCAAAAGACACTTTGAAATCCAAATGTAGCAGCCAGAGCTACCAGAATGAGATGCATCAGAAAAAATCCAACTGGAATCAACGAATTTCATGTGTTTTTCTGTCTATATATCATAAATCAATCTGGATACAGTACGGAGATCCAAGACTAACGTTTTTTGCGAACAAGTTAACGTACAGGCAAAAATTCCTCAGCACAACAAGCAAAGTAACAGGAACTCATATTCCTTCACGGGTCCATCACGGCCCCAGAGCATGTTTCCTTTATGCAGTCACTAGGAAAACTGTTCAACTCCCAAAAGCCCAGATCAGTCATACGCAGCATCAGCGATTAAGATGTAAAAGCAGATTAAATCGCGTAAAGAGAGAGTGAGACGCAAGCGTTTGATGCCCGTGCTTCTTGAGCAAGATAAACAGATTAGCCTTTTCGGTGACGCATACCTTCGAGGGACTCATGAAAATAAATGAAACGTAAACAAACCGCGGCATTCTTCTCACCGGCAGACCGAACCCGTAAGAAGTCGAGCGGAAAAAAGAGGAAAATTAGTTTCTGATGAAAATGGCAGCTGTCCAAACCTCTGCTCTATCGGTATCACTGTTAGCACAACGCTAGAGCTGGGGTCAGTAAACAAAAGGTCACTTGCACATTTATTGAGTCCCTAAGGCTCACAGCTGCGTTTAGAGAACAGCCCCACAGAGTCCCCGAGTGTCTCGAGAGCTGCTCAAGAGAAACTCGCTGCTCCTGACAACACACAGCGGAGACAGCAGTGATGACACTTTACAGAGTGGCTGTAAAAGTCTGCCTGACAGAGTTTATGAAGAACATCACATTTTACCACAGCAATACCTGACCTGAGCGACACCTAGGGGGCCATCACTAACAATGAGGTCTTTAAGACTTTATTAGCCTTAAACCTGGCCAACACACGGAACACCAAAGACTGTGGAACAAGGCACTGTGCAGGCCTTTGAAAACTGAAGTTTCTAGAATCGGAATTGCGAAACACAAAATCACAGTTCTGGAATACGGAATCAAAATGTTGGAATACATAACCATAATTATGAAATATGGAACCAGAGTTCTGGAATACAGAATCAGAATCCTGAATTACGGAATCAGAATCCTGAAATATGGAATCACAATTCTGCAATATAGAATCAAAATTCTTCATCAGAATTTTGCAATACAGAATCAGAATTCTGCAATAGAGAATCAGAATTCTTCATCAGAATTCTGCAATACAGAATCGGAATTCTGGAATACAAAATTGGAGTTAGACTCTTTTGCACAAGATGCACAATTACTGCTTCCAAGGATCCCAAGGTTTGTATCTATGCAAACTGTGTGTCAAATTATTGTGATACATATTGTGTAATGTGAAAATGTCTAAGCATCGTTAGGACTGGGAGGTATGACCCCAGTATATCGTTACCAAGATGAATTATGTCACTATACAACATGCTTATCTGAACATATTGTGTATATCATCAGTACTTTCAGAAATGGATTTATAGCAACACAAAAATCAGTGTATCCATTTTTTGGTAGTATTTTTTTTACGACTGGTTCTACAGCTCCGGATACATCACGTCTTTACCAGTAGTCGTGTCATTATGGAACTATATTATACACTTGCCTGCAATAAAACTGGCTGTGTAATAACGACAAAGTCATTCCAAACCTATAAAAGTATGGTGATCCTTTTGAAGGTTTGTAGTGGGAGTTCTGGACCCACTTTCCAGTTCTTAAAGGTTTAAGAAGTTACCATCAAGCAGGCTGCAGTGTCTGGAGTGGAGGCAGAGTCAATGCTACCGGCAGAGGTAGAATACCTAAGAGTACAGCGCAGACGTTCATGGGATCTATGCAGAGCTCGTTCATTTAAGGCAAGGAAAACTTCGGAAGAGCAGCTCACTAAAACCCATTTAGCGAGACACAGTGTGTGTTTGATTTTTATCTGATCCCAGAGGATGAAACTCATCTTCCTGGGGTGCTGGTACTCTTATGCACCCATATCAGCTCCTCTGTGGTGTGTTTGATTTCCGAGTCAAAGCACGCAGCTGCCCTGACACCTCCTGTCTCACTTTCCTCTTGCTATGAAGATAGCGAAGAAAGACCAGGATGATGGACACATCGTGACGCCCACATCATAAGAAGTAAAGTTCAAACAGAATGACAAAACCACTGGAGATGATGGCAGCCCTGAAAAGAACAAGTCAGAACTACTGACCTACACAGGTCACGCCTGAAAGATGTTGCAATCTAAATATAAAACCATCCCGGACGTATGTGCTCGTTCTGTTCATAAACCCTTTTCTGAGTCGGTAGTTCCGGTGCTATAAAAGCTGCAGGGGTCATATGATGGTTTTAGCCACTAAAACTACTTAATATATTTTTTTTTAAGTTTCAGTGGAACAATTTGACATTTTAACTGTGAAAAAAGATTTGTAAGACTATTTTCTGAAACGTACAGTTGAAATGTTCTCCACAATAACTCAGGATCCCCACCAGGGGGAGCTACAATTTAAGTAGCTTTTTTCTGCATCACTGGGTACGAAGAAACCTGCAGGAATGCACATATGGTGGGAATCACACAATAATTTAGGCTTAGTGTTACTTAATATATGGCAATTCATAGAGATGCGCTGATACTAAATTTCTAGGAACGGTTCAATAAATGATTATTCAGCATGTTGTCATGGTCGATACTGATATTAAAAACTGATATGTTAACATTTTTGTATTTAAAAGAAGTTCACATTATAATCCCTACATGAACTGGATTAGTTGTTCATTTTCCATAGCAATCAAACTGGTAAAATCATCCCATTTTATTTTCGAACTTCCCAATAAAAACAAAAGTAACGACGACTCGGGGGAACATAATAGAATTCAGAATGCTTAATCAGCCAGCCATCATAAGAAACAAGGAAATGCTCAGTCCCTCCTCTTCCCCCTTCAGTTCTTACCAGTCTAGAAGAAAGAAGTTTCCCCATTTACTCACTAAGAGTAGTCTGGTTTCCATTTCTGTTGGTCCATTCATCATGAAATTCACACAGTGTAAACGGCAGCTGCTGTATTCAAATGACGCATAAAAGTAAAAATCAACAAAAATGGAGATGCATGTTTTTCTTCTGAGAATGATAAATATGCCTTTCGATTTGCATTGTTTTGAGTATTAAAAACAGGTGATGGTAAACAAGCAACTTGAAATTAAAAATGAAGTGTGTCTTGCTGGGTATCAGCGTTTTTTGCACTCAGCATGAATCCAAGAGGACCTAAAATCAATAAAAAGCATTCCTGTCTTATCCTTATCCTTTATTTCTACTCAATAAAAAGCAATAGAACTAGACACCATCAAAATTCCAGCATTTTCAGCTCACTGACACACAATTACTGAAAAGCTATCTAACGTAACACTGCCTTGATATATCTCTGTAACAACCACACAAAACTACCTCCAGGGTTCTGAGAGTTCAACTAAACTAAACTAAGCTAAGCTAAGACAAATCTTACAAGCTGCACCTTTACCCTGCAATGCAGCATACACGACAGCACTCGAGGAGAAGGCTCGGGCAGTACTACGGACATGTACTTAACCGTCATGGACATTTAAATTACATGAGCACTTGTGAATGGATTTAACTGGAGCTGAATGCAAGTACGTATGTATGGAGATGTAAGAAGGCCCCACACACGTATAAACCAACAACAGCGGCGGTGCTAAGCTGCCTTTCAGATGGAAGAGGGTACGTAAATTACATCTGAAGTATTCTCAGCAGTCATTAGAACAGCTGAAACCGACACTCTTTTGCGTCAGCCTGAAAGAGTGAAGTACTAACCACAATATGCTCAGAAAGCCGAACTGTGACGTACTTTACCATGCTAGCAGTAAATACAGGCACGCTGCCTAGCCCTACTTCAATGCCTCAAGAAAGGAAAAGTGAAGAAGTGAAGAAAGGAGGCTGAAGCAAAGGCATGTCAGCATTAACTCCATTTAAAGTTGAACTTCCACCAAGACAAAACATTTTTGACAGCTACCACAGCTATTCCATACTGCAAACCACCCCGCAAAGGAGCTCATAAAGACTGTGGACGTTGAAACTGAGAGCTTCTCTCCTCCAGCAAAGCTTTCTCCAGACGAGCTGGGGGGTTGAAACAGGGTTCGGTCTTACGTTATGGATTACTGTTAGCATTACAGCCATTGCTGAGTTTACACTCCGCTAAATGTCAGCAAATTATAGGTTATTCAAGGACTCGCTCCACAGTTGGAGAGCAGAACATTTTCCTCTTTTTCTTCCCCTGACTCCTTTTTTCTTCCCTTATAGTTTGAGATGGAAGACATCCAAAGACATGGATCATTTCTCCGAAAACGCAGGCCATGTTTCATTAAAGCTGAATAACTGCTACAAAGGGATGCAATTACATTGAAGAAGAAGAAGCAGCAGCAGCCATTAGAATGAAACCAACTGCACTGAAGTGGAATCCACGGCCAGATTCAACATTCACAATGAACACAATGCCATTTGACGATCGGGGTGGACGGGGGGTTGATCTAGAGGCTTGTTGACTTGTGGGTTTTTAAGCCGGTTGACTTTGTAGCGTAAGGAGATACCGCGGGAATCCATGCATGTCCTTTGAGAGCCCGAGTGCCATCAACCCACATGCTTTGCAGAATTTCAATAGAGGGTTCTGAGCAGAAATCAATCAGCATCGGCCTGGCTAAACCTGGCAGCTGTGCGAAACTTAGACGGCCACCGCATTTCACACTGTTCACCCTTATTGTCGCTTATATACGCGCACACACACACACGATGCATGAAGCCAAAGGTACTATTTTCCAAACCTGCCGCTCATCTATTAGATTAGATAGTGCTGCTGCTCTCTGCATGACAGTGTAAGCAAACACAACTGAAAGTCTGATACTTACGGGCGTATGACATCATGCATAAAAACCGTCCACTCATCACGTCGTGTCAAAGCATGTCACAAAGACAGTCCAGCATTCTTCGACTGCAGAGGAACTCTCTGGAGGATTTGTCATTACCGTAGAAGCACAGCAGTAAGACAGCGCTGTCCCCTACGGCCCTTTTCTACTTCAGCTCCGTAAGCAGAGAATGGCCTCGGACAGCGGCAAGCCAAGCCAGCTGAAATATTTACCAAGTTGCCATGCACACCACCTAAGACTCCGCTGGCAGAAGGAGCCAAGGCCTGTAGCGGCGGTCTGAAGTTATTCACGCTCTATAATAAAGTCCTTTTTTCCCTCCCTTTCTCTGAACATCCACCGCTGTTCTCACCAGCAGTCCGGCTGTAACAGCGCCCTGTGCTTCACCCGTCCTGCGGGATGTCTATGGAGGTCCGCCTGCCGGACAAAACTCCTTTGTGAGTCTAATCTCCCAAAGCGCTGACACGGTTTTGTGTTCTCAGCTACATCCTGCCATCCAGGAGCCGACTAAAGAATCTATGTAGGGTCTGATCAGCAAGCGGCCTTGCTCATAAATAATGCCTCAATAACTCCAAATGCCACAGCGCACTCGCGGGCTTACACGCACACTCTCCGAAATCGCTTTGAATTAGTAATAACTGCACAGAAGCACAAGGATGCGTGAAACTGGGATATACACATCTTCAACACATGCAACATTTAAGGCCTGCAGTCAAAAGCTGGGGTCCACACAACAGCTGCTGTTATCAATATACAGCATATCACTTCAGGCTGTCACAATCAATTCCAGTAGCAATCGAGGAGTCTAATCTTGTTCATCTGATGATTAACTAGAGACGCACCAATTGCAATTTTCTTGGCAGATTCCGATTCCTTTTTAATTGGAAAATTCTCACAAATCTCGGGATTCTCAATGATTACGTTTATCAGATGTGACATATAACTTGACCGTTAAGTTTCTACTCAAGTGAAAAACTTTAAACTTGTGAATGTGAAAAATAGATTAGAGTAGAACCATTTTTGCCAATTGTGCTTACACACAGAGGAATTCAACCTCCACATTTAACCCAACCATGCAGTGAAACACCCACACACACTATGGGGCAGTGAGCACACGTACCCGGAGAGGTGGGCAGCCCTATCCATGGCGCCCGGAGTACAGTTGGGGGTTAGGTGCCTTGCTCAAGGGCACTTCAGTCATGTCTTTCAATTCAGGGAATCGAACTGGTGACCTTCCAAATCACAAGGCTGGATCCCCAACCTCCAGCCCACGACTGCCCCCTGATACCCGATGTGCTTCTATTAGATCCATGTGCTTTTTAACACAGCAAAAAATAGCAGGTTTGTTATTCTTCGGCTCTACACGCCATAAATGAGCCTCTGAATGGACTAAAGTCGGATGTACTAGTCATATGTACTGTTAAATACAACTTTCCAACGAGCACCCAAACGGAGCATTACTGTGTGGGTATACACACACACACACACACACACACACACACACACACACACACACACACACACACACACACACACACTCTAATATACACACACACTAGGAGGCAGTGAGCTTACTTGCCGGTAGCGCTGGGCAGCCCTGAGCAGCCAAGGGTTAGGTGCTTTGCTCAAGGGCACTTCGGGATCTAACCAGCAACCTTCTACTAACAAAGCTGGTTCCCTAACCTCCAGCCCACGACTGCCAAAATGTATCCTCTTGGAAATGCCAGAGAACAGACTTGTAGCAGCTGTGTGTGTGGCAGGACGCAAGATTAAGCAGTTCTGGTAACACAGTGTCAGAGAAATACTGCCTGTGTGACTTTGTGTATCTTGGGCTCAGATAATGAAACTTAATCGCTGAAGAAAGACGGCAGATGATGTTGGCTAGGTTCTGGCTCTCTGCTCTTGCTAGCATTAGCTGTAGCCTTTTTGCTGTCTTTAGCTTCTATACATACAGGCCTACAGTACATACTCAGCAGCGTGACGGTGTCTTCTTAAATTTGCCTTCTGAACGTTTGCGGAACTGTTCCACGAGCATGGTTTTCGGGTACTGTGGGCTGCCATACTGACTACACGTTGTGAGGGTGCGTGCGTCTGTGCTGCTGTTGCACCATGTGAGACACTGTACAGCGCATGAGTAAATATGACCGGCACAGAATTGGATATATGAGGCTGATCTGCCTGTCACAGATCGATCGCTGCATCTTTAGTATTAACTGAGCAGAAAAAAAGTTTTAAACCAATAATACCGATAATACCAACAATAACAATAATAATAATAATAATAATAATAATAGATGTAATTGACTAGTAAACTATGCACAGCCTTAGGCACTGATTCCAAAACACTTGCAACGCAATAAGCTGAACAGGAACATCTTTAAAAAAAGTCTTCATTAAACTACATAAACAGTGGAAAATGCCTGGAAAAATGCATATATTAGAAATGGCACTGATCCAATACCTGGGACTGAGCACTGTAAGAGAGAATTCCATGCAAGCTGACAACTAATCACTGCAGATTCACTGAGTGGGCACATTTTAATCATTTGTAATCAAATTTAAACAACTTGTCATGGCAGTCCTAACACACTGATACAGACATACTGGCCAAATGAGTGAAAGACTGGCATTTAATTACTGAACGCTTATTTCTATGTCTTCTAGCTCATTACGCCAACACTTAACAACTCAAACAGAGGAAATGTTCTAGGCCTGAAGACTTTCTTTCCCCACTTCATAACTAAAAAGTATGTTTTTCTTGCACCACCATCAGAACGCTTCCCAGAAAAGCCACTGAGTGATAAAAGTGGAATATATTGCATACCCCACAAGGAATTTCTGCTCTCTACTACTTGTGGTTTCCCTCAAGGAACAGCTTACTGCCCCATGGCCTTTTGTCCCAACGTCTAAAAGGGGAAAGGGCAAACATCCAACGGAAAAAAGGGAGAAAATAGAGATCCTAATAACATAAGGGCAGGAAGTGGCATTTTGGTTCAACAAAGCATTTGCTGAAATGTCCTTCACTGATGATTAATAACTGATCGTTAGAGCAGGTCTCTGGCCTACTGCATTAGGCGTGCGGGAGTAATGAATAGGACTCAATGTCAGAAATGACTGAAATTACTGACACTCAACTGAGACAGGTGAGTCAGACGACAACCATTCTGAATCTATACCAAGAGATCCAACCAAGAGGCCGACTAAAGCTTTCAGAATTAAGCGTAGCACACTCCTCAACACAGGAATAGCTGCACCCAGAAGGAAGTGTCAGACGGCAATGCTATTGGGAAGGAAGATAAAGATTACCAGGAACAATAAATGAGGATACATTTAGACTGATACAGGCAATATTTATTCATCTTGGCGCTGACCACAGTGCCTCCACACACAGATTTGTTGGAAGGTGACCTGTTTCCATTCTGAGTAACTCCACGACAGTCTGGCATGACAGCATTGGGGTGTTTGGCGACGTCGACGTGGCCTTAAGGGCAGTCGTGTGGCACAATAGCTGTTCTACCGTATCTGCTCCATCATATGCATATTGTGTATCGTGAACATGTCTTGAAGTGTTGTGATATTATACATCTATTAAAATATATATAACGTTTCACTGCCCCCATTACAGCTCCCACCTATCATCAAGTGAAATGCTCAGAGACAGACCCTTCTGCCGCTGCGGCCATTCTTACACTGGCATCTTCTCATCATGGCTTCAAACCCTTCCCAGCCTTCAGCAGTGGCTGTGCATTGTGTGAGGGTGCTGCCGGTAGGTGGGCAGTAAGAATTGTGTTACATGATGATGTCACCTTGTAACAGAGAAAAGGGCTGGATTTCCAACGCTGTGTTTCAGGCAGCTGAGAAAAGTGGTTTCTGTGGGAGAGAGTGTAGTATGGGCTTCATAACTTTGCAGACCGTTTACATGCACAAAAAGCTCCATTACATACCCTAGCGTCGCTTTAAAAACATGCTCTGGGCAAAATTCCAATTTCTCAATAGTAGCTGATCAGCAAAGACATGTTTGGTGTCTCAAGTTTGCCTCATTAGTTATGCACTGCAGTTACCAGACTGATGTATCTACCAGTAATAACATGGGGTGTAACGACACAGTCAGCCCACGGTGAGATTCGGTTTACCATACTGGCTCCACAATTCGGAATTCTGATGATATCTTGAACAAAATCTGAATGAGGGAAATTCATTTCTATAATTGTGTTGCTGCATCACTTTTTTAATAACACTAGGGCTGTGAGGCAGAAGGAGTGCTGGTGCGAGGTGTTGATCGGTGCATCTGCAACAGATGATTAGATGACATAATTAATAGTGTCCATGCTCCATGATGCACTGTTGCTCCTCTATGATCCAATGATGCTCACTGTCACAGTTTTGTATTGCAGTTTCACAATTTCATGATGCACTGTTACATCCCTAATAGGCAAATATACCTGTTTAAGACATGCTGGTGTTCCTAAAAGCAGACAACAGTTAAAACTAAATTCTGACTTCAAGATTGCTGCCACTCCTGTTGTTGCTGTACCGTTTATGGCTATAGTGCATTCAGGATGACCTAAAAGCAGGACACAGTTTGAGACAGGTACTACGTGTGAACTGTATGAATTGACAGTGACTGGTGGAATAGACCTGAGAGCAGTGAATAGTTTTAGGGGCAGGAGAGCCCACAGAGGAGGGGGGAAGGAGGACGCTAAGAACTATTCAGCTGATGTCAGTTCCTGTTAGATATAAGCTGGCCTCAGTGCACAGCTGAACATTCACACCAATCCAGAACAACAAAAGAGATGAGCACAAACACATACGGCGCTCCTCTCGGACTCAAATCCCGTCTTGAATAACAGCGTTTGTGCTTTTCTACAATAACAATGTTGCATTCTTCTGGGGAGAATAATATCCTACTAACAATAGCATAAAGACAAGGCAGCGAATTAATTTGTGTTCCAGGCTGAATAAAAAAAGTCTGGTTGGGTAGAGCAGCGCACTTGAGAAATACTACTCAACATAATTCATGATTTACGTTAGCACTGATCCAGTGCTCCTATTCACTCAGTTTGTGTGAACGTCCTCCTGAATGTGCTCAACAAGCCCTCACCGTCACAGAAACTGGATAAGAACACTCTGTAAAACAACCACCGTACAAAGACGTTCTTGTGTCTCAATGCTGCTCTCCGTTCGGTCTGTCAGGAGAAATTTAAATTTGCTCGATTAGCTGAATTCCTGCAACACAAGTCAGGTCAGCTGTGGGGAAGTGCACCGGAGTAATGTGTATCACGAGGACGAGAGAGAGAGAGAGAGAGAGAGAGAGAGAGAGAGAGAGAGAGAGAGAGCACAATGGCCTTAAACGCTCAGATTGAGCTCCTACAGTCTCTACCCTCCTGTACTGCTGGAGGACGAGAGAGAGAGAGAGAGAGAGAGAGAGAGAGAGAGAGAGA
>CM067480.1:31162553-31289939 GCA_034552555.1 Semaprochilodus insignis | reverse complement strand
CCATAATACGTCATGCTACTGTTACTCTCCATACTTCAGCACAGTTGAAGGTAAATATTTTAGTCTTAGGGATCTCTACCTTAACTCAGCTACATGGTTTGTGTACTTTGTCCACCGTCTGGGTAAATATGAGAAAAATATGTTTCTTTGGGGACTATTTTGCTTTACGATGCTCTGCATGTATCTTGCCACCATGAAGGACTAAAATACATTTGACTTTTACTTGTTACTTTTTACTTGTTAAAGTAGTATAACACAGAGTGTCAGACAGCTTATAGGCCTATTTGACCATTTCATGTAATAACTTTCAGAGGCATTAAACTCTTCAGACGTCTGGTTCCTGTCACTACCGCTGTGAGCAATTCTGACTCTGTGAGTTTCTCTAGGACAAAGCATTTCACACCAAACCACTCTGAATGACTTTGTACTTGTAAAGGTGAGGTTTCATGCTGTCTCTTTTTTTCTGGGTCCTTTAGTGTACACAGAAGCCTATTTTCTCAGTTGCCTGATACGCCTCGCTGGAATTCCAGTCCTCTTTTCTGTTAAAAGGTGACATCACCTCGTAACACAATCTATATTGCCCGCCTACCAACAAGTTTGGCACACCGTCACACAGCATACAGAGAGCTAAAAAATAAAAACCTATCTTTCTGAAACGTCCTGCTCCAGCCTAGCTTCCGAAGTTGAATCAGGCTTGACAGGTTTTTGTGTTACACCAGAACCAATGCCTTTGTGAGAACAGTCACACCAGTGTGGAGGAAGAACTTGTAGCAGAATGCCGCTCCGGTGGGTGTCCAATCAGAGTGGGCGAGATCACCATTAGAGTACACTGGGCTCATCGGGAGTGTTTCAGACAGAGGCTGAATGCAGATGTACATTATGAGAAAAATATTGTGTTGGGAAAACTGAAGAATGTAAATATATTCTAGTAGACCCTAAAAATAAAATTATGAATGCTGAAAATGAGTATCATAGGTCCCCTTTAATTATGTGGGATGTTTGAAAAATTGGTGGAGTTCCCCTTTAAGTGAATAAGTTAGTGAACCCATGAATAGTCTATACTCTACAGTCTGACAGCTTGTTTTGATCCCTGTTCTCCTCCCAAAAATACCCCCCAAAGAAGCTGCAAACAACATTGTAACCAGACAGTAAATTCAATAATGTTTATTAATTTAAACTGTTCTTCATTTTTAACCGTGCTTTCAAACACTGCAGTGAATTACACACAATCCAGGTAATAATCAGCTCTGGGATACTGTAAGTGAAGTGCACAAAATGTACCAAAAGTTTATACATTACATTATAGATTATGCTTATTAACTATTCAATATATCACTGAAAAGCAACATCAGGGTTAATCTCAGGTGTTGCCTAGTTGGTAAATCCTCCTGTGTGCAGTTTTGATTGTAGATGCCGTGTTTCTTTGGGCAGTTAGAGAACACGTTTTCAACAGGTTATGTGTGAGAACATTGCTGTGAGGACCACGTAAATGTTTTTTGCATGCATAATGTTTCAGAGCAGTCTACACTGCCTATATTCCCTCCATCAGTCTGTACAGAGTAATGCATAAATAATTATCCCACACCATTTCCAGAATGAGCAATTACCCTCAGCTGTATATATGTGTGGCATATGTCATCGCTCACTGTCTTCCTAGTGAAAGAATATCATTAGCCACTAACCACATGCATCTCTCTCTCACACACACACACACAAGCAATGAAATCATTAACTCAGTACAATGTTGGGCGAGAGAGAGAGAGACAGAGCGAGAGAGAAAGATGTCACCATGGCTTATCCCTTCCACTCAGTGCTAATCAAATGCAGCAAATGAATTCATTAGTGCCCCTGCTGTCTCCCTCCAGAGCTCTTACTTCAAGTCAAATTGATTTCCATGTTAGAAAACACCTAATGTCTGTTTTTGACTGGGAGATGAGGCAGCGCCTTCCTCAGTAATGCACTTAGAGGAAAATGAGATGCTTCCATTTGTTATTATCATATTCATATTGTCATATTCAACTCAAATTGAGATGCGATGGCAAAATTTCATAAACAGTATGAGCAGTCACCTGAAGCGGAGAATTTCTTTGTTTCAGCAGAATGTTTTCTGCGGCTGAGCTCCCTGCATCAATCAAAACGTGCCAAACCGTGGCTTGAAGAGGCGATATACTGCTCCGTTGTCTTTAACCACCTGTCACACTTCCTTTGGGCGCAGAGGTAATTTCTCTAATCCCATGCTGACGTTAGTTGGATATGAAAAATGCTGCTTGTGTGGAATCAGTAGATAAGTGCTTCCCTATTAACTTCCTCAATGTACATGTTAATCCCCTAAAATAAGCTGATTACGACAGCGGCAAACATGAAAAAGGATTTAAGATGGTACTCTGACCTCCTTCCTGCGACCTCTGACCGCTCATCGTGGTGCTTTAATTTGCCTGTCATACACATGGTGCCGCTTTCAAGCTGAATGAGCACTTGATCAAAGTGATGCTTCAGTGAAAAATCAAACTTACGTGCACTCATCATCAAAAGAGTAGTTGCACCCAGAAGGAAGTGTGAGACCGCAATGCAAAGCAACATGCCAGACGCCTCGGCATGGAGTTGTAGATGTTCCTAATGGTGTCCTGCGGTAATCCACCCCATGCAGCTTGAATATTCTCACACAGTTCCTGTAGATTTCGTGGTAAGGATGGAGGTGGACTGACCCCAGGTCTTCTGGACGTGTGACTCATTACAACAAACCGTTAATCTTGGCGCTGACCACGGTGCCTCCAGACACGGATTTATTGGTCGTCTCCACCAAGACAAAAGCGGGACTCGTCACTGAAGATGACCTGCTGCCATTCTGAGTCACTCCATGACAATCCGGTACAACACCATTGCAGTCTTTGGTGGCATTGACGTGGTGTTGAGGGCAGTCGTTGTATTGGTCTGTGCATTGTGCCTCACGGAGGGCGTCACTGCTCACTGAATGTCCACAGTCGTGACTGTTGAGTCAGTGAGATACAACCTTGGCTTGCTTACGCCACATGTACAGCCGGGCGTAAAACTTGAATCATTCGGATGTCTCATGATGTCAAAGCTACCCACCAAGTTTCACTAGCTTAGCATCATTCAAACTGCATGCCTGAGTCATCAAACACATTTCCTCAAACTGTGTGAAGCTGCTAAGTGTCCTGCAATTGGTGCAGTCTGTAATTCCCTACTTATGCTAATTTCCTACTTACCTAGTATGCTAAATACAGCTCTGGAAATAAATAAGAAACCACTCCAGTTTCTTCTTAAATCAGCATCTCCACATGTACAGCAGGTTCTTAGAGAGGAACAGAAGGTTCGGTTCTAGCTTTACTGGCAGGTACAGTGAGTGTCTGGTTCATAAGAACAAGGTCAAGCAGCAAACACACAGGACAACACAGCTACAGACTGGAAGAGGGCGAAAAGCACTCTCTACTGACCGTGATCAGCACCACCTCATTAGAATGTCACTTAACCACTGTAAGATGACCTCAAGTGACCTACAGAAACCTACTGGTGGTGGCATGGTTCAAAAAACAGGCTTCTGGAGGCGTCATTAGTCGTTTTCTAAATAAACAGATCTAACATACAATATTTGATCTGGAATTTGGGAGACATGTTTCCAGTAGTGTATAGAATAAGAACTGTTCATTTTGGTCAAACACAAACCCATAAACTGTAAAACTAGACAAACTGATCATTTTGAGGTGGTCTCAATTTTTTTAAGAACTGCACAATCATTAGTACTATTAAAAATAAACTTAAATAGAACTGAATGTGCTGTAGTATTTTAAGACGCCAGTCAGATTCACCAAGATATACATTTAGTACATTAAAATATACTTATATACAGTATATACGTACTTAGCATACTTATATTAAGTACACTGAAGTACTGCTGAGGTAAAATGTGCTTGTAATTGTTACATTTCTAATATGTGTGTATATTGCACTTGTATTTAGCACATAAGCATAATGTGTTTGAAATGTACTTGTTGATATTAAAGTACACATTAAAATAGCTTGAGGAAGATTTGTTATAATTTACTCATGATTCAGTTTGCACAATGGTAACTGGTGAGGTATAAGCTTCTATTACTGTATATGGTAGCAGCATTAGCCTCATACTTCCAGTACATAACTAAAGAAGCAAGCCTCCTTGCCAGGCATGTGTTGGCTGACCAGCTACAATTGGGCTAAAGGGAAAATGGGACTTTTTCTGTGAGTGCTTTTTCCTTGCAGGTTAGTGAGGGATGAGTGGGAGAGATCTGCGTGCATTTCTGGCGGGTCACCGGGCTGAGGACACAGGTAAGCCAAGCCTCCGCTCTTCAGCACTTAGGCCGCACTCTTTCCCTTTTCAGCAGGGAAGATGATATTGGAGTGCGGGTGATTCCGCACCAGCACGCTCTTGAGTGAATGTGACCTGAAGCGGCTGTGCTGAGCAATTTGAAAGCGCTGCGATTATTCTGCCGTTGTCAGGGGTAACGCGGAGAGGAGAGTGCGTCTGTTTGAGGGGCTGCTGAGTGATAGAGTGACTTTCTGACACGACCATATTTACGCAGATTTTTCCTGCTATTCCTCCACATTCATATCTACATTCTCCTTTAGATGTCAGTCCGTCTTCTTGCTTTTAACTCTTTCTCTCTGGACTCCTGTAGATCTTTTCATTTTCCCATATATCTCTTAAAAGTCATATCATGTAACTCCATATATATGTATGCATGTGTGTGTGTGTGTGTGTGTGTGTGTGTGTGTGTGTGTGCGTGTGTGTGTTTGTGTGTGTGTCTTACAGTTACAGTACTGGTTGCTTAGTTCCACTACCTCACATAGCTTAGTATTTTCCGCACTGTAAAGCATTATTGGAGCCAGATTAGCTTTACGATGGAAGGTTGTATAATGTAATTTGTAAGGCGTTTAACTGGCTGATTCTTACGGGCTAATCCTGAAAAAAAGAAGTGTACTATTAGTACTTCTCTTTAACTAAAAATAAGCCAGTAAGGAGTTTGCATGTTCTCCAAGGGTCAGTGTGGGTTTCCTCCCACAGCCCAAAGACGTGCAGTCAGGCGAATTGGAGATGCTAAATTGCCCCTAGGTGTGAATGTGTGTGTAGTTCTGTGTGATAGGAGGCTTAGAAGATGAATGAACTAGTAAACTAACAGTATACCTAAACGTTTACTTCTAGTATAGTTGCAGTACAAAATTAAACATAGATGTAAACTAGTTGTGTACTCAAAGATTACTACTCTTACACCTATAGTGTGGTTAATGTGTACTTTCATAAACTAAAAAATGGGACAATTTATTCTGAAGAAAGAGTACACTTACAAGTATGCTACTAGTACATTGATATTAGTACACTTACCACATAGGTATAGTATAAGTTTTAAGTTCAAGTTATTTGTCATTTGCACAACATGTCAGGACATCCAGGCATTGAAATGCTTGTGGTGAGGCATGTAATCACTCTAATGCAGGGCGGCAATATGCATAAGCAGAAATATAATAAATATATACGAAATACACAAAAAATACAGAGACTGGAACTCTCTAATGTGTACACATATATTAAAACAAGGATAATCTGAGAGAGAGGGACGGAATACACACACGCACACACACACACACACACACACACATATATATATATATACACACATATGTATTTATATGTATATATAAATGTGTGTGTGTGTATGTGTGTGTGTGTATACTCTCTAAAGTGACTAAAGTAATAAAGTATATTTGGGAAATATACTTCAACTTTAAAGGGTAAGTGTTTCAAAGCGTCATTCCTTCCAAATTCCCTCGTGCAGTCAGATTTGACAGTCACAGTACAGATGTTCACATCAGCGTTACACTACTAGGCCACACTCAATAACAATAACAACACCCTACACAGCTGTGTCTCTTTGGAGGCTTTGGTATTATCACGAGGATTGGAACAGGACTACTTCTACTGAGAGAGGCTCTGCATTCAGTCATTTACAGAAGACCTTTTGCTCTTCAATTATCACTTGTCAGAAATGATTATTTGCACTGCTAATTACCATATAAGCAGTTATTAAAAGGTGTACTGTCTGTGGTGATCAGATGCAGCAGATTAAGATTAGTTTAAGAAATGACGCAGAATATCCCTTTAAGTTCAAAAGTCTTGTTAATTAGATGATTAGTTGGACCAGGGCCCATATTTATACTCAGAGGCACTTCATAACCATGGGCACAGCCAACAGTGCCCAGGACAGGGTTCTCCAGGGCCAGCACCCCTACGCTAACAAAAGCTGAGTTTGTTTAAACGTCTGAAGGAAAAAGCGATAGCTTTAGGTCTTATGAGTCACTTTAATTTATGTTTGTTTCTCTCTATAATTAATTCATGATACTTGAGTAAATTAATTAACTGATATGTCTCTGTGGTGTGCAGCCTATATACCGAGAAAGGGGAGTTAATGAAGGGAGGGAGGCAGTGTGCGAAATACCCCCCTGGCATGGGGTCCCATGTTGGCTGGCTACTTCAGCGTTGGCTGGCTGCTGACTCACTCACCGTAGCGGCGCTGATGCTTCATTGGCAGCAGAATGTTTGTTTTAGCACTTCTTCTTCTGGGAATGCTCTTTTCTAGTTTGGTAATGTGGTCTGCCATATATTGATGTGGTCTTACCTATGACCTTTACTGTCTTTGGTTTAAGAAGTCGCTGTTCCACCAATTGCTTGGGAAATTGGGTAGCTTTTGGACATATTGTAATGTTTTTCAGGGGTATCCCTGGCTTGGCTATTGAAGGACCAACTGGGTGTACCAGTTTGCTACAGCGCCACCCTGAGGCAAACCAGTGCTGTGTCTCTAGTTAGTCAATAATAGCAAAGATTTAAACCTGCTGATTGTGGGTGAAGCAGCTAAACAATGACTTTGCATTTGAGCAGCTGTTTTGGGGGTTGTGGCAAGTTCAGTGCCAGTCAAAGTTTAGACACGACCACTTACAGAAGTTTCCTTATTTCTAGCTTCATGCTTTGCTTTAGAATAAAAGTGAAGACATCAAACTATAAAATAGCACTTAGGAATTATACAGTCGACCTTCCAAACCTCCAAAATACTTTCTTGACTTGCAGAGATAAAGTTTTTTACGCAACAAAATGTGAATTAGGTGGACAATTTGGCAAAAATATAATACTGTGATGCACCAAGCGTATATGTGGTATATCAGGATATGTATTGTTCTCATCAGTTGGAGCTGTTAAGTGCAAGCCTGTAGAGTCTTTAAGATCACCAAACACATCCATTTAGTGGGTGTGTCTAAAGTTTTGACTGGCACTGTACTTTAGCATGAAGTATGGACTTCTAAGTAATACATGTTTTTGTTTGCAGGGTGTATGGTGGTGTATGGTTTTGATATTGACACTACATGCCAGACCATAATAGAGAGAAATTAGTAGCAACAACTGTCTCATGACATAGTGAGACTAAGATGTGCAGCAGGGCCTGGAAACAAATTCAGAGTTTCATGTCTTGCGCATCACTTCATCTAATTTAGCAGCTAGGGCCAATTAAGCTCTCTCTTGAAGTTCTCTCGGCCTTGTCAAGGTTCAAACATGCAATTTCCCGACAATAGAGCAAAACCTTAGACAGCGATGCCACGCGGGAGCTCTGTCTAAAACTCTTTTTAATGAATCACGCAGTTGGTCAGTGTACTTCGAGAACTGATTATGTCCACGATATGCTCAGAAGATGATGAAATTTTGTGATGAATCTTTCTTTTAATAATTAATTATGACCCAAAGTAGCACTTTGTTGAAGCTGTCAGTCCAACACTAAACTGCTTGTCTCGGCAAAGACTGACAGATTTCTGTAAATCACCAGTTTGTTTTGTCTTCATCCATGTGCCTGTTGTGTAAATGCTGTATGTCTGCTGTGTGGTCCAGAGAAACTGACCCAGAGAATGAAGAATGGACTGGGCCTCACCAAGTACAAACCTGTTCAGTACGAGGAGCTTCAGGCCATGGTGGAGGCCAAAAGACTCTCATCTGAGCGTATTGAGCACAAGGTGAGAAGAAATGATAACATTTAAGAGGTTATATGAGTTATTCATTTAGTCATTCAGAGATATCACATATTTCTTCTAAACGTTACCACATTCTAAAAGCTGTATGTGAATGTTTGTATGGAAGTGGCCTTGAATCTTGGTTTGCTTTCTTTTTATTGGAGTAAAGAAACACACACACAAACATACATTTAACAGCACCACTTTTATAGACCCAATATTCACATTGGTCATTTCCTGGAAAACCCTTGTAGGTCCACCTCGCTTATATATGTTCTGGAGAGAATTTGTGCTGAGAATTTGTAGTCTAGTCTAGAGGTATTTAATTCAATCTAAATGTTGTAGTCACTGGCATTGTCCTCGTATTAATCTGCAACAGATTACAAGAGATTTAAAATCCAGGACCAGAAATTGGATTTAAAGTCCACTTGAAGTCAAAATTGGGTTTGCATTAAGGTTCACTAGTGTGGTTTCCTGTACCAAAAACAGTTACTGTCTCGTGAATGTCTCGTTCCTTGTGTGGAAAATGGCTCCAAAGCAGATGTTAATAATTGGCTAAAAGGAGTGACTGCATTTGGGCGTGTCAAAGACCATAGTGTGAAGGAAGCAGCGGAATCTGAATCAACCAGCAGTGGCTAAAATCCCAGTCTACAGGCAATTCTCCTCAGAATTGTACGAGAGAAGGCATCCACCAAATCTGGCCCAACTGCCCAATTCTTTGATGCAAGAATGTCTGAACATTGATGTGGCCTACATCCAGAAACTCGTCCAGTCCATGCCAAATCCAAGTTGTGCCCATGGAGGTATTACACACTATTAGGTATGTTTCAGTCACAGGTGGCTTTTTTGACTGGTGAGCTTATATACAGTATGGACTGGGTTTTCCATGATATGGGCTCTTGGTTTCCCGGAATCCGTGTAGTGACTTTTGCCTGCTTCTAAATTATTTAGAGGTGGGGGAAAATAATCTTTACCAATAATATCATGTTTCAACTCCACCTTCTCCCACCACCCCCACTTATCATTGAGCAAAAACACTCAGCAAGCTCACAGTCTAGAAGGAAAATGTATGTGGGATTTTCCATTCATGTTTAAAGAAGAATTCCTTTCTTTTTTGTTTTGCCCGCCACCCCTCCCCCTCCTTAATTAATCTTTATTAATGGCAAAACCAAATTCTTTCCAGAACTGCAAACCTTGTGTAGGCAGGACATCATGGCTGTTGGGTAATTCAGGTAGAGCGATAAAGCTTGTCCTTCCTTACGTCACGCACAGCCAAGCATGAAACTTGCATTATTTGCATGTCTCATGATGTCAAACCTACCCAACAAGTTTCATTCCTGTTGGTTGATTCCTTCTGGGTGCAGCTATTTGTGCAAGTATTCTTTTGACGATGAGTGTATGATATGAGTCATGTTAATAGTTTGATATAATGGAGATTATAATGTCGTTGGAGGTGGCTTTAAAAATCCAGTGAGGGCACATGTGTGAAAATGGATGTGAAAATAGACAGTAAGTTTGACATGTTTTGCAAATTCATGGTAATTTCATGCTGTAAGGAGCGCCGCTACAGCTGGACATATTTTAATGCTTTTCATTCAGCGCCTAATTAGGAGGAGGCCTTCAATAAAGCGTTGGAGGTGGATGGCACAAAATCAAAGCGGATGACGTGACAGTCCCTGTAAATTAATTCTAATTATGAATTGTACAACTGAATCAACCTTGTAAGGTTTCATTAAAGCACACATGTTTTGTGGGACATTTCCATATCTTTCTGTAACCCAGCAATGTCCAAAAGTATCCAGACACCCCTTCTAATTAGTCCATTCTGCTGCTTTAAGGTGCTTCCAGTGCTGACACAGGTGTTCAATTGTGCATGCACACAGCTTGTGTAATCTCTGTAGAAAAGCATTGGCAATAGAATGGGAAGATCTGCCCAAAAGAGGTGTATAAAGCCCCCTGGCACTGGGCTGTGGAGAAGTGGAACTGTATTCTCTGGAGTGACGGAGCTCCATTCAATAGTTGGATCCAGATCTGCCCATAAAATCATTATATTCATGTTTTTGCACAATATCACAAGTACAAATACAGTCCAGTCATTTTCATTAAGCATTGTTTAGTTCTGCATTTTTAGAGACTGTGGTTCATCTGTTGCTCTGCATACTTTGTTAGCCCCTTTTACCCCTGTTCCCCAGTGGCCAGGGCCCGACAGGACCGCCGGTATTATGTGGGTGGTGGTTTAGCACTGCAGTGACACTGATGTGGTGATGGCGTGTTAGTGTGTGTTGTGCTGGTGTGAGTGGATCAGAGACACCAACCAAAACTATCCAGCCAACAGCACCCTGTTTTCAGCGTCCTATGACCACTGATGAAGGACCAGAGGATGACCAACATGAACTCTGCAGCAGCAGATGAGCTGTCATCTCTGACTTTATATCTACAAGGTGGGCCAGTGAGATAGGAGTGTTTAATAGAGTGGACAGTGAGTGGACACAATGATTAAACACTCCAGCAGCACTGCTGTCTCTGATCCATTCACACCAGGACAACGCACACTTACACACCACCACATCAGTGTCACTGCAGTGCTGAGAATGATCCACCACCCACATAATACCTGCTCTGTGGTGGTTAACGAACAGGGTAAAAGGAACAAGTACGGTAGAACTACAAAGTGCTCTTATACTGTAAATGGACCTGATAAAATGAGAGTAGATAGAAGGAGGTGTGCTTAATGCAGTGACTGGTGGGTATATATCCGCCTATTCAGCCTACGGCAGTGGCCCGTTCATACACGGTTGGATGGTCATGTAAAGTCGAATTATGGCTGCTTTCAGTAGACAAGATTACACATACACTATAAGTGAACCCCGGAACCTCAAAATATAATATTCTTGGTGCTAGATGAGCAGGGTCCGCGATCCATTGGATGAATAGTGTACCTCTATGTACTTACACTTAAATGCACAGACCACTGGCCCACAAGGGCTGAGGAAAGACAAGATCTGTATTATATAATAATATGCACTCTTACATAACTCACTGGGTCTGAGCACAAAAATGTCCCCAGACAATCCCGTAAATCAAACCACAGTGGTATAAACGAGTGAAGATGGGGATGAGACAGAGCACTGTGTAGTCTCTCTTTTCCTCTTCCTGTGAAGGGTTAATCCCGAAGCTGAGGGGACTGTGGAGCTGTGGGGTTTAATTGGTAAAGTGAAGCAGTGGTGTTTTGGAGCCTCATTACGTGTTGCCCACAGTCAGCTCAGATCCAGCTCTCTGCACCAGCCTGATAAGACTCACAGTGCGTTTGTGTGCATAGCACAGAGCACAGAGACCGCCAGACTTCCTCTGGATACATAGAACGATGGGAGAATAAAGCAGTGTTTGAGTGGCCTAAGGATGGGATGAGAGGAAGGAGGAGGGGTAGACAGAAAAAAAGCAAAGAGTGAAAGAACAATAAATAGCAAGAGAGAAAAAGAGAGATGGAGGGAGAGACAGAGAAGAAGATAGAGAAGAAGAAAGAGAAAATGATGAGAGAAGGAGAGAGAGATAGATAGAAAGGAGGGAGTGCACAAAGTAGAGACAGAGAAATAGACAAAAAAGAAAAGAAAGAAGGAATAATACCAAAAGAGAAAAATGTAGAGAGAGTGAGAGAGAAATGAGAATGAGTGAGAGACAAAAAAGAGAGGAGGAGAGAGAAAACTGAATAGAGAAAAAAGCAAAGTGAGGGGGGAAGAGAAAGAGAAACTTTCCACAACGGAAATGAAAAACAGATAATGAACGTGAAACAGAGAGACAGAGAGAGAGAGAGGGAGAGAGAGAGAGAGAGAAATAGAGGAGAGAGAAAAAGATGATATAGAGATAGAGAGAGAGAGAGAAAGAATGAGAGAAAGGAAGTATAAAAATAGAGCAATCAGTGTAAAAGAAAGCAAAACAATGAAAGGAGAGGGAGAGGGAGAAAGATAGAAGGAGGGAGAGTCAAATAAAGCAAAGGAAGAAGAGAGGTAGAAAATATGAAAATAATTATCCAGAGAGAGAAAGAGATAGAAAGCAAGCAAGCAAGCAAAAGAAAGAAAAAGAGAGAGTAAAAAAAAGAGAAAAGAATGAGAAAGAAATCAGACAGCGAGGAAGAAGTAGAAATAAAAAAGAATGAGTAAAAAAGGAAAAGAAAAAGAGATGGAGAGAAAGAGAAAAGGGGAGAAAGAATGAGATCCTGAGAAAATAGACAAGAAGTAAAAGAAAAAATAAAGAAGAAATGACAGTGAGAGGGAGACACTGAACGAAAGAGACTGAAAGAAAAAGACTGAAACAGAGAGACTGAGGGAGAGAGACTGAGAGAGACAAAAAGAGAGAGGGAAAGAGACTGAGGAAGAGAGACAGAGAGAGACTGAGAAAGAGACTGAAAGAGAGTGAGAGGGAGAGAGACTGAGGAAGAAAGACTGAGAGTGAGAGACTGAGGGAGAGAGAGAAAGTTGGAGTGGTAGTCCTATATAATTGCAAAGACAGCACTGATAAGACTCTCAGTGTGGCACACGGTCCTCTGTGTTCTCAGACACTAATAATGACAGAGATCCTGCGGTCGGCATGTTTTCTGAGAAAAGGCTCAGGGACAGAAGCAGTTATCAATTCAGCATGTGCATCTGCCTGAACACAGTGCTACTGATGTACACAAACAGCCACTACACTAACAAGCCAGTGAACTCACTATGAACTGACGGAAGTCTAATAAAGAACTATACTAACTTACACAAAGCTAAGATGTGAAGTAACTGAAGTTGGGGGTGAAGACGAGACCTGAAGCTGCTCTTCTGTATCAAAGTCCTACAAATCTCCCATCTCAACCTTCAGTTTCCTGTGACGGCATTTTCTGTCCAGCCCTCTCGTTTAAAGCTGAAGCCGCTCAGAACTTCTCAGAGCTCTCATCCCTCCTACAGTACCACATATAATTTCCTCTCACCCTACAACTATATGATGAGGGCACCATCCAAACTCACTGTCACAGCTTAACGTTTCTTGGCTTAGTTTTAAAACCCAGACTTCAATAAACCCTGATCTTAAACACGGAAATGCATCCTGCTCCCTCACCCGCCTCCGTAACTGAAGTGTCTGGTTTATTTATGAATATATGTTTAACGCTAAAATGTGATGCAATGCTTATGAGTCCAGTTTGCGTCACTGTAAATGAGAGAAGTTAGCTAAAAGAGCAGGAAATTAAAACTCTGTTGCTGTCAGATAAACCTCTGTTCTCCTCTTGAATTGTTCATTGCTCATACGCTCAGCCCTTGGGCACAAAGCAACCCATTTACAAAGCTCTGCCTGTGGACGTCTCTGACTAAGCAATCTTTCATGGAAAGAGGGGATGTATTGAACTATAAAGGACATTTGCTGTACTCGTATGTAATATGAAAATTGTATTTACAAATGCTCTCATTAAAGTGTAGAATGCACTCATTACCAAAAGAATAGTTGCACAAATAGTTGCACCCAGAAGGAATCAACCAACAGGAATGAAACTTGGTGGGCAGGTTTGACATTGTAAGACATGTGAATGATTCAGGTTTTACGCTTGGCCGTGCATGTGACGTAAGCAAGGACGTGCCTTATCTCTGTACTTGACTGACCCATCAGCCAAGATTGCAGACATTCAGCAAACAGTGATGCCCTGCATGAGTCATCCTGTTAGTGCCAGCAGACAGCTGCACAACACAGTACTACATGCATGCAGACCGCTACGACAACCGTCCTTAACACCACGTCAACGCTGCCAAAGACTGCAACAGTGCTGTGCCAGACTGTCATGGAGTGACTCCTGAACGGCAGCAGTTCATCTTCAGTGATGAGTCCTGCTTTTGTCTTGGTGGAGAAAACCATTAAATCTCAAGGCACCGTGGTCAACTATAGATGGATGGAGCTCCATCTCTCCAGAGAACACATAGTTGAAATGGTGTTTGTGGTCAGGAACTATGGATGGATGGAGCTCCAGAGCTGGAGTGGTGTTTGTGATCGGGAACTATGGATGAATGGAGGTCAGTGATTCCAAAGAACACAGTTAAACAGCTCAGTGCTTTGCAGTAGCTGAATTCAGTAGAAGGTGTGTCTGAATGAGTTCATTTGAACATATAGTGTATTTTTGCATGCCTGTGTTTTCCACATTGGTTCCTGCACAAGGAGCCAGCTAAAAGAACTGATGAGCTGTGCCGAGGAGAGCTCCAGCTCCATGCACTGACATCTCCTGAGAATATAATTGCCAGAATTCTCACTGAGGGTAGATCTCTTTTCACACTAGTGAGGGGCATGCAGCACCATTCAGTCACAGAGTTTACAGAGTCACATGACTAGGTTACAATCTCTGTGCTGTTTTGCAAGCATGTTGCACTTATACAAACATCCATCATGTGCTCCACAGTGAACAGACCGCTGCCCTGTGAAACTATGAACACCTTTGTCTGCTATGACTCAAATACATCTTTGATATATTTGGTTTTTAGTGTACATGCCTGCACTTAAACAGAGTTCGACTTTGACATTGACTTTGATATTGACAAAACACTGAGAGGTGAATACTGATTAGTTGCATGCTGACCGTGTTTGAAGGAAGAAAGCAGCAAATTCCATCAAATCACATCTCTAAAAAAGACTTGCCTTTTATTTTACTAATAGATCATCACCAGAGGTTTTAAGCAGTGGCTACTGATGTTCAAGGCTTTTCACTGTGATAAATTAAAGTGAGTGTTATTCAGACTTTCAGGTCTTTTTCTTATTTTTACTCTCATAGGACTTTAACAGTTATCGGTTATTCTATATTCAGTATTACATATAATTATATATAAAGTCCTATGCTTACTCATTGTCAGGAAGAAAGAACTTGGCTCGACGCGCTCAGAGCTAAAAGTCAGATGAGCTTTACTCAACAATTGGGTAGTTAAACACAGCACCAAAACACGACCAAACATAACAGAAGGAGAATGCAAGATCAGAGTCGAGAGGCAGGCAAAGGTCAGAACCAGGGGAGTAAGGCAACGAGGCAACCAAAATAGAAGGAGTAGACAAGGAGAGAAGTCAGGAGAACGGAAGGAGGTCGAAAGCCAGAGAGTAGAGCAAACGAGTAACCAGTACAAGGGATGAGCCAAAAGAGGTAGTTGAGAAACAAAGGGAGTCAAAGCCAGAGTAGAGATAACAGGAAGGATACGCTTAGTAGTGCTAACACGGTCGGCAAAACTTAGCAAAGAATGTGTGTATGTGTGTGTGGGGTTTATAAACTGAATAGACTGGAAATGAGAGGCAGGTCAATAGAGGCAGAACAAATCAATACTCAGGCGAGCTAGACCGTGAGTGATTGGTTGACTGGGGATGTGAGTGTGACGTCATGGGGTGATGCACTCTAGGAAGTGGAGTTCGGGAGATCGGTAGAGTCAGGGAAACCCGGAAGCGTGACATTCATATTGCTTTTGTGCTTGTCTTACTGTACAGAGTGGACCAAATGAGCATGGGTTTCCCTGTTGTGTCTTGGTTGCTCTCAAAGTTTCTTCCTCTTGCTGTGGGGGAGTTTTTCCTTGCCAGTGTCGCCCTTGGCTTGCTCATTGGGGGCTTGGACCCAGATTGTCTGTAAAGCTGTTTTGTGTGTTAACTGACTCGGCTTGACTCGACTCGACTCGACTCAACTCGATGACAAATATGATCTATTTCTCTCTCAGAAGTCAGAGTCAATGTGTGGACAATTAGACTCTGTAATTGGACTATGATACTTAGTGACAATATTTTCTTATATTAAGCGCACATTATGCTACATATGGATGCTGCTTTTATGATTTGACCTATTTCACTGTACATTATGTTCACATACAAAAAATTCTGAGACATTTCAGGCTACATTTGCTATCGTTTTACTATTGCTAGTTATTGTACTGGTGCCATCTCTAAATGATACTGTTGCCTGCAAATAAACGAGGGTTCTCCATAATGCTAGCTTGACCACTAATTGCGAGAAGATGTGAGAGGTTTCAAAAGCATTGGAAGATCTGACTGGTGCTGCTGATGTAGGGGGGAAAAACAAACCACAAGCCCTCCAGTGTCTAACATAATAAGGGGAAAAAATACAAAATAATGTTAAAATGGAGAGAAGGGCATGTGGGTCAACAACAAGTGCTTGCTTGTGTCTTGTAAGCAATTCCTGTTCTTGCACATACAGGCTGAGCCTGAGAACGACAGGCTCTAAACGCACAGGCAATCTAGTGCCATCAGTGTGCTAAAGTGTATTTAAATAAAAGGGGTCAGTATGTATGGCTGATGTAAATGAAGCATGCTGGATTTATTAGCCCTTAGTGCAGGCCTGCCTCATTGTCCCCATCCTCATTTTCCCACAGGCTGCTCGCGCAGGCTGTAATTGGGAGCCTGCTGAACGGAGATATGTACAATTATCTGACTCAGTGACCTCAACAAACTCCCTCCGTTAGCGCACGAGGGTGTGCGGCGAGCAGCCTCTGCACACGCCAAAAACAAAAACACACGCACACGCCTGTGTGTTCTGTTCTGTTCTGGGTGAAAATTACAACCACTGATTAATTAGAGATTTCTTCTCTGTGTTTGACTCATTTCCTTCACTGGAGAGACACTGTAAGTGTGTGCGTGCATGTGTGTGTATGTCTTAGTAGTTTTTAGGGTAACACTTAATTTGGTACTGCATACCGGACAAGGTACCATTTGGTACCTACATAGGGACTTCATAACACATTCATTAATATTGAATAACTCACTTATATGACAGTGCTTAAATATTTATCACCCGTTTATGCCAGCGTTAGACGACATAGGATATTTTGTGATGTAAATGGCATTGTATTGGTCTGTGGGGCCTTGAACTATATTGACAGACATTTGTTCCATTTATAACACTGTTATGAAGCATTATGTCCAAGTAGTATAACTTACCATGCAGAGTCCTTTCCAGTTCAGTTATGTAGAGTACTCAATACGCAAACTCAAAGCTTTTAATAATTACAATTTATAGCACTTAAAGGGAGATTCATACAGCGGGTCAAAACTTCTGCATATTTGAATGGTTAAGATGCAAACTAAGTCATTCAGAGTGGCTTGAAATGGTAAAATGGTCCATTTTAGAGAATTTGACTGAAGCCGTTTACAGTGTTGGTGACTGGAACCAGATGTCTCAAGTGCTTAGTGCTTCTGGAAGCTATATTGGAAAGAAGTTTTGTATTGTATTTGTATTGTAGAACATACTGTAGTCTATCTGTTGCTCTGTTTACTTTCTTTGTTACTACCCTTTCATTCTCTTCTTTAACGATCTAGACTCCCACAGGACCACCACAGAGCAGGTATTATGAGGCTGGGGGATCATTCACAGCGCTGCAGTGATACTGATGGAGTGGTGGTGTGTTAGTGTGTGCTTTGCTGCTGTGAGTAGATCAGAGACAGCAGGGCTGCTGGATTGTTCAGACACCTCAGGGTCACTGCTGGACTGAGAATAGTCCACCAACCAAAACTGATGAAGGACTAGAGGAAGACCAACACAAATTGTGCAGCAGCAGATGAGCTATTGTCTCTGACTTTACATCTACAAGGTGAACCAGAAAGGTAGGAGTGTCTCTACTGTGAGCGGACACTCCTGTGTCTGATCCACCTGTACCAGCACAACACACATTAACACACCACCCCCACATGAGTGTCACTGCAGTGCTGAGAATGATCCACCACCCACCTCCTGTGGAGGTCCTGACCATTGATAAATGGGTATATATACCTTCCATTTAGATCAATTCAGTAATGTCGAAACATCATTAATTCCTTCCTTTCTAGCGCTAACAACAAAGGCGAAGGGCGGTGAAGCTGACAGTGTTGAAGCTGGCAGTGTTGAACCAGCTCCCCACAGTAATGCGCCTCACTGTCTCACTGAAACCCTGACAGGCTCTCACACACGCGGTTCTTTGGTGAGAATTCTAAGAGAAAGAAGAAAAGAAAAAAAGCAAGAAACAAAACTCTGAAATTCCCTCTGAAAGAGCGAAACTCCTTCTCTCTAATCTACTTGTATGTGTCTGTGTAAAACATTACAGTAACAGCAGCATGAGATTTTCTCTCACTGCCTCCTACTCTGATAAAATCATATCTCCCATCTCATGACTGTGTCACCCACCACCCTGCTGGCAGTGGCAGTTGGAGTTGAGGATGTGAGGTCGTGAACTTTCGTGTACGGCCAGAACCCTTATCAGATCAGAGAACATCTGTGAGCTGCAGTGATGTCATCGCTCAGAGTTCCTCCCTGCCTGTGTATGTGTGTGTGGGAGGGGCTGGGTATTTCAGTTTAAAGCAGTGTTCCTCACATCCTGTCCTGGAAGGCTGCATAGTTTATTGTTATGCCTACTAGGATATGACTCAATAGCTAATAAAGTTTCTCAATAAAGTGATAATTCAGGGAAATGTTAACGCACTATCCCCTTTTATCAAGCATAACTGATCAGCCAAGACATGTTTGGTGCTGCCTAGTGTTGACTGGAGCTACAAGGCTGAAGTGGCTTAAATCCTGAGACTCTTGCCTCAACATGCATGTCCAACATTCAAATAGCAGTGGATGTGTTTACATGCCTGTATATTCCTCATTATGTGATATGTGTTTTAATTCTAAGACAAGATATGGCCATAGATACACTATATGGCCAAAGGTTTTTGGACAACTACTCATCCAATGTTTCCTTCGAAATGAGCAGTATTAAAAGATAAAGGCTTTACATTAGATGTTGGAAGATTGCTTTGTGTATTTGGTTGCATTCCGCAGTGAGAACATTGGTGAGGTCAGGTGCTGATGTTGGATGATTTGTTCTGCATCGCTTCAGCTCATCCCAAAGGTATTGCTCAGTGCTCCATCGCAGAATGCAGTTCAACTGCTCCACAACCCAGTGCTCGGGGGATTTATACCTCTCTAGCCAACACTAGTGTCAGGAACAAAGAACTCGGACCGACGTGAGCAGAGCTAAATGGCAAGTTGGTTTTATTAAACAATGGGACAGTCAAACCAAGCAACAATACACAACACAACATGAAAGGAACAGGCGATAAACAGAGCCAGGGGCAGGCAGAGGTCAGAAACCGGAAAAACAGTCAGCGAGGCAGACAAGTTTAGAAGGGCTAGGCGAGAGGAAGGTCAGAGGAACGGAAACGAAGATCGAAAGTCAGAGAGGTATAATGAACAAAGCCAGAAGTGGAGAAAGCCAAACAGGTAATTGAGGACAAAATAGATCGGAACCGAAGCGTAAGCACAGGGAAAGAACGTTCGGCAATGCAAACAATGTTTGGCAAAACTTCGCAATGAGGAAGTGACAGTGAGGGGTTTATATGCTGTTGTTAAGTGGGTTAAACTAGGGACAGCTGGGGCTAGAACTCAGGTGACCTAGAGTGGATCTGGTTGGATGGCTGGGGACATGTGGGCGTGACGTCATTGAGCGAAGCCCTCTGGGAAGTTGAGCCGGGGAGAGCGAAGGAGCCGGGAATACCCGGAAGCATGACAACTAGGCATTGGACTTGGTAACCTTGGAAGAGATAAGAATGGATGTCCACAAACATTTGGACATCTGGACATATATATATATATATATATATATATATATATATATATATATATGTATATACTTTGCTCTGCTGGACCTGAAACAAAGCACAGAGTGGCACACAGTAGTAGAGCTGAGTGTTCTTCGAGTCTTTCTAAGGTCTATTCTTTGGCCTGAAGTTCAGCACTTCCATCCTTTGGCCTCCTGAGTTAATGTCCTTCATCTTGTGCTGGAATCCAGACCTTGAGGCTTACTTAAAAGGTCATCATAACAGGGTGTGAGGGCTCAGGCTGAAAGGTTCTCTGAGCGTTTTGGCTGCTGATGTGGATATAGCAGGGCTGTCCTTCATGAGTCGGTCTGGATGCAATCATTTTCATGAGTACTGCAATGTTGTCTGGAGTTGGCACAGTCTGTGAGATTGGGTGAATGGAGTCTGGAGTCTCAGCGTGCCAATCAGGCACCCCTGGGTAAAACTATAAACATTTTCCCGTAGCAATTTCACCACAACAGTTTCCCAAACCAGAGGCCATCAGCCTTTTCACCAGACATCTAAACAAACACACCAGCGTATGAATCTGCCTCAGATTCTCATGGGGAAAAAGGTCTGTACCTACCACTAGGAGGAAAGTTGGGTGTGAGGAGGGTTTACATATTCATTTAGTTTTTTTTTATTCTTTAGCTTTGCAAATGGTGGTGGATGGGCTATCTATGTCTATACATGGGGTTGTAGAGGTTCCTAATGGTGTCCTGTGATAATCCATCCCATGCAGCTTCAACTTTCTCACACAGTTCCTGCTGATTTTGTGATAGAGATGAAGGTGGATTGACACCAGGCCTTCTGGACGTGTGACACGTGACAACAAACCATTCATCTTGGCGCTGACCACGGTGCCTCCACACACTGATTTGTTAGTCTTCACCAAGACAATACAAGGACTCGTACCTGACGATGACCTGCTGCCATGACAGTCTGGCACAACACCATTGCAGTCTTTGGCAACGGTGACATGGTGTTAAGAGTAATTGTTGTAATGGTCTGCGTGCATGTAGTCCTGCGTTGTGCAGCCAGCTGCTGGCACTAAAAAGATGACTCATGGAGGGCATCACTGCTCACTGAATGTTCACAGTCATTTGCATGGCTCACAATGTCAAACCTACCCACCAAGTTTCCTTGCTGTCAGTTCATTTCTTCTGGGTATAACAATTTGTGCAACTGTTCTTTTGATGATTAGTGTATTTAATAATGTTGCAGCTGAGAAAATCTCCGTATACCTTCCTAAATAGTGATGCCAACAACTTATCATTTGAAATGTTGTAGCAAAATAAAACAATCACTTTGACCGCCCGGTTTTCCTATGTGGCTGCATGCCCCATAGATGAATGATATTAGGAAGCTGACATATGTGGTGTAAACATAGAGTCCAGTTGAAAGCACTGGGACAAGGTAATCACCTGGAAACCAGTAATGCTCACTGACACTTATTGGCCATTTTATTAGAACCCCCCAGTTTGCACAGTTAGAGACTGTGGAGATTGTTGTTCTGTTGAGCCACATTTTGTGTTAGTCATCTGCTAGCCCTTCATCAGGACCTTTCTTGGCTGAATATTTTGGGTGGTGGACCACTCTCAACTTAGTAGTGACACTACCACTACCATGTCTGTGCCACTGCTGTGCTGAACATGGTCTGCCACCTAAATAATATATGGTCAGCAGCAGCCCTGTGGCCACAAGCTGAAGAATGGCATGAAGGATGAATGACAAATTGTGCATGAGACCAGATTGGCTGCAGTCTGTCTTTGTATGCCTATAGTACATAGTGACCCTTTAAGGTAGATGGAGTGGATGATGAGTGCATAGTTAATGACTATGTGCTTTACTTCAGGTGAAGAAGACCCTGCGTGTGGCTCAGGAGAGGAAACAGAGCAGCTTGCTGCGGCAGCACAGGCAGGTGTGGACCTCTGAGGCTCATAGACTGGAGAGAGCCAGGTAAGACACCTAATAACCTCAGGTCACCTGACCTTACACACACCTGCCTAATGTAGCTATGAGATCATGGAAGCTGTATTAGCATCCACCTTTGGTCTTACTTTTGTTCATTATCTCAGAACGTGTGAGGCAGTGTCAGAAACTACACTCATCGTCAAAAGAATAGATGCACCGGCATGGAATTATAGAGGCTCCTAATTGTGTCCTGTGATAATCCATCCCATGCAGCTTGAATATTCTCACACAGTTCCTGCAGATCTTCGGTAGGGGTGGAGGTGGAGTTACACCAAGCTTTCTGGACCTGTGACACGTGATAACAAACCATTCATCTTGCCACTAACCATGGTGCCACCACACAGAGATTCACAGGTCGTCTCCACCAAGACTAGAGGGGGACCCGTGACTGAAGATGACCCGCAGCCATTCCGAGTCACTCCATGACTGTCTGGCACGACACCATTGCAGTCTTTGGTGACGTGATGTTAAGGGCAGTCATCGTAGCGGTCTGCGTGCATATAGTCCTGCGTTGTGCAGCCGTCTGCCAATGATGCTGGCACTAACAGGATGATTCATGGAGGGCATCACTGCTTGCTGAATGTGTCTTGGCTGTTGGGTCAAACAGGTACAGCGATAAGGCCCATCATTGCTTACACCACATGCGCGGCCGAGTGTGAAACTTGACTCATTCACATGTCTCACTGTCAAACCTACCCCCAAGGTTCATTCCTGTTGGTTGATTCCTTCTGGGTGCAACTATTCTTGACGATGATGATGAGTGTATCATTTTGCGATTGCTTAACAACTCAGGACAGTTTTCATGCTGCTAATTGATGCACATAAGCTTATGTTAGCTACTTTAGCCTCACAGTTTCAGTCTAAAACTAAAGAAGCAAAGTTTGCTGAGAGTACACAAATAAGCCCTTCAAGCTGATGGACAAACATTGGATGTACATTCCACAGTGGTGGTTCCTGGGAGTTGTAGTTCACAACGAGCTGTGAATTGCAGGAGGAGTAATTCACAGGAAGGTGACACTCTAAAGTTTCCTGTAAAAGGCCCCAGGCTCATCATCATAAGCCAGTCTGATACTTTATTCTCCTGCAGATCTGGAGCTGCGCTCTGGCCACTCAGGCAAAACGGGGCGAGATAGATGAGGCAAGGCCGCTGATTGCATTTTTCTGGCCGGAGGAGAGGAAAAGCTAGGATGAACCGGAGAGAAAGGACGGGAGAGAAAAAAATGTACATAGCAAAGAGGAGGCGGATCTGAGGAGGTGGTGGCGGAGGGGGAAGAGATAAAAAACAGTGAAGGAGGATAGGGAGAGGAAAGTAGATTCAGGGAAGAGGAAGAAGATAAGAGATAAGGGCACACACTCTTGAAAGAGAAAGCTCCAGGTGAAGCCATTTTAAGGTTCTTCAGCATGGTACATTAAGCTGTCAGGCACAGCCCTTTTATAGAGGTTCATAGAGTTTATAAGACAGCCCCCGGGATATTTACGCTTTATACTTTATGTTTTTTGTGTAGTTGCCATGTTGGCCGGGTACTTTCTGCCTAAATTAATGTATGGGCATGTTTTAGTACGTTGCCTGTCAAATGTCCATACCTTGGCTTCTTTTGTAGGTTTCCAGGTAACGTTGAATTCTTACTCTTATTTTCATTTAATCCCTCAAAAGAATCTGGTGTTTTTATTCAGTTCTTGATTTTTAAACCTAGTAGTCAGGAGTTATTCAGTAATGTGAATATACTGCTTTTTCTATTTGGAGTTTGCATGTTCTCCCTGTGGGTTTCCTCGGATGCTCTGGTTTCCTCCCACAGTCCAAAGACATGTAGTCAGGGGAACTGGAGATCCTAAATTGCCCCCTAGGTGTGTGGGGGAATGTGTAGGTCTGTGTGTCTGCTCTGTGATGGACGATGGCCTGTCCAGGGTGTTTCCTGCCTTCTGCCTGTTAAACGCTGGGATAGGCTCTAGCAATTCCATGACCCAGAGGGATAAAGCGGTTTAAAAGATAAGTGAGTGAGTGAGTGTTTTTTATTTGCAGGTGACTTTAAGACTTGGTAAAAGATTTGTAACTGAAATGCTTCATTCAGTAAATAATAATGAAAGATATTTTTTCAATACAGTTCCATCACTCCTCCAGTGGCCACTACTGCCATCTAGTCATGGTCTGTAAAAGTACCTAGACTTTCGTTTTTAATTCAAGTGAAGATGCCACCAGAAATCATGCTTTCGGAAACACCAGGAAAACCAAAAAAGAACCACAGCAATGCCATGAAAGTGTCATGATGCCCCCTCACCAAGCCCCCTCAGGCAGACTCCATTTGTCTCTGTGTTTCTTACCTGAGTATCAAGCTGTGTTTCCTTTGTTTGGTAGTCTCCTGATTTTGCCGCCCACTTCGTCTGCCCTGCTTTATTACTGTATTATAAATATATAATCTCTGAAATTGTCTGTGTTTTGACTCCCACCTGTATGGATTTTCAGTATTGAACTGCCCCAAATAAAGTCCTCCGCTTTTGCAACCTCCTTCAACCCCTACAGGAAGACACATTCACCCAGTTTTGGGAGGTGAAGATGGGTTATGTAGAAGTCAAGTGAAGTCCAATAATAGAAAGGGAGCTTATTGCTGATGTCAGAGCAAACCTTTCTGTCTCCAAACCTTTAAAGTAGTAGGACAAAAACAATGGAAGTCAATGGAAGTCAAAAAGTCACAAAAAAGAAAAAAAGAAAGATACAAGGTCTTGTTCCGACAGCAGTGATATACTGTAGTAACTGCCATTGCCAAATGGAAATGACGAGATGGAGCCTTCTAAACCAAGCCACATGTTCTGCTGCAAATGTGCAATATTTTTGAGGTTTTCCTTCATTAATCAATCATCCAGAGTACCCTCTGTTCTTGTGTTAAAGCTCATAGAGATACAAAAGTTTAACTAGAAATTAAAGGTGAAAAAGACTGTGGCCTGGATAATGTAAAACCAGAATATTTCCATTACTCTCCAGTATTCTACAGCTGGGTCAGTGTCAAGTCTAATGTATTTATAAAGCAGATGTTGTCACAAAGCAGCGTTACAGAGAATCCGAATCCAATCCCCCAATTAGCAAGCCAAGGGCGACAGTGGCAAGGAAAAACTCCCTCAGAGCAAGAGGAAGAAATCTCAAGAGGAACCAAGACTCAAAAGTCAAGTCAAAGTGAACTTTATTGTCATTCAGACTTAACAACAGGAGCGCATAGCTGAACGAGATTGCGTTTCTCCAAACTCCGATGTTCAAGTATAAACATAGGGCAAACACACGAGACATACTAGTAACAAGAAGAACAAAAATAAAATGTAAACAAATAGGAAATTATACTTTGCACTTATAGAAATATTGCACTTTGTATAGAAAGAATGTTGCTATGTTTCCAAGGGATAATATTATTGCACACTGTAATATAATGTAAACATAACACTGTATCTGCAAACTTAACACTAGAAAGTGGTAAAGTGCTTGATTATAATAAACAGTGAGATTATTGCACACAAATTAGCAGCATAAAAAAATTGAGATGTGAGTGGCAATAAATAATATATATATTAATAATACTGTGTACAGTTCTGATATGCATGAGTTGAGTAGTTTGTGGGCCTATGGAGGACCACATGAGTACTGAGTATTTTGACATTATGTGTGTTCATTATGTGCGTGTGTTCAAGAGTTCAACAGTCCTTATAGGCCTGCATGTCAAAGGATGGGAGAACACATCCTCTTCAGGTCGACCCCAGATAACAACAAACACAGAAAGGACCAGAGTTTATAATTATAGGCAATGGTGAATAAGAACTGTTAGTAACTGTTAGACGGAAGACTACAATGATAGTCTATTAGAAAGAAAAGGATAAGTGTTGAGTGTTTGTGAGGAAGAAATGTCTGATTAGTCTTTAAATAGCAGGATCAGATATATGTTTGTGAGGAGACTGTAGTGAGGCTTTTCAGATACGGGCCAGTTTTATACAGCATATCTTTTTTTGCCGTTGACAGGTTCTGGTAGGGAGAAATGAGATGAAGTAAGGGTCCAATTGGGTCCATAAAGGCCCAGAATCCAGAATCCTGCACCCCTGAGTTCACATACAAGTGGAGTTTAGAGAGCTAAAGCAGGTGTTAGAGTAGGTAAAACAGTACAATATGCAGTGCAGGAAGACTACAGCAGCAGGAAACACTGCATGAGAATAACTAGCAAACTTTCTCCTGCTGCATACTGCACAATGGTGTTAATGAATTGGACGTCAGGGTTCGTGGGAGGACGTGTGTGTGTGTGTGTTCATGCCGTTTGCTCGTTACTGAATCCCACATGTATGCACCCCATTAACCTTGCCTGACTCACACATGCTCATTACCCCAAAGCTATCACTGCCCTTCTCAAATCGCATGCCACTATAGACCTGCAGGGGGCTTTCTCGCTCTCTCTCTTTCTCTCTCTCTCTCTCTTTCATACACACACATATACACATATACAAGTTTAGGTACATGTAGCTTTTCAGAATGTTTTAAATAGGGATGATCATGTTATCTTTATCAGTGTGCAGCTAGTTTAGACTAAGCAAGTTTAGTCTGAGGAGATGAATGTTATTAGAGACAGCGCTAGCAGGAAACGTTCCCAGAACTTTGGCAGAACATTACGTTATGTAAACGTAAACATAAACTTAAACGTAAACATAACTTCTAATAATGCTTAGAAGAAAATGTTTTAATCTAATGTTCAAAGAATGTTTTAAAGATGTTTATAACTAAGACATAACATTTTAACTTCAACGTTCAGAGGATGTTTTGAGGATGTTGTCAGGGCCACAGATGTTACATGATAACAATAGAAGAACATTTTCAGCACAACATCTGGAAAATGTTTTATATGGATGTTACTGAGACCTGAGATGGTCTGAATGCTTTTAGAGAACGTTCTCTTAACTTTAGAAAGAACATTCTGGGAACCAAATGAAAACTTCCTGCTGAAAGCATTAAGGAAACTGCATTAAGGAAAGTGTACTGCATATTCTCACAATGTTTTTGGAACATATAGGCTAGGATGTGCTAGGATGTGCTTCTAACCACTCTTTGCTAAAGAAAACCGTCCAATCATTATTTAACCTGCTCTTCATAAACAGCACATATTACTAGAAGGTGATTTATGTTGCCATGATCCTTTCGTCATGATTAAAGTGATACTCCAGCCTATAACTAGCATTTTCCATATTAAGTAGTATGCTTTGTATCCTTCAGCCTCATCGGTTGGGCCAAATTCACAATGCTGTATCCTTTTTTTTTCCTGTTTGTTCTTTTGTTCATCAGCGTTCTCTCACTAAACTACCCAGCATGCATTATGCAAATACACCATACAGCCAGCAGGAATCTCTGCACTGTGATAAAGATATCTTGACTGCCGATGTAGATACTGATAAACACAGATGTGATCCTCGGCGCACTAGCAGCAGTGATGACAGCAGTGGGTATTACTGTATCAGATTTTAATTATCATTAAAACTGCATTAAACTCATGTTAAATACTGTCCAGCATCAACCAAATTTCTCAACCGTCTCCCAGTGGTATAAGAGTCTCCCTGCACAGGCAGAGAATCCGCCGTGGGTTTGTTTTGTGTCAGGGAAGCATGGCGGAAGCCAGGGACAGCACTCCAGAGATTTCTCAGCTGCCTATGAGGACTGAAGTCTGACGTGTGGCCATATTTTGGCTTTTTATAAGGATTCAGAGGGGGGCCTGTTGACCCCCTGGGGATGGTCAGCCACTTTGCAGAACATACAGAGAGAAAATCACTGCAAAAGAGGGAAACAGGTCAGATTTTAGGAGTCATCTTTGTGACCACCACACACGTTTTTAAAGCAATGTGTTGTGACAGATTGTGCTGTCTTATGGAAATGTCCTACCCTAGTGCATATTTATAGGAAACTCCACACTTAAAGCGCTAGATAGCTCAAATCTACTTAATCCAAAAAGCTTACCAGCATTACAAGTCAATCTCTTATTCACCAACTTTTTTGTTCCGATTTTCCTGTTCCACCTTAAATGTTGCGCTGCCTTAAACTACATGTAGGATGGTTTAATAGTTTAATGTCCTTATCAGGACTGTTACCAGCATTAAATGCATGAATCATCTTATTGGGGAAAAGCAGTAATATTAAGCTAAACTGGAATTAATTGGTAGAATTAATAATAAAAGCACAATAAAACATTTGAATCCTCTACCTGTTTGAGCCATTTGAACCTCACATGGTGTCGCCTTTAATGTCTTTAATGCACATTTAATATGGTGTTCATATTTACATAAGGTATTGGCTATGTTATTATTATAATATGTATGCAAGCAAAAGTGCATAGTGCTGCTAATTCAGTTTGTGGTATTCAAAATGTGGGATAATTCTTGACATTAAAATCATCATATTTAACTTTCATACTGTTATGTCACCAGAATGTTAGTTAGCAAGCCAGCAGAAAACTGCAAAAAGCTCTAAAAGGCTATGTAGTTCTTCAGATACTCCTCCAGCCTTCAAGGTACATCATCAGAAGGGGCGTTTCCTAGTATTGAAACCAGAGAATCACATTCTGGAGACTATTGTAGCACCACTGTAGGCTTTGAGTGGAATTGTCATCTTGAGCAGTCCCATTAATATTGACTTATGATCATACCAAATTGACAATTCCACACTGAAATCAGTTTATCATATATTGAGGTGATGTTTTGTGTTTTTTGTCATGCAATTTCCATTCCGTATGGATGTCTGTTCTTCTGAAAATGTTCTGTTTGTTCGTGGTCAACAAAGGACTGTGAAAGATTTTACACACAACTATACCTTGTGTCCAAATATTATCCATTTAACCAAATCCTGAAAAATGTCTCTTCTTGTACACCACACATGCTCTAATAATGGACAGTTTAGGATCCACACCTCAGTCACAGTATATTAATACTGAATTATCCCATTCCCAGTCAGGACAAGGACTGGGAAAACTACTCTTTCATTTCACTGCTGAAATCACTCAATAGCAATGAGCACCCTTGTTTTATAGCTTCCTTAAAGGCCCAGTTAGGAATCCCAACTCTCAGATTTTCCTACTGCAAGTGCAGAGGCTTTTAAACAGCAAGAACACTGCAAGATCACAACCACTATATGCACATTAACCACATGCTGTATCAGTGACTAAGCTGAGAGCCAGGCCTGTGTGGGCAGTTCTTAAAGCATTCTTGTCCCATTTCAGAGAAAGAGCAGAGGCAGATATTAGGAGTTTCCTGACCAGAAGCAGGTTGGAGGTCCAGGAGAATGATGACGTTCTGAGTGAGCTACTGGAGTATGGTAATAGCGTTCTAATAATGCTATTTATTAAATTTGTGCTATTATTGTAATACAGTGATATACATAAAGTCCCATTAAAGAGGCCACCCAGATTATCAAGCTTAAGGCTTAACTAAATAGGTTTTTCAGTGATGAATCATTGAAATCATCAACTTCACAATTTAGTCCAAGATTAGGCTTAACCCATGTCCAGAAAACTGATTCTTAGTGTAGAAACTGAAAGGATCATTAAGGGATTAAGCCGTTGAACTGCAGTCTCACTGTTCAGTTATTTAAGGAATTCTCCAGTGCTCTGACAATGATATTGTTTACTGCTGGTCCAGATTGTATGGTCACTTATCAGAGATAATAATTATTAGATATTAAGATATTAAGACTATTGGATATTAAGACTTATTACTCAACACCTAATATGAAATATTCAGTAATTAATGCAAAACATGTAAACTATGGCGCTATGGCAGAAAGAATTGGAGTGTAGTCCCAATACTGGCCCGCCTCACACTTGCACATCTCATGTACAAAATTTCCTTCTTCTTCAAAGAGCGATTCACTGAAAGCTACAGTAAACCATGTTTATTATGGGGTATTGCTCATAAGGTGTCATGACAACTGACATGACCCTACATAAATGTTTATAAACGCTTATTCCAATAGTCATAAAGGCTGCTTTTGCTAACGTTGATCCAAATTACTAAATGTAACTTCTATAGTGAATGATGCCTTTTGGAATAAGCATTTATAGACACGGTTATATCAGTTGTCATGACAATGTTGTGTAGGTGTCATGTAGCCTTATGAACAATACCCTATAGTAAAGTGTTCCCAAAGTGCACAAGTGCACAAATGATAACAGTGTAGTATTATTTCTAATTATAGATGTGAGAAACTTTAACCAGCATTTATTGAATGCATTGTTTTACAGCTGTCTGTTTATCCTAAAGACTTTTAGACTGACATCTTTCTCAGTGTTGAATTTCGAGTCAAGCATCACCTACTAAGAATTCTGATTTAATATAGCTGTAGCATAGCAATAATCATCCACCTGGTGCGTCCAGTATACAATAGCCTGTAGCCCTTAAAGTCCTATAACTGTTTTTGTAGGGTGGGCGGTTTTATTTGATTCTTTTTTTATTAGGAATTCAGTAGAAATGGCCATCCCTAATGACAAGTGTGTTTTTCTACATAATGTATGTGTTGTAGTAGCTTAATGCTGTTTGTGTGAATCACCTAGTCTAATGTGTTTGTGTGTTTTGCTGTGTGTGTAGAGCTGCATTTGGAGCAGGAGTGTGAGGCATTTCGATTGACCACAGTAGATCCAGTGTACCAACTGAGAGAGGACCTTCTCTATAGAATGACATCAAGTCCCCCAGCAGCCAATCAGAAGGCAGAATGGGAGCAAGTCCTTCAGCAGGTAATTAAATACAGCCAGCTCATAATCTTCATTCATAGCATCAGTGAACACTGCTGGTGTTTAAATTCCCTCATACACTCACTACAAACAAGCTATTACACTGTGTACATACATGGACCATGTCATTTTATTCTCCCTGTCTCTTCCCCTCTCTCTCTCTCTCTTCTTCTATCTCCCTCTCGCCCTCTCTCCCTATGTGTCAGTATCTATAGAGCTCTGGTTGCTTTATAAAAGCAGACTCATGTTTGTGTACTGTCTCATTCAGTTCCAGCAGCAGGCTGATGTGAACAGTATAGACACAACAGAGCAGAACTTTTCCCAGCCAGTATAATCCCCAAACACCCGACCACACAGTCAGATCAGACATACATACGCGCACACACACACACACACACACACACACACACACACACACACACACACACACACACACACACGCGCGCACACACACACACACACACACATATATATATAAATGTGTACACATCCATGTTTGATGTGTGCCAGTCAGTTGAATATGAATAAAATGTATTACAGGCACACAACTAAAGATTTGCTAAAGATAGACGGTTGTTCAACATGTTGTGTTGATATATTTTATTTTTGTGCAACTCACTGACACGTTAAAATAGTTTTCATTGTGTATGGCATCTGCAGTGAGAAAGTCTTCTTAATTAATGTGACATTTTGGAATTCTGCTCATTTTTGCACTTTGAAATATAATAAACTCTCAAAACCAGAAGCATCACAACCAGAAATAAAATGTGAATTACAGTTATTATTATCTTAAAATGACAGTTTGAAGAAGAAGAAAGAAATAAAAATGACAAAATGTTTTCCTTAGAAAATGTAGTTTCCTGTACAATGTGGTCGATCATCAAAGACATATTAAATGTAGTAAAGTTTCCCAGTAAACATTTGAACCGCTTGAACCATTGAAACAACGTTGAAATCACGTATCTGACTATGTTTAAACATTTTAGACGTCCACGGACGACCATAGTTTACTGGGTTGTTTGTTTAGTATTGCACTGGAATTAAGAGGCTTGCACAGCTATCATGTAACAGAAGTGTGTTGATATGTTTTGACACTGTATGTCTTATTTTTTTATCCCAAAAATGGACAAAATATTGCCACATGGCTAAAAACATAGCTGAAGTCTCAATTATGTCAGCATTGTGTTGCATTTTATTATAAATTTATCATCACAGCAAGAAGGGCCTGGGTTCGATTCCTAGATGGTGACCACCAAATGGCAAGAATTCCGAGTGATCTTTATACAGACCAAAGGATGAGGAAATGTAAAGCTAATAGATCACATGCGGCAGAGGTCAGCTTCTTATTTACTAGCTTCTTGTTCACATTTTTCCATTTCCACTGAAATTCACAGTAAGAAATGGAATTCACGCACCAAAGCATGGAATTGCAGTTGCCATTTTGTGTCAGGAATGCTGGATTTTGGGGTAAAGTCCCAATAAAGTTATTATAATCTACTGGCAGCTCATCAATTAAACATTACATTTCCGTTTATATGTTGAATGCCTGTAAAGTTTTGGTCAACATTTATTAAAAACGTCTGTGATGATGAGCCTTGTACTCTACACTCTGCATGGTCTGATGGTTTGGTGATGTTAGCTAAAACGAACAAAACAAACTCAGTTTTCCTTATACAGTGGAAAGACCACAAAGTAAACTAGATAGCTCTATTGATCATGATGACCACAAGAATGTATGATTACCGTCGAGTCCAACTGTCTTTAATTTGAGCAGATAGTCGCTGGTTTCATCCCTTTGCATGGCTGAAAAAGTGGTACAGTTTTAATAGAGATGCACTATTTGTAGATGGCATGGGAATCTACACTCGAGTACACTCAAGCTTGACAACATACAACATGGTAGTAGGATTCAGGTCCATTTTAACACAGCAGCATTCTCTAGACCTAGTCAAGCAAGTCACAGAAGTGGTTAGTAGATAGCAGCACCCCCTCTGTTGGCCAAAACAGGCATGACATCTACCCAGCTACTCAGCTGCGGGTCTTTCTTAAGGCTTAAAATGGGGACATCTGATGCTAGACTGGTGGCTATAAACTTCCAATGTGGGTTAGCTACACTAGACTTGTAGCTTCAAGATAAAAACCTGAAGACACCAAATCTCTCTTGGCTGGGGAAAAAGAATTCTTGTATACATTGGATTCCACAGAAGTGGCTACACAAATACAGGCAATATTGCTGCACTAACAGAAAAATCAGCTTTAGCCTCTTTTAATTTTCCTAATAACATCCACAGGTTTTGTAGAACATAATAAGTGTTTTCCTTGTGAATAGCGGCTAAATGTCCCCACAATGACAAACTGTGGATGCGATGTTTCATCTTTCTTCGCTCTGAGAAAAAACACACTGTGGTGCCAAAGCATGCCAGGTTCTACTTAGTTTAGAGAAGTTTATCCATGTTAGTGCTATGTCCCGCAGTTGATATAGTGTACTGGGTAACACCTCTGCCTCCCATGCTGTAAACGGGGGTTTAGTCCCCTACTTAAGCAAGCACCCTATGCTAGACCAATATGCTAGACCAATTCCAACGGTACCTTTGCCTACCTATGTAAGAAATGATCAAGTTGTAAGATGCTCTGAATAAGAGCGTCTACCAAATACCATAAATGCATAAATGTAATATGCTGTGTTTTCCAGTTTCTGCAGGGACTTCTATTTTGAAGGGCATGGGCTAGGTTCTGATGTGTGTGATTGTAGCAACCTTCAGGGAGGTAAACCAAGTGAGAGTAGAAACTATGGACTTGACCCCTGACTTGTCTACATTACTTTGTAATGTTGACCCCTCCCTCCATTACAATATACTGTCACTGGGGTCATGTCACCTTGGTGGTACCATTCAGTGCCTTTAGTTGGTTCTATATAGCACTATAAAGGGTTCTGCTGTTGTTACCGTATCAGCTGTTTAATGATAGAAGAACCCTTTTTAGTGCTGTATAGTACCTTTTTCAAAAAGAATCTATATAGAGCTTTCTACATCACATTCTCCATCAGTCTGAAGAACCCTTTCATGATGCAAAGAACCCTTTAAAGAACCATATATTGTAAAAGCTAGCTTAGCAGTTAAACTAGCACAGCTAAAACCAAACATTAATCTGTATTAAATTTAGATGAGAACATGAACCAAAACAGCAGAGCTGAACAAAAAGGACCGAAAAGACCGGAAAATGATGTGCATACAAACATACAAAGCTGACTTGATTCCCAGAGTGGAAGAAACACGGAGAGGTGTCTGACTGTAGACCGGACTCCACACGGCAGACTGTAAATGGATTTGATTCATGCCATAAGTTTGACGTACGGCAACGTTGTTACATGTCTATTACTGTCCTTACGCTCTGTGTGTTATTTTAGATCACAAGTGAAGCTTCAAAATTAGTTCTCCCAAGTTCTCCCAAGGCCCCATAAGCCAGTAACAAGCGATGCATCAATAGCAGTAATAATCCCTCGCTTATTTGAGTTTTCCGTTCCACCTTATAGGCTACATCATTTAAGTTTGAATATGAAGCTGGTCAACTTCAGCCTACTGGCAAATGTTACATTTGTTAATTCTGGTCAAACAGAGACCTTTTGTTTTACAACAGCTCGGTGATGGACTGGTGGTTTGTCCAGGATGTTTCCTGCTTTCTGCCCAAGTGGGGTTGGGATAGACTCCAGCGCTCCCTGCAACCTTGAAGGAGGGTCTTCTCAGAAGTTGAATTAATGAATGAATGTTTTACTACGATGAGGAAGAATGGTCAATACCTGCTAATTTCTCCAGCAATGCTGCAGTTTAAGCATAGAGCTAGGGCTTATTGATGTTATTGATGCTTTGCTTGTTTCTAGCTTATGGAGGCAAACTTGAATTCTGAGCTCACTTGTCTTCCAAAATACAGGAAGTCAGACATGAGCACAGTATCAGATACTTGATAACATTGCTGTATATCAAATTCTTTGCAGGAAACAAATTCATTCACATGGAAAGTAACTGACTGCAGCAGGACTCTGTTTCTCGAGTCTTTCTTAGTCATGAGGCACAACTCTGAGTCAATGTCCAAGTTACTGGCGCTCAAGTCAAAATCGAGACGCAAGTCTTTCTCAGTTTTGCCTGATTTGTATTTGTAGCTTTGTATGCTTTTGTAGCGTTGTATGCTGTTTGTAGTGTTGTATGCTGTTTGTAGCGTTGTATGCTTTTTGTAGCTTTGTAAGTTTTATGGAGGAGCTTATATGTACCTACACAGGCCCTTTTCCGCTGACAGTGTGGAGACATTTGGTCCGTACAAAGAGCTAAAAACATGCACACACATACACACATGCTGCAGAATGAATCAGTGGTTCTGAGATAGGGCCAGTGAAAGATGGCGAGTTCAGTCCTTTCCAACAAAAGCAGTTTTTGTGGATCTACTAGTTTTTTCCTGAATGTGAGTAATTACATCGATTTCCAAAACCCGACAGTCACCAGCACACAGCGGAGTGGAGAGCATGAGCTGAAGGGAGGTAGAAAGGCTCCCCTCCCCACCTCCCTCTGCAGTTTTCCACTGATAGAAAAATCACCCAGGACCACATAAACCAACATTAGCGTGCCTTATCACCGCATCGCTAACGCTTTAATACGCCTCTTCTCACATCATATAGCTTTTGCTCTGACTGTAATATTATCATGCTTTTTGGCCTGACTGTGATTATGAAATTCCTCACCTGGGCCACAAACACGGTGAATGTGGTGTAATAACACTGATGGAAACGGGAGCAGAGGTCAAATACTGTATGTTAATGGATTTGGAGCTAGACAGCTGATGCTGTCAGAGAGGGCACGCTCAGAGATGTGAGAGATGAGTCATCTAATCAGCTCATGCTCTCTCTTTCAGCACTGGGTGTCTATGAAAGCATCATTTCTCTCACCTCTTTCTCTCTCTTTGTCCCTCTTTATATCTGTCCTGTCTTCATGTTCTTTCTTTCTTTCTTTCTTTCTTTCTTTCTTTCTTTCTTTCTTTCTTTCTTTCCTCTGTCTGTCCTCTTTCCTCTTCCTCTTATCATTGTCTCTCCCTCTTTCCCTTTCTCTTATCTTCCTCTCTCTCGCACCCCTTCCCTTATCCCCCTCTCTCTCTTTCCCTTTCCCTCATCCCCCTCTCTCTTGTCCCCTTTCTCCCATCCTCTCACTCTCTCTCCTCATTCTCTCTCCAATCCCTTTCTCTCCTCTCTTCACTTTCATCTCCCCCTCTATTTTTCATCTCTCTGCCTTCTATTCTCTTTTCTTTCTCTTTGTCATTCTCGTTTCTCTTTCTCTCATTTCTCTTCCTCCCCACTTTCCTTGTTCTCTCTAATCCCTCTCCTCGCTTGTCTTTCTTTCCTCTCTTCTCATTTTCTTTTGTCTCTCCCTTTTCTCTCTTTCTCTCATCCTGCTCTCTCTCCTCATTCTTTCTCTCCCTCTCCTTCTCTGCCTCTTTATTAGGAACAATAGCAGCTCCTCCTACCATATATAAGCAATTTGAAGTTTTACTATTATAAACACCAAGCTTCTCTTTCTCACATTCCACTTCTTTCTGTTTTTCCTATATGTCTCCTCTCTGCCCCCCTCCCGTCCCCCGTGCACCCCCCCACCCATGTGTCTGGTGAACTTCTGCACATTTCGGGTTTCACAGGCTTGGATAAACATAAAGTAATGTATGTTTTTAAAGTCCATCCCTCCAGAGCGGTCACACTCAAACCAGTTGATCTCTTTTACACTAAGAAAGCAGCCTCTGTACGGCAGAAGCTTTAAAGCTATTTGGTCCTAAGTGCCTTGCTGAAGGGCATGGAGGCAAAGCTCCCCACTATGAGTCGGGACTGCTGATAGATTTCACCTTCTGCCAGCTCCTAATAAATGATCCTAAAAGCCTGCCTCAGTGGGCGCATGGCGGAGCTGCACAGTCATTCCTTTAATAAATAAAAACATTGGATTATTTAGAACCGAGCTGGCTTTTTCAGTTTGTAAAGGGACAGTGGGGTCATCATCATCTTATAGCCCCCAGAGAACAAGTTAAAGCAGTAGTTTGGAAACATGTAAGCCATACAGTGTTCCTCCTTCCCAAAATGCAACTAATTTGCCATGAAATGTTTGTTATGTGAAGTTAGCGTCTTTAATTTTGCGCTGGAGCTACGAGGGTAATGCAGCTATTACATATTGGAGCACTATGCAAACTGCTTTCCTACATCATCTCACACTTGTGTCAAACCATGCCAGATTATCTCAAACAGACTTGCTTTCCTGGTTTCAGATTCTGTATTACATACTTTTAGTATATTTTTTACTGAGCTATTAATTTAAGTGCTCTGCCAATTGCTAAGTAGATGGTGTCTAGGAAGGACACAAGACCTTAAAGACCCACCACTGTTCAGTACAAGACCAGCTTTTACATTCAAATTAGTGATTAGAACCACCAGTGCTGTCCTTCCTGAAGGCAAGCCATTGCAAATTCAGCCACTAAATACTGTCCATTGCTTAAGTGACAGTGAACTGGTCTGAGCTGGGTTTCCCAAACAAGATGATCCTTAAGTAGGGTGACCAGACGTCTCCATGTCAACTGTGAATTAAAAACATACCAAAAAGTCCTGTCAAAGACCTAGCAGCATAACAACTGGGCAGACTGGTCTCGCGTTGGTGCTTGTTTTGGCCCACAGAAGGGGCTGCTGCTGCTACTAACCACTTCTACCACCTGCTGGCCTAATTTTAAAGAAATACTGCTGTATAAAACTCCACCAGAAGCTAGCAAATGTCAATTGAGTCCACAACATCAGCACAAACATCACAAACAAATTTCGACTCAGCTACACATACAGAAGTATTGTCTTTCAGTATGGTGTTGGGCCGCCATGTTTGCTAGCACAACATGCCAGGTGTCTCGGCATGGAGTTGTAGAGGTTCCTAATGGTGTCCTGCAATAATCCATCCCATGCAGCTTGAATATTCTGACACAGTTCCTACAGATTTTGTGGTGGAGGTGGAGTGACACCAGGCCTTCTGGACATGTGACGTGTGACAACTCACCATTGAGCTTGAGGCTGACAGCGGTGCCTCCACACACGGATTCACTGGTTGTCTCCACCATGACAAAAGCGGGACTCGTCACTGAAGATGACCCGCTGTCATTCTGAGTCACTCCATGACAGTCTGACACAACACCATTCTTTGGGCACATTGACGTGGTGTTAAGGGCAGTCATAGTAATGGTCTGCATCCATGTAGTCCTGCGTTGTGCAGCGTCTGCCAATGGTGCTGGCACTAACAGGATGACTCATGGAGGGCATCACTGCTCGCTGAATGTTCATGATCGTGTCTGTTGGGTCCCTCACTATACAGTGATACCTGTTCTTGCTTACATCACGTGCATGGCCGAGAGTGAAACTTGAATCATTCGCATGTCTTGCAATGTCAAACCTACCCAAACCTAAAGTTTCATTCCTGTCAGTTGATTCCTTCTGGGTGCCGCTATTTGTGCGAGTATTCTTTTGATGATAAGTGTATAACGTATGATATATCATTGCTGTCCAAAGAAAAACATGTATCCATTTTTGTCTATTTTTACTTTCATGCATCATTTAAACACAGCAGCTGCCATTTCTTGATGAATAGACCAGCAGAAATGGCCCAAAATCGACTGGAATAAAGACTTACATTAGAATTAAGGTTTTTGCCCTCTCCTGTAAAGTTGCCATTTTGGAAATACTTTTTTTTACCTTGGACAGCGACGATATGCCAATAGCAGTCACCTTTATCTCTCCAGCACTGGAGGCCAAACGTGTGTTTAGAGTCTGGCTATTGGACTAAGGCCTTGGGTCTTTTTTTCTGTAGCCATGGTGTCTTTTTACTGCCAAAATATTTCACATATGAATTTGAATTATGGGTTACAACCACTAAATCTTTGGCGGTAAGCGTATCCCTGTCAGGCTTCACCATAGTTTATTACACAACAGTTAACATGGTCAAAATAAGTGGTACTGGAACTGTCCCCCTTTTTATTTCATAGGTAAAAGCTTTGGATGTTTAAATGATATACTGACCACCAAACTGTGAATGTCTCTGGTTTTCTTTTCAGATGTCTGGGGACTTTATTCTTTAGTAGTTGAGCCAGCATCATAATGAGTACTCACTGTACTAGTTAGGACGAACCCCTCATGGTACAGCTCAACTCAACTCCACTTTACTCTGCTTTCTTTCATTACCAGCAAGACAACAGACTGCTGAAAAAAACAGGAGAGTTTGGGAAATACAACATCAGAGGTCATAGGGCAAGGCCATTCTAGTCGCTCAAAGGTGATGCAAGAGGGTGTGCTAACCTGGTAGCGTATGTGCTTAGGGCAATTATTCTCTCTCTGACCAATCAGTAGCCTTTTTGGTATTGGCTTAGCTCGCTTAGAACCTCAATAGATGTGATACCAAAAACAGTGCATTCAGCACAGTGGAGCTTGTAATGGAAACGTGATCTCTCAAGAAACAAAATCACTCATCTTTAAGGAGCTTGACCCCTGTTGGCCCAAAGACACATCAAAGGAAAGTCCTTCCATGATTCCAGGGATAAAGACCTACAACATACAATGCCTTGGGCTGCTTTATCAAACAGCAAAACAAATCCTGGAAAATGAAAACATCGACATAGTAAATTACGACAAACATTTTTGTTTCTTGTTTGTGGATTTCAATTTCCTTTTGAATTACATGCTTTATCAGACCCACCTGGTGCCCCCTGTGACCGATAGATAGAAAGAGAGAGAGAGAAAGAGAGAGAGAGAGAGAGGAATCGAGATGGGTGCTTGAAGAATGCTGGATATTTCCTCTTGACCGTAACAGCAGCATAAAGAAAGCTCAGCTTAGTATTGATACTGGGGTAGAAATATATCACTGTTCTATGGCAGAGAGCTCTATCATCTGTCATAATAAAACCTCAGATCTCTGAAATGGCCACTTCATAGGAGAAAGAAAAATGTTTTATGTGCATTAATGTAATGAGATTTTATTCAAAGTAATTCTGGACCTTTTCTATTAGTTCATTCATCACAAGATGTTCACACAATGAGCAGCTGGTGTTTCAGTGGTCCAAATGGTGTAAAAAAGCAACATATTTGTTGGACAAAAACTGATTTGTCTGCTTACCTAAGTGTTGCTTACCTTCCTCCACTGTAAATGGCTTGACATGCTGCCATTACTACAGTACTAATACACATAAACATACATATACATACACACACATACACATATACACACATACACTATCATAAATACCCTGTTAATGTTAAACGCTGAGTTAAAGAGATACGTTTTTAGGTGTTTCTTAAATGTGAGCGCAGAGCCCGACTGTCTAATAGAAGCTGGAATTGAGCTCCACAGTTTAGAAGCATAATAACTGAAAGATCTCTCTCCATGTTTCCTGTATTTTACAGAAGGTATTTACAGAAGGCCAGTATCTGTAGATCTAAGATCACAAGCTGGAACATAAACAGAGAGACTTTCTGTGATGTAAGTGTAATGGTGGCAGGCCAGACACAGGGATCGGATCCATGGTGGGATTTATTCACCAACACAAATCACAGAAAATGTACAAACACAAAAAGGTCCAAAAGGAAGAAACGCCCAGAAGTTCTCTGAAAATAAAGCAAAAGGCCTCAAAAATACAACAGCTCAGAAGATGTCCAAAAAGTCACAAAAGGGAAACACAAAAGAAACCAAGGGCAAGGGGTGTCCAGGGTTCAAGAGTCCGGGGCAGACGGAGTACTCTGAAAGGCAACAAAACAGAGATTATTGACAGAAACTGAGGATCGTTTCGCAGCAGCCAGTGCAAATGGTACGGTGGTTAATGCTCCACAAACACCTAGGGAGGGGAAGGCCATTTAAAGGGAAGGATAATTATTTGGGATGGGGAGCAGGTGAGAGAGGGCAGGTGCGGGAGGGGCTAGGTAAGAGGGAGCAGGCGCGAAAATCCTCAGAATTCCGGCGAGTTAGACCTCTGGTGGCCGGCATGAGAAGTATCCCAGGAGTGCCTATCCTGGGACGACCTGACAGTAAGCAGGTGCTAGATTATTTAGAGCCTTATAGACCAGTAGCAGAACTATAAACTCTGTTCTAATAGATACAGGAACTGTTCTGAAAGTGTTTGTTTTAGTGTTTGTTAGGATCCGAGCTGCTGCGTTCTGCACAAGTTGCAGGGGATAGTGTTCTTAGGAACCCCAGTAAGGAGGGCATTACAGTGATCAATTCTGCTTGTAACAAACGCATAAACAAGTTTCTCTGCATCGCTCTGAGACAAAAAAGGCCGAACTTTAGCAATATTTCTTAAATGATAAAAAGCTATTTTAGTGACTGCATTTACATGCGGTATAAAACTTAGCACAGGGTCTAGGATCACACCCAGGTTTCGCACTTTTGTATTAGTAGCCAAAGAACCAAATTTGTCATAAAGCATTGTTCTCTGAGTTTTAGGCCCGAGAATCAATATTTCAGTTTTTTCTTCATTTAGTTGTAGAAAATTCTGTGACATCCACTGAGAATTATGTGACACACAAAGTCTTTTTATCAAATCTAGATTATCCAAAGGAATGGAGATGTATAACTGTGTGTTATCAGCGTAGCTATGAAAGTTAACATCATGTTTCCTGATGACATCACCCAGAGGTAACATGTACAAAGAGAAAAGCAGAGGCCCTAAAACTGACCCCTGTGGTACTCCACAAGAAATACTAAATTTTTTGATGAATGATTTCCCAGTGAAAACAGGAACAGTCTGTTTGTTGAATTTGATTTAAACCATTCTAAAACTGTGCCAGAGAGGCCGACCCACTGTTCAAGACGGTGGATTAGAATCTTGCGATCCACAGTATCAAAGGCTGCATTTAGGTCCAATAATACCAGAACAGAAGGATGCTGTACATCGGCACTGAGTCTAAGGTCACTGACAACACAAATTATTGCTGTCTCAGTACTATGGTTTGAAAGAAAACCTGACTATAACTTCTCATATAACTTGTTGGATATTAGATAAGCATTTAATTGCTCGAAAACAACTTTTTCTAAGACTTTACTGAAGAACGGAAGAACAGTTGGATCCATGTTACTCTTCTTTAGTAGTATGAATGGGCATTTTTATGGGTCCATTCAAATAAGTCAATGCTTGGTATAAGTCTCTCACATTGCTTTGGAGGAATTTCAGCCCACTCTTCTTTGCAGAACTGCTTAAATTCACCACATTGGTCCTGCCACAGCATCTCAGTGGAGTTCAGGGAACTTTGACTAGTCCTCTCAAAAACATTGGCTCCATTTTGACTTGCTCTTGTGTAAACGTACATTGATTTTTACGCTTGAGCTTCAGGTCAGGGACTGATGACCACATATTCTCCTGCAGGATCATAGAGAGCAGAAGTCATTATTCCATCAGTTATGGCAAGTCACACCAGCCACAAAGCATCACCACACCATCACACTACTGCCACTGTGTTTAAGTATTGGTATGATGATGTTATTCCTATGTTATTTGAAACACCAGATGTTATGGCACCCCTCTCTTCCATAATGTTCCGCTTTCAACTCACTAGTCCATGGAGCATCAGTATTCCAAGAGGCTTGAGGGGTCAGCTGTGTGTTCACCTGCGAATGTGAGATGAAGCTTTATGTTCCTCTTAGGTGGCCTCTGTTGGTATCTTGCAACTCTCCCACAGATACCAAGAGTCTCTGTGTAATGGTGGAAGCATGTCTTAATAAGAAATTAGTAGGAGGCAAATACTTTTTCATGCCATTGTAATTTTGGATCTTTTTTATTGGTCCATTCATTATGAAATGTTCACACGATGTAAAGAGCAGCTATTGCTTTCCAGTAGTGTAAAAACAATGAAACAATAAATTTGATATATGAATGGAATAAGAGAGAGACTGCTTTAAAAACGACAGGATCAGTGGTGGTCAGTGACTCTATAAATGATTATAGCCATTCCATTATCTCCTACTGCTCTTTAATACCATGAGAATGACGCCCCCTGCACCTTCTAAAATAGGACTGAAGAGAGATTATCATGATCTCTGGACCTCAATCTGAACGGTAGCTCTGTGGAAGACTTGCTTGTCTGCTTACTCTCCTCACATCTTCATTTCTCTTTCTCTCTGTCTCTCTCTCTCTCTCTCTCTCTCTCTAAAGAGCAGAATCAAGTTCAGATCATTTAGTATATGCTGTGGGATGCTACATATGTTCTACACTGAAATAGCCATGCATTGAATTTACTTGTACATATACATGTTTACATATACAGCACATTCTCTATCTGAAGAACCATTTCACCACGCAAGGAACCATTTAAGCATGCAAATTTGTTGTTTGAGTTTTTATAGTTCTATGTAGAACCACTACCTTTTTAAGAGTGTATGTCAGATTTAAAACCCCGACACTTGCCCACAAAGCCAAAAATGGACCAGGCTCTAAATATCTGATGGAAATGGTCAACACCCTCACCTCAAACCCTTCAAGCTTCAAGAACCACTATCCTTCAAGATTCCGGGAAGACAAGCACTCTTCCCTGGCACCCAGGTGATAGAATGAACTTCCATTGGCTGACCAAATAACAACAACAACAACAACAACAACAACAACAACAATAATAATAATAATAAAAATATGAAATGCTTATTTCGTATATTGTATTGCCTTTCTCAAGCCTAAGGTCCCATAGTATAACATCAATAATGTCGCTGTCATGACAAATCTCACTTCTCTATAAGAGCACCCTGGTAAACATTCTTAACTTTGAATGGTAGTAATTTCCTATTACTCAGTTCAGCATTATTTTGATTACATTATATTTGAATTATATACATTATATTTTAATACTTTACATACATCTAAAGAGCAGTAAATTCTGTAAAACAAAACACAACAATGATGTTCCAACAGCAATGATATAGGCAGTGTACTAAAAAATGGCGTGTAAATGTCTTGGAATGATGCCGTAGAAGACCAGCAATGGCTCCCTTAAGATCCATGTTTCAGAAATAAATGTATCACACTCAAGACCTCTTAAAGCTTTTAAAACCTTCACGCAATGTAAATTTTACAGTGTACCAATTTAAGGGCTCTTGAATTTTGAGAAAGTGAATCAGGACTGTTTCTCTCTCTCTCTTTCTCTCCAGGTGGTATGTGTGAAGGGACAGCAGCAGGCTCTGATGGACCGGCTAGAAGAGGGTTGTTTTTCACTGCAACAGGAGCTTTCTGCATCTGGACTGGAGGTATAGATAACCCTGCTGCATCTCTTAGTGCTGTTCTTCACTGTGTATTTAAGAACACCACCAATATTTTCATCAGTGTATATATTATCACATCGCTCGTCAAGGTTCCCAAAGTGATCCCATATTTATACTATTAACACTGTTAATTATATGAGTCACATGCTGTTAAACTATATTATTTCAGGTACCATTAGAGTGTAGTATGAAGTCTAGCGCAGTGAAAATCAAGTTACATTTGCACTCAGAACTGTTAATTGTAGACCGTTTATACCTTCATGGTACAGTATTATGATTGTGTTGCTTTGAGGCTTTCGCCATACAGTGATTTTTTGCCCTGAGATCTGCAGTCCTGAACAGCGGGTGCACTAAGACAGGTGTGTTGGCGTGTGGAAACATCATGTCACCATTATAGTAGCTGAAGTTATGGTATAATTTAAAGTAAGTTCAAACAGAATTAGAGAGAACATTGGTAGTAGTGGTAAAATCTTGTTGTGTCTGCGGCTCTTATGTCAAATATTTCCAAAGACGTAATGGATTTTACTTATGGTTTTCCCATTTTCCAGCTTTGTTTCAACTGGCAGAGCTGCTGTAAGCAGTATTAAACCCAGTGAACTCTTCTAGATGAAATGAAGTTACCAAACATTAATACTAATGACCAATACGTGCACCAGAGCGTTGAAACCAAAGATGGTTTCTTGATTGCTATATTCAGACTTATTGCACTAAGTAAGACTAATTTCAGCCAATAAGTTGAGGTAGCTAGAAAACACTGGCTAATTAGTCAAATTAGACTCTTTAGAGTCACTTGAAACTGCCATTGTTGCATTAATTGTGGTCAATAGTTCCAAATTTCTTTCAGGCAGGTAGAAAATGTTCTTGTTTCTAAATGTGCAGCGCAATAAAATGCCCTTACTGAAGAAGGTTGCAGGTTCATTAATACATGACCACACAAACAGGAAAAGCAATCGACCTGAGAAAGATCTGTTTTCCAAATATCTCTGTTAAACAACAGGATTAGTACAAACACTTGTTGTACCACTGCAGTGCTGCCTGCGTTGTCCACCCTGAAGTAGGCTTTTTGTGGTTATTACATATTGCTGTGTGCAGTGCATCTACACTTATCTACAATATATTGATCAGATATGTTGAAAAATGTGAGATTTGCCTTCCTAAGCACAGTGTTTCCCCTCCTCCACAGGCAGATCTGGACGCTGCAGCAGTGGAAGAGTGTGTAGACACTCTGGTGAGGGTGCCGCAAGAGGTCCTGACCGCAGACTGCCCTTACACCGACCTCAAACTGTCCCTCATCACTGCCTTTCACTCCCTATCAGACAAATACACACAACAGCTGGAGACAGTCCGCAACAGGCTGCTGGGCACGGACAGGTGACACGTGCACATCTTTTACAATGTGAAGCAGAGTACAAGAGTGCAAGATAGTAAAAATAAATATGTAAAAATTCAGAACAAAAAATAAAACAGATCAAATACAATCGATAAGGAAAATAATATATGTGAACTTTATATACACTCTTCATCCGTAGGAGAGTTGCACCCGGAAGGAAGTGTGGGATTGCAGTACTATTGGGAAAGGGGATGAAGGTTACCAGGAACAATAAATGATGAAAAATTCAGACTGATGTGGATAATATTTATTGAGCTACACATACAGAAGTAGTGTCTCTCAGTATAGCGTCAGGCTGCCATGTTTGCTAACGCAACACGCCAGACGTCTCGACATGGAGCTGTAGAGGTTCCTAATGGTGTCCTGTGATAATCCATCCCATGCAGCTCGAATATTCTCACACAGTTCCTGCAGATTGTGCGGTAGGGGTGGAGGTGGAGTGACACCAGGCCTTCTGGACATGTGACAATGACAACAAACCGTTCACCTTGGTGCTGACCACAGTGCCTCCACACACGGATTCGTTGGTCATCTTCACCAAAACAAAAGCGGGACTTGTGACTGAAAATGACCCGCTGCCATTCTGAGTCTTCCATGACAGTCTGGCACGACACCATTGCAGTCTTTGGCGAGGTTGACGTGGTGTTAAGGGCAGTCGTTGTGACGGTTTACATGCATGTACTCCTGCGTCGTGCAGCCGTCTGCCAATGGTGCTGGCACTAACAGGATGACTCACGGAGGACATCACTGCCCCTTTTTTTTTGATCAAGAGTGTCTGAAATACTGACAAAAACCATTTCGCCATTCTCCCCTTAAATTCAATTCAAGGAAAGGTTGCAAAAATAATGTATGCAGTTTAGAGATTGTACCAGCTCTAGACAGGAGAATAAAACTCTTGTGACTATAAAACCCTTTTGAGAAATGGGGCCGAGTCTACAGAGAGCAGCTTCCTGTTGCTGTTGTGTTTAATTTTATTGCTGTATGCTACATTACAAAGACAGAGCGCACCGACAAATATGACTCAGGAAGCATCCATTAAATAGAGGCAGGCACTTTATGTTTATTTACCATCAATATCACTGTTTTCTTTTCCTTTGATATGTTAAAGATGTTTCTGTCATGTTTTGCAGCTACTGCTAGACAAACACAGAAGCACCTGACTGGTCATATAGCTTCTAATTACTAATTTTATTAGTGCAAAAATAAATGCAATTCTAATTATGCTATTTCTTTTAACAGTATTATCTGCAGATCACACTTTTTTATGTGTAAAATGTATCTCAAGCAAGCATATAAACCTTTATGCAAATGTTGTTTTAAATATTCATAGTTTCCATCAAGTAGTTTTATTGATTAGACCAAATAGCGCAGTGGTGACATTTCAGACGTTAAGTGGTAGATTGCTGTAATCTCCTGGTTCTGTATGCAAATGCCTTTTCTCCTACTGTAGAGTGTATGACACATGCACGTTTGTATTCCTGTCATTGTGGGCTCTTCTGTGGGTTTTTATAGCTGCGTGTAGTTAAATGTTTAGCACCTGCATTTAGCTGAGTATGTGGTTGTGTTGTTGTAACAAGTGCAGAATGTGGGTTTGAGTGGTCATGATGAGGTAAGCATATGTGTCCCTGCAGGTTATCCACTAACACCCTCCACCCCACTAACTTGACAGACCCTGGCTTTTGGACTGGTAACCATGTGTATTGCCCCTTATGTCTTTGTCCGAGAGGACAGCATCCATTATTTATTTTTATCTTAAATATTGACTCGATACATGTTTCTGCTGTGCATCAGTCCATTTTAGATCAGAAGTCGGCAGTATTTCTGGATGTTGTTGATAAATGGCTCTGTGCATAGTATAGCTTTAATTTGCAATTGAGTTCAAAGCCCATGCGGTGGTATCCATCACAGAAACAAGTTTTTAAATCAGGGCTGTCTGAGTGGTCATAGGTCATGGACATTTGTGGTTTCCTGCCTTTTACTTTTTGCACAGATGTTCCTTCATGTTCCCTGAATATATAGATGAAGTTATGTGCTGTAGAAGGTGAAAGTCCCTGGCTTTGTTTTAACAGTTTGATTTTTTGTGACAAGCCCTCTTAAATCCCAATTTTCTGTGTTTGTTTGCATACTGTCCTGACTTTTTTGGGATTTTTGTTTTTGTTTAGGGTTTATATTTTCCTGTGTCACCCCCCGCCAAGTCCCTTGTCCAGAAACTCTGAGAAACTACTCCTAAGACTGAGAAAGTCTTTCCTTTTAAGAGCTGTTCTCCAAACAATTGTTGACCAAAGCTAACACTGAACACATCTCATTTGCAAGCTCATTTGCTGACTAACAAACTAGGCTTTATTCATTATTAGTAGCACTAACAGATCTGGGTGAGCTTCCTGTAAGAACTGCTTCTCCAGAGTACAAATACGAGCATCCTCACGTGTTTCTGAAGTGTGTTTAAAAATGGCTTAGAATCTCCAAAGTACTAGAGCTAGATATTAGAAACGACAGGCAAACAAACACAGGAAACAGACAAAGAGTCATATTCACTAGGGAGCACACAAAACCTTTAGCATGTGCTAAACCTTAATGAGCACAGCTGGCGCTAGTTTTGTACTGATTCAGTATGCCGTGCCGTCTAAATGACGTTAGATGGAAACTGGCTAATTAACATTGTGGTAATATACAACGCTTCTCACTTCTTCTGATTATTTGAAAGTTTTATTTGGTTTTATATTTGATAAATCAGATTAATTAAACCCAAACCACTGGAAGACTCAGCCCTTTTCACTTTTTCTTTCTCCCAAAGCTGAACATAGCTATTGTTGTTAGTCATAGTAACACAGCTATTGCGGTTTATGGGCTCACTCAGTAAATTAGGTATCAATAGACTACTTTACTGATTTTGTAATTTTGTACTCCGGTTACACCTACTACTTTTTGTGATCAGATTACATAATCTGGATTACATGTAATCTGTTACTGCCCAACACTGAATGCTACAGCATCCTCATAACAAACTAGTCATTTTTCTGTGTAATACCGTGTCATGCAAAAGTTTGGGCACCCTAGGTTAAACATCTGTTAGATTTTACAGTTTTAAAATAACTAAAAAGGGAAAGGACCCAAAGCAAAGGTTTGTGCACCCTGCATAGTCAGTACTTAGTAACAGTATCACAGAATTACAACCTTTTACAGACAACTAAGAGTCTCTCACTTCTTGTTTATGGGATTATCACCCATTTTTAGATTACACAGGTGTCTAGTTCTTTGAGTGTCTGGGGCCATTTTGCGTGCACTGCTCTTCTGAAGTCTATCCACTGATTTTCAATGATGTTTAGGTTGGGGAGCTGTGAGGGCCATGGCATGACCTCTTACCTTTCACCTCTTGAGATAGTCCATTGTGGATTCTGGGGTGTGTTTAGAATCATTATCCTGTTGTAGAGGCCTCCTCTTTTCATCTCCATATTTTTCCAGGCAGTGTGATATTGGCTTTCACAATGTGCTTGTATTTAATTGGTCCAAAGCATGATCAATCCACCCCGTGCACTCCTTTTTTTCTCTAGACATACCTTTGCTCATTGCAGGGAACATGTTCCATTTTAACTTCATCAGACCACAGGATTTTCATCTTGTTTAGATGTTCCTTTCCAAAATTCTGACCCTGAATTTTGTGGTGAAAGTTGGAAACGTTTTCTTCTGATGACTCTTCCACGAAGGTCATGTTTGTGCAGACATCACACCACAGTAGAACAGTGCACCACCACTCCACAGTCTGCTAAATCTTCATTTAAGTCTTTTGCTGTCAAAAAGGGGTTTGATTTGCCTTTCTAGTAATTCTACAAGCAGTTTTATCTGAAGGTTTTCTTGGTCTTCCAGACCTTAACTTGGCCTCCACTGTTCCTGCTAACCGTCATTTCATAATTTCATTGCAAAGTGAGGAAACAGCTACCTGAAAACGCTTTGCTATCTTTTTCTTGTGTCTTCTTATAGCTTCTTCTGATTTGTGGGAATTGATTGTTTTAATCTTAATACGAATCCTAACTAGTTTTTGAGTATGTAATATGTAGTACAGTTACAAATCTAGTGAATGTCAAAGTTGAGTATACTCAAAAATCCACAATGTACACTTAGAACCAGGCGATTTTTGAGTACGGTAATAATGGGCAACATTGTCCCACACTGCAACAGGAAACGGGAGGAGCTTCTCACATCTGGAAAATTTAGAAAAAATGATGGTTGGTGATGAGACAGCAGTTGTGGTGGTGGCAGGACCAGAAATGATGCATAAAAACGTGAGTTCTTATGCACCATTTTGCAAATCAGGTCGTCTTTTACGTGCTTAACCATTCACAGTAACATGCATTTTAACCATGAGTGCCTAAACATTTGCCCTCCAAACTCATCAAAAAACAGTCAATAAACATCAGAGCGCTGCATCTGGTGTACATCCGAGTGATTCTTCTTGGCTTGCGGGCTATGACTCACAAGCTTGTTTGTTTTTGATTTTGGCCTTGTGGGGGTCATATGTCACCAGTTATGTCTGCATTACCAGCCTGATTCGCTGCCCATCAGCCTCCTCGCAGCACACAGCTAATTAAGGTGCCTGACCACCATCTCAGCTTCCCTGTTGCTCGTTAAGCCCAATTAAAAGCCGAGCTCAACTCTGAGGACCTGAGAGAGGGGGCTTCAAAACGACATCCGCATCACAGAGTCTAAAGAGCAAGCTCTCCAAACTCCCCATGGGGGGCTGATGACTCACATACAATCTCACTGCACACGACAGTAAGACAGGGAACAGCAGGAAGGATGATAAATAGGGACAGGAATCTGTAATCAGGAAAATTGGAGGGCCTGATTATCGATATGATTTGTGTTCAAACCCCCCATCCCTGCCACGACGTGATGATGTTGGAGCTGTCGGGTTTATGCGATATGAGTCTTTCTCAGTGGCACTTTGAGTGAATGACACTACTTTAATAATGTGCAGCACAAAATATGCTTCAGTGACAGAAATGTTTTACTGCTGAATGGCACAGTGGAGAAGCAGGCAACTACTCATTCAGTAGAACTGTAGCAAAAGTTCAGTCTCATCTGGCCCAATAGAACTATTATATTACGTCTATCAATCTTAGAATGGTAACTGTGCAACTGTATCGTATTTGTATCAATTTAAAGCCCTTTTCTTTATGTGAGCCAGCCCCAGTTTTTTCTGGATCTCTACTACAGCTATGATAATTGACATTTATGGCATTTGGCATATGTGCCTATTCAGAGTGTCTTAAGGAAGTGCTTTGTTGGCTTTACTTGGGGAAACTTCTCTTTATGCTAGTACCAGTAGTGCTGATAGTTCAGAGACAGAGACCATCAAACCAAAGCACTGCCAGGAACAGAAGCCAGCTCTGATACATAAGCAGTATGATAATGTTATGATACTGATACCCCTAGGAGAGATTAGTCACTCCTCGCCTCCAACACAGGCATCATGTCTTTTCAAAGCGTCATCCGGCTCTACTGTGCAGCTTGACACACTGTGAGACATGAGAATGTAAGCAAGGCCGGGCCTTATCGCTGTACCTGACTTACCCAACAGCACACGTCCACAAGGCCTGGTATCACTCCACCTCCACACCTACTGCAAAATCTGGAAGTGTGTAAGAATATTCAAGCTGCATGGGATGGATTCTCACAGGACACCATTAGGAACCTCTACAACTCCATGCCGAGATATCTGCCATGTTGCATTAGCAAACATGGCGGCCTGACACCATACAGAGAGACACTACTTCTGTATGTGTAGCTCAATAAATATTGCACATATCAGTCTAAATGTATGATCATTTATTGTTCCTGGTAACCTTTATCTTCCTTCCCAATAGCACTGCAATCTGACACTTCCTTCTGGGTGCAGCTATTCTGTTGATGATGAGTGTATAAGAGGGTCATTTATCCTGGACCAACGTATAAAATGAGTGCATTGTTGCATTTTAGTTCTGGTTCGCTTAGTGTTCACACACTTTTGCCATCCAACCAAACCGTGTGAAGAATAGCCTTGTTGTATGTCTTGTGATGCTCTAAAGCAGGTGTTTGCCAACCCATGGCCCGCACAAACAACCACAAAAAAGCTTCCCCGACCCACAAGAACATTTTACTGATCTGATCCTGTTTTCTGACTTGCAGGATGTCAGACTACAAAAGAAGGAAGTTGCAAACAGAGTTCTGGCTCAAATTGATAGGTTCACATACAAATTATCTGGAGTCCCGAAGTGTACAGCACAGAGGACTGCTAGTTTTCAGTTCCTGTGCACATGAATTCATTGCTGTATTTTCTCAGTTTTTTGACTTTGACATCCAGCAGCCACGTCACTTTCCTTTTGAGAGACTCTTTTTTCTTTTTATCCATGATGAATGAGGTCGTTAGTAAAACGATTTCCCTTGGCCAGTTGGCATTTCGCCAGAGCAATAAATGAGATTAATATGAATGTTTTTTTTTCACTTATTGCAAATAATCAAACAATATTTGTTACATTTAATATGTTTGGTTAAATGTCTATATCGTTAGGGCCAGCCACCCACTAGAAGTACCACCACGGCACACTGGGGGCCACGACCTACAGGTTAAAGACCACTGTACTGAAGCGAAATGAGAGGCTGTCTGCTACTGTTGTTCTTCCACATTGTGAAGTGAGATAAAATCACTGCAACACCTCGAGCAGATTATTAACCATGAAATGCGAAAAACATGCTGCATTAGTTTAATTGATGTGTGGGGTCAAACATATGCATGGCAGGTTTGTTATAATGGCCTCTAGCACCAAAAAGAGTTACTGCTATGGTTATGATGTCTGATTGTGACAACAGAGAAACAAATTTTTGGTGCTATTTAGAATGCTTTTGAATGTGAAGGTTCTCTTTAGAACCATAAGCAGCACATTCTTTATCAGTCTGAAGAACCCTATCATGAAGCAAAGAACTGTTTAATCATGCAAAGGGTTCTTTAAGTCTTCGAGGTTCTATGTAGAATCATATTCTCTGCTGAGGAAACCCTCAAACATCCATCATTTTTAGGCATGTATAATCTGTAGGCATAATCTGGTCTGCTGATGTAAAATGAATCTTAAGAAGTAGAACTTTCATATTTATTCATAGTTATAATGTTAGAGTTTCAACACCATATAGGCACCAGATGCCGATCAAATACAGGGGCGGAGGCTTGCATTGCAAAAACCCTTCACATACAGCTTTACCTCTGACATGCTTTAATCCATTGCTATGAAACTTCACAGGCATGTGAGCTGGGGGGTGCCGGGGTTGTGGTGGTTCATAGGCAGTGCTCAAATGCTGCCATAGCTTTATCACTATAAGAAAAAGTTATGCAACCAAAGTTTTTGTGAGTAATATGAAATGTATGCTGCTACTGTGTGCTGTCCTGGCTATAAGGCTGACATCACATCTCTATAAAAATGTGGCCACAATGTTTCAGCAGGTATTTGACAATCATATCACCAGACAGTCACCACCAAACTTACATTTAACAGGTATCAGCTACAGGGATGCACTAACATATCAACATATAATGTTGCCCTTGCAGCAGATCTCTGTGAGCTTGAACACTTTTTTAATAGAAGTTATTTCATAATTTCTATTCTATTTCAACTATTCTTAGGATTTACATCACCTAAAACAGTATAACCTAAAAACAGTATGGCAGGAACATATTGTGAGTTATTCTGACTCACAATTCTGAGTTTAATAACACTCATGTATGCATTGTCTGATTGTGACTAAGCCAAACTGTGCCCACTCATGGTTCACTCTTTTAGACACTCCTACCTTGCTGGTCCACTTTGTAGATGTACAGTCAGAGACGATAGCTCACCTGCTGCGGCACAGTTTGTGTTGGTCATCCTCTAGTCCTTCATCAGTGGGCACAAGGCGCTGCCCACAGGATGCTATTGGCTGGACAGTTTTGGTTGGTGGACTATTCTCAGTTCAGCAGTGACACTGAAGTGTTTAAACACTCCACAGCTGCTGTGCCTGATCCACTCACACCAGCACAACGCACACAACACACCACCATCGCATCAGTGCCACTGCAGTGCTGAGAATGATCCAACACCCACATAATACCTGCTTTGTGGGAGTCCTGACCACTGAAGAACAAGTATACAGAGAATCAGATGGGCTACAGTAGGACTACAAAGTGCTCGTATATGGTAGGTGGAGCTGATCAAATGGACAATTAGTGTACATAGGAAATGGCTTATTGAATGATCAAATATATTATCATTGACATTGATGAGATATGTTGTTGTGCTGTTGTGAGACAGTATTTGAATTTGTTGGGCAAATATTGCTCAATTAAGAAACTACTTAACACAGTTGTGTGGAATCACTTGACAACATGGCACTCGTTACTAAGGATACTGGACCTTAGCGTGTAGAAGTCACTTGCACAGCAAAATCCCCAGTGCTGAATTTATATCTACAGACTGTGTTGAATTAAGACCTACATATGAAGCCAGCTGGATATAAATGAAACACCGTACAAGTTAATTAAACACTGGGGTCTTTGATGTGGGAGCAAAAGGAGGTTTAACATTTTACTAAGCACACTGTCGTGAAATTACATATATATTTTTTAATTTAATTCTCATTCATTAGGAGCTGCGGTTGGCATGAAGAGGACCACCTGCGTTTCCTGCACACCTTGTGCCAGTATTGTCCACAGCTGAGGAACCACAGAGGCCTGTGTATGGATATGCTCCACAGAGTTTTACCCCACATCTCCTCAACAGAGCTGGTCAGTTCACAAGTCATTTCCTCTCTGTGTGCATCCATTTATGTTGGTAGGGTTAATAGAGTTTGACTTCCCTTAGATGCAGTAACAGCATCATGTTTCTGAATTGGGTTTACACTAGATGTTGGAACACTGCTGTGGGGATTTGACTGCATGCAGCCACAGGCACATTAGTGAGGTCAGGTACTGATGTTGGATGATGATTACTTCTGGATCACTTTGACTCAGCCCAAAAGTATTGGATGGAGCTTGAATGCCCTAAGTTCTACAGTTCCACTGCTCTGTAGCCCACTAGCTGCTGTATTCTATTAACAGTGCTTTTCTATGGAGATTATGGAAGGTGTGTCAGCAGTGGGTCTTTAGAATCATTCTGTATGTTCTTCATCCCTCTGTGTAGTTCAGCTGCTTCTCTTTCTGTCTCCATCTCTGCCCTGCAGTTAGCTGGGGGCAGAAGTTGGTCAGTGCAGTGCCAGGTCATCTCCTCATCAAACGGATGACCAATCTCCTTTTGCTCTTATCCACACGCTCTACAAACAACTGGCTGTTCCTCTCTCGTTGTATCTCCTCATGTCGTCGTCGTTGTCTCTCTCTCTCTTTCTTTCTGTCTCAGCCAATGTCGCTCTCCTTAAATGGTTTCAGTGCTGAGATAATCCAAACTGTGTAAACTGAATAGATTGCTGAATTGCTCTTTTTTCTCTTTGTTTCTTTCTTCTTCTCTCTCTTTATTCTTGTCTGTATCTCCTTTCTGTCTCTTTCTCTCCCTCTCTTTCTCTCAATTTTTCTCTCTCCTCTCCCTTCCTTGTCTTCTCACTCTCTTTCTTCTTCTCTTTCTAAATTCTTTCTCTTCATCAATTTACCTTTTTTCCATTTCTCTCTTCTCTCTCTTTCTTTCTCCCCTCTGTTTTCTGTGGATCAATTTGCCTCTCTTTCTATCTTTTTTCTCTTTTTTCATCCCTCTCTCTGTTACACCAACCTCCCAATCATCTTGTTCTTTATTATGTTTTTTTTTCCTTTCTTCTTTGTTTTTATCTTTTATTTGATCTTGCGGTGGCAGTTACATACCCACTTACACTGAAAAATATATTAATCACACACACACACACACACACACACACACACACACACACACACACACCCCCACACACACACACACACACATTTTATGATGTGTCTGGTTATGCGGTAGCAGAGACTTAGTGAATGATGTGCTTGGCAGGACACAGGATGTGCAGTGTCACCCTCTGTGGACACGTCTCACCCTTGGACACACACACACACACACACACCCATACACACCATCGCCTGCTCACTGCAACCTCTGTCTGTATCACCATGACAACCGCCAGGGTGTCTTGCTTGTTCTTGGAGACCTGTCTTCCTGTCTGTTCCAGCTGGGTACTGCACTCATGGGCAAAACACACACATACACACACACACACACACCATCTCTCTCCCTCTCTTACCCTCCAGAAATGACCAGATCCGACTGGCCTCTCAGCACCACATTTTATATATGTGCTTAGTAGTGTAAACCTAAACCCAGTAAATATATACACACACACACACACACACACACACACACACACACACACACACACACACACACATTTACACGTTTGTGCTCATGCAGTGTCAGAATGTGTCCTCATACATTAGGCCCATATATATTAAATGCTAAATGTATTATATATGTAAGCATCTACATATGTGTAATAGGTAATATACCTGTATACAATGGCTCCCATTTGTATTAAATACACTATATGTAAGTACTTGTATGTAATAGGTCCCATATATATGGCATATATGTAACTACAGGATATATAATTGTCTGTGTATATATAGTAAAAAAATCCATATCTATTATATGCCTACATGCCTATATGTAATAATAGTATGTCTCATGTATGATGTATATTGTTACCGTCCAAAAAGTAATGTAATTCCATTATTTTAGTTCTTGTGCATAATTTGAGCACAGCACCTATCATTTGCATTATGTCAACATTGCAGAAATGCTCAAAAAAAATTTTTGTAACATTTTGATTTAAGTAACATTTGAGTAGACATATCACAATACCAGAAATGTAACAGTCAATACTAATACCAGTAAAATTAAAGTAGCAATTATTGATAACCAAACTAATTAAATTAAAGGACGCTAACCTACTACTACAAGCTGTGATTAAATTATGTTCGCCTAAACATTGTAGCCTTTAGCATTTGACTCTTGCAAATGGATGTATGTAACATAATTGGCTACAACAAAGTTTGAGACAGCAATGCCAGCTGTCTCGACTCTTTGATGATTCAAAGCAGAGCTCTTGCTGCAGCTGTACTTGTTGCCGTCTTCTGTTTGTTACTGTTTTCCTGTGCTGGTAGGAGTTCTTCTTCTTCTTTGGTATTTAACGACAGACTAGAACACTTGTAGGCGTATGTGCTGCTTACCCTGTCAAGTCCAGAAGAATTGTATCCCCAGTACCTATGGTACCTACGGTTCTACTGTACAGTAGAAAAACAAGTGCCGTCATGTTTGCAGAACTTTGTCATGGACTTGGTACTGAAGCATGGGCAGCTGCTCAAAGTGACTTTTAAGTAATCATGTTCATTTGACTTCCAGAAACCAAAAAGAAGTGTTTTTGTACCTTTTTAATATGAAAAAATGAATTTTAATTATCATCAGCCCCACAGCTCTGTTTTTGTTATGTTCACACCTCTTTTTTGTCCTGAAAATCTATAAAAACAATCACATGCTCATACACACAAACACATTCTCACCAATCAAAGTGCCCTTCTTATAAATCACTGTAATCCTGCCACTTGGTAATCATTAGCCGTGTTAAGTGGAAGCTATTGTTCAGGCATGGCACTAATCACGTTATGTTACCCTCCTTCACGTACAGTAAAGGTACGAAGCACAACCTATTCTAACAAATGTCTTCACTGGCTCTCGAATGCTGAGCAATGAGTGATAGCTACCACGCACACAGCTGTGATTTTTTCCGCCCTCAAACGAGATAAGGAAGCAGGCTATTAGCATAGAAATCAATTAATCAAATGTAATTAGCACATGTGCAGAGTACACACTCAGTGAGATGTATTAACTCAACACAAAGTGTGTGGTTCATTGAACACATGAAGAAACATGGAAAGCTTCAGACTAACTGGTTTATTTGCAGTGCATGGGTTACTGTCCCAGCGTACACAGTAATATACATATCAGATATTTTACCCAGAACAACCCCTTACAATTCGAGACGTATCACATCCGATGGCTTATTATGCAGTAACAACAATGCAGTGCAAACTGGCAGTGTTATTCTCAGGTTATACAAGTGCATAACTCACTTTAAACCTGATGTACTGCAGTAAGACTATTGTTGCCGTCCAAAGAAAAGCAAGTGTCATCAAATTGGCAACTTTACAGAAAAAGGCAAAAACATTATTTTCTGTTAAAGCATCTAATTGTCTAGAATTATATTTCTAACTATTGTTAGAAATATAAGTGCATATTAAAATTCTTTTGCCTCAAAGGTCGTTTAAAGGGGAGCTGTTACGGTTTCCTAACTTTTGTAGCTTTCCTAGGTTTCCTAGGTTTTGTAGCTTTCCGTCATGGTGATGTCATCTCGTAACACAATCCTTATTGCCCGCCCACCGCCAAGTTTAGCACACCCTCACACAGAGAACTAAAACAGTGTGCAGACATCACAACAAAGGGATACAATGTGTTGGATTGGGCATTATTCCCAAAGCCATTTCTAAAGTTTTGTACTTCTTGCAAAGCAAACTGGCAGATCTTTGTAGCTTTCATTTCAAGGTTGATTTAAAATGTTAAACTAAAAGAAATGACAATAAAAACCCACCCACTCATAAAAAGCTAATCATCCCCAAACCTTCCACGAGCAGTGTGCGTGAGCTCATCTTTTATTTGTGTCAATTACAGTTACAGCACTGCAGGGCAATTGCGTGCAGTTACACTTTATATTTTCTATTGTTTTCTACTGAATGCAGCCTTAGAAGCATGTGGCCACCACCACGGGATTACAAAGCTCAGGCTGTAAAACAGTGCAGGTGGGCAGCATTGCTTAGGCTGCCTCTGAACCTCTGCCCATTCAGGACTTTGAAGTGAGAAAACGTTCCCCTATAAAGCACTTTGAGCCCAATTTACCTGCGGCTGAACGAGGGAGCAACGCTTTCTCACTCTCTGTCTCTCTCTCAGTTCTCTCACATCTTGAAAGTGTGTTGAAGGAATGAAAAACAGCAATAAGCCCCTCTCTTGCTCCCGTTCTCTTTCTCCGCTTTGATTTTCCCTGCTTTTTTGGTACTCTCTGTCCTTTCTCGTTTATAAAAAAGGGAAATGGCTGCGTCAAATGAATTGTCGACAGTGGCTTTCTTTAAAGGCTGAAACTGCGTTCCTAGCCTAATCACCCTCTTTGGGAAATAATTAGAGTCGAACGGTTTGAGTGAATGTGGCTAAATGAAAGGCCTTGAGGGGGAAACAAGCTCTTTTTAAACACATCCACAGCTGCCCGCCCATGCTGAGCAGAGGCTGCCCTAAATCAGGGGTGTGAAACTCAGTCACATGCCATGTTGAATTTAATGATGCCGGGGAACGGATAAATATTCATGTAGTGTTGGGGGAATTTATGTTAGCAAATGAGCTTTCATTAATGATTACATAGTTGCTATCTCCATATGATTCTAGTATATGACTCTACAGTCCATTAGTCTAATGCTTTGTTCTTATAATTATCTCTTTAATTATCACAGTTTTCAAAGTTATAGTAATAGGTCCGCAACAAAATCAGATTTACCCACTTATCCCTTTTGCCCAAATGTGACCAATTGGGCAAAACATGTTTGATGTCTGAACTGCTTTAGTTTTGCACTGGAGCCACACGGCTAATGTAGCTAACAAGTCATGAAAGTTTTTAGCCTACCAATTAGCACTGTCCAACTGCATCACCTAAATCATGACACACTAACTTAAGTTGTAATCTTAAATAGATGTACATATGTGTTTTTTGTCATCCACACACACCACAGAAATTCTCTCCGAGCTTGGCATGCCCTCACACAGAGAGCTAATAAAGTTCCACTTTGTAAACTCACCACTCTGAAACGCCTACATCTAGCCTAGCTTGTGAAGGGAAATTGGGTCTACCATTTTGTTCTGCCTGACTTTCAGCATGGGACTCTGGCTCAAACTGATCTGGCACAACCAATGCCATTGTAAGAACAGCCACAGCAATGTAGCGGTGAAACGTGTACCTTGATGCCTCTCTGGTGCTTGACCAATTAGAACAGAGTGGGCCAGCTGAGCAATCAGAGCACACTGGGCCCATTGGAAGGTGGGGCTTAAATACACAGGGGCTCTAACAGATTCAGACAGAGGATGAATATGAATGCTTTATTGTGTTTTAGGAAAACTGAAGCATGCAATCTATTCTTATAGGCCCCGCTTTTTCGCTTGGGCATGCAATTTGCGTGATGTTAAGTGGTGGGATGTGTAATCTTTTTACTTGTTTAGCTACGTTAGCCTTATAGCTGAAATGCAGCTAATAAGTGATGCATCCAAAACCCTCTAGGGTTAGTTGGTGTTTTCAGTATATTATTTTTATTATGTTTTTTTCCCCTGTGTGTCACTATAATAGCATGAACAGAACAGTGGATCTTATTGGTTGGTGTGGCGTTGCCCCCCCCCCCCCCCCATCTATTTTAAGGATTACTTCTCTTTTGTACTACAAATATGGCTAAATTGGGAGTCTATAGAATTAAGAAGAACATTGTTGTAATCCCACTGCACTGTGTCAGTATTCAACAGAACAACATAACACTACTACTACAAAAGAAAGGGCCTGAGTTTACAGGACCACAGATCGCAGGTAATGTACATGTCATCATTATGACCACTTACACACGGTGTGAATAACATTGACTGGTTTGTAAAAATGGTGCATGTCAAGGTCCGGGATATATTAGACAGGAAGTAATCAGTCCGAGTCGACGCTTCAGTTCATGTGGTTGTAGAAATGAGCAGGCATTAAGACCTGAGTGACTTTACCAAGGGTAAAGTCTTTATGGCCAGATGACTGGGTTGAAGCACCTTTAAAATGGCATGGGTTATGGGGTGCTTCCGATCAGCAGTGGGGAATACCTACTCACAGTGATCTGAACACCAATGGCTCGTAACTGAGTGAGCAGCTGTACTGTGGGCTACTGTGCCACAAATCACAGAAATTTTCAGTGATGATTACATGAAGAATGTGTCACAACACACATTGCATCACACCCTTCAGCCTACCAGGCAGAGTACCCATGCTAACATCTGGCCACCATCAAAAGTGCCTATAATGGGCATGCAACCATCTGAACAGGACCTTGGTGCAATGGAAGAAGGACATCTGATCTGATGAGTCTCATTTTCTTTAACATCACACGGTACACTACCTACCTTAACATGATTGTGGACCAGGTACACCCCTTCAAAGTGTTGCCTAATGGGAGTAGTCATTTTCAGCAGGATAATGCACCCTGCCACACTGTACCAGATACCATAGGGCACTTTCAGAGTCTTGTAGGACCAGTAGCATTTTGGGCAGCTTGTCATAATGTTTTGGCTGCTCAGTGCAAAACCAATACAGTAAGCCGCATAACTATTAAAATAATTAGCATTTTTCTACATCATTAGTACTCGATAAGTCATTCCCTCATTTCATTGTGGCGTCTGGACCTCACTGTTTGAGTATAATACTTGTAGCAATACATATGGAATTGTATGTAATAATGTATATTATGAATGCGTAACTCCTGGAACCCACACTGCTTTGCTATACCCATTCAGCACATGTTCTCAATGCAGCATAACCAGCAGATGAGCTGTCCATGTTATAGTGCCCCCTTGTGGTGGCTTTGTGGTTGTGGTTGCCAATAGAGTCATGCCCATCCAGGCTCTGCCACCTTTCATAGAGGTTTAATGGAAAAGCCTTTTGATGGTCCTTGTCATGTCCAGAGGTCCATTTATTTCACTGACTACAGGGACTGCTCATTTTCCACATCAATACATGACTCATCTCACTCAGGGATGAGGAGTCCCATCCACACAAAGCACACTGAATGAAAAAGAGAGAGATGCTTTTTAGAGCCTCTCCACTAGGCACATTCATTCAGGAATGCAGGAAGGTATTTGAATTTAGGGGGGCTGAAATGTCAGCCGCATACACATGATGTGAATAGTGACATCATGCAAAATGATATTCTGTTTTTTTTTTCTTCATTGGAATCTCTCGGATGACGTAGAATGTGTCCGACACACAAACTTATACGTGCTGTCTATCGAACAAAGAGAAATCTTGTTGGATCTGTTTAAGTGCTGCAGTAATATTCACTGGCTCTGCAGCTCTGCTCAATGTGTGATGGTGTTTTACTGCAGCCCTCCTGCCAACTAACTCACTCCCAATAATGCTAAGCAGATGCATAATACCTATCCAGCCTTTCTGTACCTCTACTCTGTAGCCCTCTGCTCAACTGCTCTACTTCCTCTACACTTTTACACTAATGGCTCCTTCACTTCACTGCGACATTAGCATTTCTCTCCTATTCCTCTACGCTAACACTTTACCTACTTCACTTGCCACATTACTGCTTTCTCTACTTCATCTCTTTGGCAAACTTCTTCCTGATTGCCTCCTCCACTCTCTATTAGTTCTCTGCTATGCCTTCCTCTCCTTTACTTCTGTACTAATGCCTTTTTTGTCTGTACTTCTGTATTAATATCTTCCCTCTTCACGTGTATGCTAATTCCTTCTCTCCTTTTGCTTGCACTCTAATGATTTCTTCCTGCACTGCCGACACTAATTCCTTCTCTACTTCGCTTCCTCGCCAAAATCTTCTTGTCAACAGTTGCTGACTAAATGTCTTCTGGCCTTTTGAGGCTATTTGAGGCTGTGAACTGTGCCTTGTAACGGCCTCCAAAACACGCATACAGTCATGGTGCTGCACATCATGGTGCTGCGATGGCACATTTGTTACAGGACCATCACGTGTATCTTCAGTACAGAACAGAGGCACTTGTATGTGTTGCTGTTTGTAGTAGTGTGATGTCTTCTTGTTTATGCCCACTTCCACACTAAGTGGGCGATATAGCAGTTCATCCAGTTTCATGGCTATAAGATACAGAGGTCCATACCTTGGCAGTTTCAGAAGGTTTTTTTTTTTTGACGTAATTCAATGTCGAAACAACAACGTCCTAATAATGTGTCAGCCTGTCCAACACAGCTGTGATTGCCTTCTGTGTTCAGCTTACAAGTGACTTCTTGACATATACAGGAATGCAGCACACATGCTATAGGCTAATGTACATACCATGATATAAATCTGAGAGTTTATGAGTTAACAGATTATGCTTGTAGTCTAGTTGCCGTACTACTCAGTTTAGGCTACAAGCTCTGTGATTGGCTACTTTAGTGATAAAATGAGATGTTAGTCATATGAATTGTAGTCCAAAGTTGTTGTATTGTGTTACTTAAGCAATAATACATGAGAGGGAGTGCTATTACTGGTTCCTGAAGATCAGTACACAAGTGCAAGTATCTCTTGTTGTAGAAGGAATCTTGAGTGTATTATTGCGATTATACCACAGTTCCCTTATCACTGGTTATTGTTAGATTTTCAAATAAAGAGGACAGACAAAACTAATTGTTTTTATATCAACATAGTTTAGCAAATAGTTCAAATAGTTCCATTCTATCAGGCACCCCGATCTAGAATGAAGAAGAACTTTGTTGTAATCCCATTGCACTGTGTTCAGCAGAACAAAATAACACTTCTCTAGGGCTGAATACAGAAGAAAGGGCCTGCCTTTACAGGACCACATTTTGCAGGTAATATACATCATATGTATATATTAAAAATATCATATAAGACATTATGACCACTCACACATGATTAATAACATTTAAGTTTATTAGTTTGTAGCAATGGCGGATGTCAAGATCTGGGATATATTAGACAGTAAGTAATCAGTCAGTTTGTGTAGCTGTAGAACTGAGCAGACATTAAGACAGACATTTGTTTGTTTATCATACAGTTCCACTCTATCAGCCCCTGCACTATACCCTTCAGTCATAATAGTCGAGAAGCAGTCCATAGCCCAGCCATCAGGGTTACAAGCAGCAGACGAAACATTAGACCATGTTACAGGTTATATTAATCCCATGGCTAACCACACTGCCAAAGCTGTTAAGTAAATATTAAGAACTGACTTTTTTATGAAGCTGAACTTTGTTTGGTATTGGCCCATTCTGTATTCAAATTATCCACTCTACCCTAAACAGTGTAGCAGATTATGCTTTCTCTGATTGGCTGATTGAATTTCATGTCTCATACCACACAATGTACCCTTCCTACAGGGGTTGGACAATGAAACTGAAACACGTGTCATTTTAGTGTGGGAGGTTTCACGGCTAAATTGGACCAGCCTGGTGGCCAATCTTCATTAATTGCACATTGCACCAGTAAGAGCAGAGTGTGAAGGTTCAATTAGCAGGTAAGAGCACAGTTTTGCTCAAAATATTGCAATGCACACAACATTATGGGTGACATACCAGAGTTCAAAAGAGGACAAATTGTTGGTGCACGTCTTGCTGACGCATCTGTGACCAAGACAGCAAGTCTTTGTGATGTATCAAGAGCCACGGTATCCAGGGTAATGTCAGCATACCACCAAGAAGGACGTTTTCCTCCACCAGCATCACGTAGTGACCTGGCCACTATCCTGCAAGAAGAATGGCTTAAAATCCCTTTGACCACTGTGCAGGACTTGTATATGTCATTCCCAAGACGAACTGACGCTGTATTGGCCGCAAAAGGAGGAGGAGGCCCTACACCATACTAATAAATGATTGTGGTCTAAAACCAGGTGTTTCAGTTTCATTGTCCAACGTCCTGTACGTACCAACCTACCTACATACCTACCAACCTAGCAGCACTTCTGATGAGTACTGCTCTGTTTTAAACCCATGGTGTCTGTGTTTAGTGTACTTGTGTGTGGTTTGGAGCGCTGTGCGAATACCAGACTGAAATCTCCAGCATTTAGATTTCGTTTCGTTTCAGCTTTCATTTTGTGATCACTACAATAATACATGAAACATGATCTTCTTCATTTCTTTTAGGCTCTTTTACTTGTATAATTATGACCTTGCTGCTTTGTTAAGGCTAGTGTTTTTGTCCTGTAAGTCCTGACGTCCCTGCTAGATTACGTATATGGCAGAGTAATACTTAAAGGACTTTGTTGCCATTGTTGTGCAATATTGGCAGTCATAGAGCATCTCTCAGCCAATCACGTTGTGAGGTCGGAAGTTACTTATTAAATTACTCATAACATGCTACAAAAGCATAAGAACTGTGACATTTAACTTTAGCATTTTGATGGTGTATTGCCATGTGAAGTAATTAAGAAATCATCATACATATTTCTCAGTATAAAAGAGATAAATGCAAACCACATTCATTCAACATAAGATAATAATGTTTGCCTCTCGTCTATCTGTCCCAACTTGTTTTTTGTTGGCTGCTAATATTTAAGGGCAACACACAACATAATAATAGCATATTATTACAATATATGTAATATAAAAAGAGTAAAGACAATGTTATGTAAGACAACAATCATTTGAATGCTTAAATGGTTCACATATGGAGTTTCTGTTGTATATGGTTATTCTTAGGTTAAGTTATAAATCATAGCTTTTTTTTGTTTACATATACTTTCATACATATACTTTATGTCTAAAAGGGGAGCACCAGCACACATTTTTCCACTTGTAGTACTGAGTGGAGAACATATACAAGTGATTTCATAGCTGTGTGTGTGGTTTCAGAGTGCTCACAGGCGGAGCTGGGACTGGTACAGGTTCAGTAAGGCACGTGAAGGACTTCTGTTGGAGTGCTGGAGCAGGGACTGGACTTCACTGCTGCTCCATGCTCTGGAGGTGCTGGAGGAGGCCAGAGTCAAACACAGAGAACAGGAGACCCTGCAGAACCACCGTACACACCAACAACACATCTGTGCTCAGCTTAGACAGAAGGTAACACAGACAGAAGGTACACACACCAACCTAAAACACACACTGCACACAGAAACTAGTACTATGAAGATGCTATGAAAATATTTGATTGTGATAAATCACATTCTTTTGTAGTAAATCGTGATGAATCATATCTGTTGTGTTGGAGCAAATTTACCCTTTTTTAAAATCAGTTTTCCCAAAGTATAAATCCTCACCAGGATTTTGTGGACAAAATCTGGACAAAATATGTTTTATCAGGATGTTTTCATTAATTGTCAATGACATTGTTTTTATTGTGTGAGCACAGGGGCTTCCCTGTCTCGCTTTTGTTAGTTTGCTGCTTATTAATTTATCTATAGTTCTCCCATGTGTATTATCCTGTGTGGGTTGACAAAGGTGTCCTCCAGTGATAACGTTACTGATTTTACTGGTATTGCTGGCATCAGTGATGTGTTGTTTCCTTAAGACTCAATGTGCCTTGGGTAATAAACCAATTCACAGTGGTGAAAGGATCAAAACTAAGAAAACGTCAAGTCAAGTCAAATGTATTTATATAGTGCTTTTTACAACAGATGTTGTCACAAAGGAGCTTTACCGAGAATCCAGGTCCAAGCCCCCAATGACTAAGCCAAGTCTGACTTGCAAGGAAAAACTCCCTCAGAGCAAGAGGAAGAAACCTTGAGGGGAGCCCCTCCTCTTCAGGTAGACCCCAGATAGCAACAAACACAAAAAAAGGATCAGAATTTACAATTATGAGGAATGAATAGGAGAAGTGTTGAGTGTTTTTGAGGCAGGGGAAGAAATGTCAGATTTGTCTGATGAAATAGCAGAATTGTCTGATTAAACAGCATGATCGTCGGATGGCGTGACACAAGACAGGGAGAAGCTTCATGGTAGGCAAACTGGTCAGCAGAAAGGCAGTGGTACCCAGCCAAGGCAGGTGAAGCAAAGGGATCAGAGTGCACAGGATGGGCAGTCGTTCCACAGCAGACCACAGAGTTTAGACAGTAGCTTAGCTCTGGCAAAAAAGAACACACAGACAGTTAGCTCTCGACTGAAGCCTCAAGCCTAGACTTGAAGATTGGGGCTGTATCTAAGTCCCGAACACTAACTGGAAGGCTATTCCAAAGCTGGGGGGTCTTGTGTAATTCTAGGTACTAATAGTGAGCCTGCACCTTGCGATCTGAGTTCACATGTCGGTTCATAGTACGAGATAAGTTCCCTGAGGTACTGAGGAATTAAGCCATTTAGAGCTTTATATGTCAGAAGAAGAATTTTTATACTCGATGCAGAATTTAACTGGCAACCAGTGTAAGGTTGACAAGGCTGGGCTGATATGATCAAATTTTGTAGCTCTCGTAAGGACTCTGGCTGCAGTGTATTGGGCTAACTGGAGCTCAGTAAGGCTTTTGCTGGAACAACAAGCAAGTTTGAAGTAATAAAGGCGTGAAATAGCTTTTCTGCATCCTGTAGGGAGAGTGCATTTCTTAGTTTCGCAATATTCCGTAGATGTAAGAAAGCTATTCTGGTAATATCAGTAATATGTTTGTTCAAGGGAAAATCAGAATCGATCATGACACCAAGGCTTTTTACTAATGTAGTCAGTGTGACTGAGAAGCTATTCAGATTAATAGATAATGCAGAAAGTTTGTTTCTAGCAGTTTTGGGACCAAGAAGAAGAACTTCTGTTTGAGTTCAGTAGGAGGAAGTTACTCGACATCTCACATCTTTTTTTTAAGTCTTCTACACAGTCCTCAGTCTTACTAAGTTGCAATGTGTTATCTGGTTTGGCTGAAATATACCATTGCGTGTCATCTGCATAGCAGTGGAAATGTATGCCATGTTTTCTAATAGCAGTACCTAGCGGTAGCATATATAATGTAAATTATATGGGTCCTAAGACGGAGCCCTGTGGAACACCATACTTGTGTGTGAACAGATGATTCACCCTTTAAATGTACAAACTGATAGCGATCACTCTGGTAAAATCTAAACCATGAAAGAGCTTTTCCTGTAACTCCTACAAGGTTTTCTAGCCTGTCTAGTAGGATAGAGGGATCTATTGTGTCAAATGCTGCACTAAGATCAAACAAAACAAGTAGGAATATGTTTCCTTTGTTAGCTGATACTAAAAAAATGTCCTTAGTGCCATTAATAAAAATTATGTATGTTAATAATTTCCAGTCTTCCAATTAGTACCAAACTTCTTCTTTAAAAAGTTTTTTTTATTTTTTATTAAGATTGTTAACAGCTCCCCACAGTCAGGCTTCCAGACTCACTTAAAGCTGCCACTGTAGGACCACTTCTCAGGAAACACTTGGACACTGCCGCCATGAACAACTACAGACCAATTTGCAATCTGCCTTTTGTTGTCAAAATCATAGAGAAAGTGGTGCACAATCAGCTAAAGGTTTTCCTCCTACATATAACAACACAAATGCACAATTTGAGGCCACAGTACAGAAAAAGAAGCCAATGACCTCAGAAAGAATACTGATGAGAATAAAAATCAAGCCTTGTTATGCTGGAACTTAATGTTGCAGTTAATCACTGTATACTGTTACACAGACTGGAATATTGGACTGGATTTTCTGGAAATGTGCTCCAGTGTTTTCATACATATTTGACAGACATATTTGATAGACCAGTACCTTGTTATACTTGGAGAATGTCTATAACATAGATGGCATTCACTGTGGCATACCACAGGGTTCTACCCTCAGGCCATTCTTATTTTCATTATTTATGCTGCCACTTGCCCATATCATCAGTGAACATGGAGTAGTTACACCGACAATACATAGCTTTACATCTATGAACTGATTAAATGGGTGCTGCTGGTTAATAGTTTATTGTTTCTCAAAAATTAATGGATTACACAGAACAGGATCTGCTTCACACTATATGGAGATTGTAAGCAAACTAGGAACTTTGGAAACATACATTAAATCTGAAGTGTTTTCCTTGATTAAGCTTTAAACTTCACATTGAAAACATGAATAAAGCATGATTCTTTAATCTCACAAACATTGTCAGTCGCAAACTACACCATGCTTAGAAGTTGACTCCTCCCAATTAGATTACATTGTTTACTTGCTTACCTAAAGCTGCTGTGATAAGTGAGCACAGGAATAATCTATGATCTGCTAGGCTACTGGCTTTCTTAGCCAAAGACAAAGAAGGAGTGTCCTTTTACACTATCCTTTATCTATAGAAAATATGAAAACATACAGTTTTGTTCTCTGTAATTCTGTTTTCTGATTAGGTATGCCTACCTTGTATCTACACTCATTTTCAGCTCCACTTACCTTATAGGAACACACACACACAGGTCTACAATTACTGCAGTCATTCAATGGTTAACTACCTTTAAAAGTTTAAAGGGTTACATAGTTAACTATTTTAAAAGTTTAAACGGGTCAGTGGTAAATACCTTTATACATTTAAAAGTTAAATGGTTAATAAAATTTAAAAGTTAAAAGTTTAAATAGTTATACCCCTTTCAAAGTTTAAGTGGTTAAATAGTTAACTACTTTAAAAGTTTAAACTGTTCAGTGGTTGTCTACTTTAAAAGTTTAAATGGTTAAATGGTAAATACCTTTATACATTTAAAAAGTTAAATGGTTAATTACATTTAAAAGTTAAAAGTTTAAATAGTTATACCCCTTTAAAAGTTTAAATGTTTAAATAGTTAACTACATTAAAAGTTAAATGGTTAAATGGTTAACTACTTTAAAAGTTAAATTGTTAATAGTTAACTACATTTAAAGGTTTGTATGGAAGAATTAAAAGTGGTTTTGCTCCCACTGTGGTTTGCACTCTATGGAAGCAGTTTTTGTTCCTTGCGCTATGTTAAGCCCTGACTGAACTGGTTGAGACGTGAAACATAAAAGGGACGTGTTAGTGTGCTGAGTCGGTTACTGATGGATGTAAGCTGTAATGAACGGTGGCTGTTGCGGTGATGTGTTGATGGCTGTTGTGTGTGTGTGTGTTATGTGTGTACGCTCGCTGGTGGGGTGATGCCAGTCTCTGTTGTGTGTCTGTGTGTGATGGAGCAGGCTGGCTACTCTCCTGTGCTGTGGATAGACTGTGTGGATGAACGGCAGGCTTTATCAGGCCAAGACAGCATTCACAGCTCACCACAAGATAGATGTGCTGCCACTATGTCAATTCAAAGAAAAGCTCTGTGTCTTTCCCACTCTCTCTCTCTCTCTCTCTCTCTCTCTCTCTCTCTCTTTCTCTCTGTCTGTCTCTCTCTCTCTACAGCTGTCACATTTTCCCCAGCAGCTCTTACTGTTCTTCCAACTAATCAACAGTCATTCATCTATTCAGTATGAAAACACCATCCCCTTGCTCTCTCTCTCTCTCTCTCTCTCTCTCTCTATTTCTATCTCCCTCTCTCTCATTCTCTCCCATTAATCAAGAAACAGCTGTGCTTACTCTTGCGGTGGTTGGCAGTGTCATTGTTCTTAAACACACATGGGGTTCTTTTCTGTGGGTTTTGTTTTTTGCTTGGTTGTGGGGGGGTTCGGGGGTTTGGTGTTGGGTTGCCAAATGGTGAAGAATGACTTCCTCTTTATGAGACTGTGGTGTCCTGTGTATTTGTATGTGGAACTTGTGAACTTGTGGAACTATGTGGAACTTGGCCCCCTCTACAGTTTTAATGTAGAATCCCGAAAGTTTTTTCGGAATTTAGGGGCTTAAAGGTGTTGGGGGCTTAAACCCTTTCGACAGATGTTTTCAAACTGGATTGATTTTTCCAGGTCAGAAGTTTGGCTGCAAGTGATTGTGGTAGATTATGATTGTGCGGTCGATCTGGTAGCAGAAGAGAAGGTCTTATGAGTCTTCTTTAATCATCTGCTTAAGCTTTCAAGCATGTTTTCTATATAAATTAACATAGTTTACTATATTCATGCAGACATACATATACACTTTATTATGTGGCAGGTGGCTTATTTCTAAACTTTTATCAGCAGTACTTACCATATAGGTGCACTGTGTAGTTCTACACAAACTCTTAATTGCACTCTTAAAAATCTTATATATTTCATACTTCTTACACATCACAAAGTACAGTCTGACTGTAAATACTTACCTCTACTTACCTGTGGATAAGTCATCCGTGATCATCCGTGATCATCCATGCCTTTAAGGACTAAAAAGAGAACTGAGTGGGTTCACCACTTACCTGAGTTTTAGAAATGGTGCTGAGTTTTACTTACCTGGATAAGCCCATCTTCTGTAGAAGAGGAGGAAAGAACAAAGCAAGTAAGTATACACTGTAATTGCAAATCAATGTTAATGACATCATGAATGTGAATGTGAACAGTAGGTAGAGAATATGAATGATAATTACTGTTGCATGTAAATATTACCTCAGGCCAGTAGTGGTTTATTCTATGGGAGGAACGACCTATATATAAGCAGCATTACTGGGGGTACAGGGGGATTCTTTCAGCTCAGTAGTTGAGTAAATGTCATGAGTGTTTGTGATCTGTATGATGAAGTCATTGATCTATGTCTTCTAGTAGTGGAGACTGTTATTTTCGTTTTGAGTGTGTGCGCTTTTAAGCAAATGGCTGTGAATGTTAGTGTATAAATAAAATGAAGGGGAGAAGAAGAACTCTTATGAAAGCCCAACTTTTTTCAGGTCTTCAGACCAATCACCCAACACTACCCATAAAGTGTGCCCACTGCTACAGCATATTGCCGGGTTGAGGGACATGCTTTATCACAATATGGCTATGTGTGCTCAGGTAAAGAGTGTTTACCTTTTTCATCCCTATCTGCTGTAGTAGTAGCCATCATTACAACAGCCAAGTTCAGCTGTTTAAAATGCAGTGTAAGAATAGGAACCGGGAGGGGGCGGGGACATAGGAAATAGCTGCATTTATCCCACCCAAAACTTGAAGTGCAGGGGGCAGGTAGCATGTTTTGCCAGCAAATCAAACAGCTTTCCCACTCCATGCAATGTTGTGTGTTGGGTGGCGCTGGGCCTTCTTTGTCTTTTGCTAAGGCTTGTGTTGAGGTGCCTGTTCAGAAATAAAAAGCTTTTTATTAAAAGAAACTCACACTGTGAAAAAACCCCACTGAGAAGCAGCTGTGCTACAGCAAATAGAACTTTTTCACAAATGTTAAATGGATCAAAATCTCCAAAAGCAGCTCAAACTGAGCTACAAGCCGGACTATGAACTAAATTATAGCCTGTGGGGAAGCACCCAGAGTTTCAGCCTCTGAATGAAGTGATAAAGCTTGCCGTGCTACTTTGACTGTTCCATAATGGACAGTAGTTCAGTGTCATGGTTTCTCCATTCATCTGGGAACAAAAAACAACCAGATCGTATTTGCATTTAAAGGCGTTCAGGCTGTTTGCTTTGTGCTTCCTTTAGAGGAACTGCATTTCCAGTATCAGTGGTGAAAGTCCACATCCTGCTTTCTCTTTACCAAAGCGGAAACCTTCCTGCACAATTCCACGGTTTGCTCGTTTTGTTTGAAGGACATTGTCATAGAGCATTCGGTATGTAATAAACTGTAACTGTCTATATTTTGTAATGCTAGAACTTTAACATTAATGCAAATTGATTTGTCATCAGAATTAACAAATAAACCCATCACAGGGCACAATGTTTCAAAGAGGTGAGCTTGGATTCATACTAGCAAATATGCCCCCCCACAAAAAGAAGGGCCTGGGTTGGATTCCCAGTCGGGGTGTCCGGTGTACTTTCTGTGTGGAGTATGCATGATCTGCCTGTGTCTGCGTGGGTTTCCTCCGGGGTCTCTGGTTTCCTCCCACAGTCCTAAGACATTCCGCCAGGTGAACTGGAGATGGCTAAGTGCCCCTGGGTGTGAATATATGAGTGAATGTTGGCCTGTCCAGCATGTTCTCTGCCCTCCACCCGTGAGTGCTGGAATAGACTCCAGCACTCCCCCGCGACCCAGAAGGATAAGCAGTTTAGAAGATGAATATTTGTATGAAAATTGTCCACTGACCTCAGACCTAGAGTAATGGATAACGAGAGCTGTAGCGGGGTCAAAAGTGCAATGTTTGTCTTTTAAAATGTAGTGGAGTAAAAGTCACGCGTTTCCAAGAAAATGATGCTCAGATTGCCCTGGTATGAGTAGACTCATTTATGACCAACACAAAGTGTGCAGCAATAGGTCAGCTGCTCTGTCTGATTTTTCATTTACGAAGTGGATCAACCAGTTCGAGACATAGAAACAGTCGAGACATAACATTTGAGCACCCATAGCATAATAACTGCAAGTACTATGAGCTCAGACGTTTAAGACGTATACTGGGATTAAACATGTTTACACACCTCTGAATGCCTTCTTATGTTGGACAGCGTATTTCTGTGGGGATTGATGAACATTAATGGAAATTGATTTGTCATCAGAATGACTAAATAAAACCATCACAGGACACAATGTTGCTGAGGGGTGGGCTTTGATTCATTTAAGCAAATATGCCCCCCCCAGTGGGTAGCGCTGTTACCTCACAAAAAGAAGGGCCTGGGTTGGATTCCCAGTTGGGCTGTGCAGGGCCCTTTCTGTGTGGACTTTGTTTGCTCTTCCTGTGTCTGCGTGGGTTTCCTCCGGGGTGTCTTCCTCCCACAATCCAAAGATGTGCTGCCAGGTGATTTGGAGATGCTTAAGTGGCTCTGGGTGTGAATACATGAGTGAAAGGCGGCCTGTCCAGGGTGTTGCCCAGTGAGCGCCGGAATAGACTCCAGCAATCCCCCGTGACCCAGAAGGATAAGCAGTTTAGAAGACGAATATATGAAATTGAAAATTGTCCACTGACCTCAGACCTATGCTTCAGAGTAGTGGATAATGAGAACCTTCATAGAAATAGAGTGGAGTCAAAACTCTAATATTTGTCTTTTTAAATGTAGTGGAGTAAATGATGCTCAAATATAATGCAAATTCTCAATGTACTCAAGTGCAGTGCTCAATGAAATGTACCTTGATACTGTCCAGCACTGACAATGTGTGTTATACTGTTTCAGAAAGCAGATCTATTAGGAATTACGCAATGCAGTTTGAGGCAAACAACCTTTAATTGTAAACTACATTAGACTCCACTACAAGCATAATAAACTTTGGACATCCAACATATCTTGGCTGTTCAACTACATTTGGGATAAGAGGAAAATTGTGCATATACATTTTTTGAGACCAAGTTATTGCTTTATCCCAGGCCCTCAATAGGTGATATGTTTCTGATTTAGGTTCAGCAGTTGTTCCTGTTCATGAAATATGCAGGCCAACCGCAGGTCTCCCATTGTTCAAAGATGGCAGAGAGATGGAGTGGAGCTGTCTCCACAGGCTCTTTCCCCCAGATGGGCCTGTGTTTTACGGCTCCTGCGTAATGTAACGCTACTCTTGAAAGCAGCACAATCAATCGTTATGATTTCAGAGTGTGAATCTCTGCCTCCCAGACAGCGTTTAAGTGAGACTGAAGTGGATAAAGCTGTGGGACCATCTGCTGTAACTGCAGGGTCTGTGGCTTCCAGTCTCAATATGGTGGCTCCTCCTGCACAAAAACACTACGTTGGACTGGCACGTCATAAAATTCAAATTACTTGTGCACTGAAATTCTATGACCCCTTTAATGTAAGTGCATAACTAGGACAAATGTGCAGATGGCTCACACGTTTGGGATGCCACCAGATCCCAGAACAGCTTCATTGTGGCTTTTGTATAGAACAAGTCTCTGGAACTGTGCTGGAGGGATGGTACATCATTCTTCCTAAAGATATTGCCTTAACTGGTGTTTTGATAATGGTGATAGACAGCGCTGACCCACAGTCTCTGATAGGTGTTTAACTGGATTGAGATTTGGTCACTGTGAAGGCTGTAGCACATGATTTACTTCATTTTCAATTCATAAAACCATTCATGCCCTGTAGAAAGTTACCATCCTGGGCTTTATGCACTGCAGCACTGCTGTAAAATCTCTGTCTATATAGTTGTGACTGGACTATTCTTGCTGACACAGTCTGATTTACCTTCTCTGACACCAGGTGAAGAGTTGCTCTTGAGAATCCCTGTCATAGAATGTCCCCTTTCAAACCATATTCACTGACGCCATGAATGTAAATGCAGGTATCACTTCAGTCAGTATTCCTATTGAGACACTAGCCAGTTAAACAATCTTTGTGACTGACTCTTCTGCCGTCCGTGCCCTCAATAATGAACCCTCTTTCAAAGTCACTTACATCATTTCCTCTTGGGGTCAGCTGAGCCTGTTCACCATTTCTAAGCATGCCACAGAGCTCACTAGAATGCTATTTGCTTATTTCATCACACAGTCAGGAAGAGTCTGCATCCATTCTGTTTCTCCACTCATTTCTTTAAAGGTTCCATAGAATAAATTTGTTGAGTAATTTGAAGTTTAAACTTTCAGTTTAAGATGATCTGTTTCAATCAGCAAGCAGTGATACAATCACACAGCATGGCTGCTACTTACAGGCTGCTGTTGGTGTTTGGTTCAGTAATGCTGATGAAGATGGAACTACTCCTCTCTTCAGTCTCTTCAATGTTAAACGCTGAGTGACGCTGCTCCATATTGTCCAAGGTTTGAGAAACTGTCTGGAGCAAAACGTGCAGAGCAAACTAACAACTCTGAATTTGAATTTGGGAACCTGTTAAAGATGTGGGAGGTGAAGTTGGGCTTCCTATTCACCAGCTTGTTTCTTATCTGTTTCACCTTAAATGGTGCCATAGTTGTATTCTACCACCTGTACAAGCAGTAACATTTAAGGTGGAACAGAACATTCGTTTAATAGAGCTGGTGAATCGGAAGCCAGTTTCAGCCTTGTGTAAAGATGAACATCCACCATGCACCGGGGACACCATGTAACGTGTTGACACTCCCTTCACAGCCTGGAATGGTGGTTTCTCCACATAGTCTGCCGTTTTCATTGCTGTTGCTTAGTTGTGGTTGTATGTAAATTTAGGCGGTGTAAACATTAGCAAGTAAAGACAGTGTAGGATTTTAGTGTAGGATCTCCTTCTTCAGCTAAGCCAGTATACACTCATCATCAAAAGAACAGTTGCACAAATAGCTGCACCCAGAAGGAATCAACCCACAGGAATGAAACTTGGTGGGTAGGTTTGACATTGTGAAACATGTGAACGGTTCAAGTTTCCTGCTCTGTGGTGCATGTGACGAAAGGCCTGGTGAAAGGCCATGTCCAGAAGGCCTGGTGTCACTCTATCTCCAGCCCAAATCTGCAGGAACTGTGTGAGAATATTCAAGCTGCATGGGATGGATTGTCACAGGACACCATTAGGATCCTCTACAACTCTAAGCCGAGACATCTGGCATGTTGCGTTAGCAAACTTTGTGGACAGGCGCCATACTGAGAGACACTACTTCTGTATGTGTAGCTCAATAAATATTACCCATATCAGTCTAGATTTATCACCGTTTATTGTTTCTGGTAACCTTATCTATCCTCTATCCACATGTTTATGGGAAAATGAGCTCAAGTGTAATTTCTCTTTACCTGAAATTTCACTACACGAAACAGTTGCTGTCATAGTGGATTAGAACCCATGCCAAGGAACAACACGCTTACTTTGGGTCCAGCTCAGATAGCTTCAGCTACCTTAACTCGACTTTTGCTTGCTGACCCATGGGTCAAACTACACAACACAGTCATTTCTCAAATGGGATGAAGACCTGTTGATGCAACTGAGCCTAGAACCAACTAGAGCCTCTATTCTAATAGACCCCTCAGGCGCTGTTGAAGTGTCCCTCTAGTAAACAGGCTGTGTTAGAGGGCTGCACTGTGGAGTTTCAGAATGTGACTTCATTCAGACGTTTAGCAGCTGATGTGTTTTTCCCCCGCCCTTGTTTATTTTATTTTTTTAGCCGCATCACCATGGTTACAACGGCTCGTGTTCGGCCCAGCTGTGCTGGCTGACGGAGGGATGATGTGCTTGTGCTTTGAGCATCAGTACACAGTAGGGAGATGTTTTACCATACAGGAGGTGATGGATAGTGATGTTTTCAGTGGACAGATGTTCTGTCCACTTGGTAGAGGTCTGGAGCCACTTCTGAGTTTTTGATTGTGTGGCTTAGATCTCCCTATGAAGGGTATATACTGTATGGAGAAAAACAGATTTAGTATGCAGATTTAGTATATTGTTGTTCATAACAAAACCTTCAAAAATTCCATTTTTATCAGCTGCTCTTTACATTTACTAAACATTTTGTGATGAATTGAACAATCATTAGCGAAACAAATTCATAATGCATAACAATAATGATGATAATAATGGTGGTGGCTAAGCAATAATATCGTCGCTGTCCAAGGAAAAACAAGTAATTCTAATGTAAGTCAATGGAACCAGACTTCTTTCCAAGCAATTTTGGGCCGTTTCCGTTGGTCCATTCATCATGAATTGTTTACACTATGTAAACAGCAGCTGCTGTGTTCAAATGATGCATAAAACTAAAAATCAACAGAAATGGAAATGCGTGTTTTTCTTAGGACAGTGACAATGTGCTAATGCAGTCTATTAAACATTAGTACCAATTACAGATACAGTACCAATTTGAGGACAAACTGAGACTGTTCTGCAGCTGTGCCGTAGTGGCAAGGCTCCCTACGTACTTAATCACATGATCACAGGTTACGATTCTTCGTTACACATGAAGAGATTAAAATGTCCTAATGCCTAACTTTTTTCTCCTAGCTCTATTCTATTATTGTTGCCTTGAATATGGCATCTAGGCCTAAGGAATATTGCAATATTTACAATTGCAAGGGAAATATATATTTTGGGGACATTTTAAAATTACATTTCCTAAAGCATTGAAAATAAGAGCTAAACAAAACAAGCTGATAAGGTTTTGGTTAGGAACAAAATGTTAAAAATGCTTGTATGCAGCCTCAGTAAGGCCAATAGGCCAGCGGCTGGCATGTCTGGTGATTTCCCCAACATGGACAAAAGGCTAGTTGGCCAAAACATGTTGTGCAAAAGTTAAAAACTGTGAACTGTGTATGACCCTGTACATCTGTACGGTGTACTCTGTTTTCCTCTGCACAGAGCTCAGTAAAAGGAGCCTGCTGTGGCACACGTCTGTCCCCTGCATCCCATAGCGTTTGAAAGTGCATGTGTGAATTTTACACATTCAGTGTCAAAGCAGCTGCGTTCAGGCTGCGGAGCGTATTCCTGAAAAAGTCTGCGTCTGAGCAACCAAGTTCCGCCTGTGGTTTTGCAAAGCAGAGAGGGAGCGGAGTGGATCTTTATGTTCAGAACCTCATCACACCCTTAAAAGGACAGATTTACAGCGCTTCATTCTGGAGGAGAAACAGTCCACCGGGCTTATTCCTCCCACTCCGTAATGTGAACATTAGCAACATTAGCGAGTGCCCTGAGCAACACAGCTAGCAAAGAGATACAGCATTAGTGATATGTTCACGACCGAGGAAGTTTTTTTAACAGGTCTTTGGTAATAACAAAGGAAGCAAAGCAGAATTTTACTGCCTGCCCTAAATAGAAAAATGAATGATGTCACTTCTCCACTTTTCAGCTCAAGTTGAACATTTTTTAGCTTGATAGTGGAAACTCTAGTTCTCTCTTATATGGTTGTTTTCATTTATGGACACAGTATTCATTTTAGGCGGTCAGCCATTGTTTACAACACACCCAAATGTCATTTAATGTTACTTTTTAGGTTCCCACATTAACAAGCATGAAAGCGTCAGAATGGACTACTGTACCTCATTTAAAAATTTTGCCTGAGCTTCAACAAGCAAGAGCATAGGTGTGTCCCAACGGCACACGTAATACTAATACTAACTAGTTTTTAAGCATGTATTGTGTAGTATAATAGCAATGCTGAGTAGGCTCAAAACTCCACCACCCATACTTAGAAGCAGTTGATATTTTAGTATGGTAATGATCCCACAATCTGTCCCACAATCCAATGGGAAACGGAAAAGAAGGAGCTTCTCACATCTGGAAAATTGTGCAAAAATGGTGGACAGCGATGCGACTTTAGCTGCGGTGGTGGCAGGACCAGATATGGTGTATAAATGTTATGAGTTCAACCCAAATCTGTCACAACAATCTGCAACCAATCTATTCTACTTAAAAATGGATTTACTTGGTAGCGTTTTGTAAGAAAACCTCTGCGAAAGCTGCCTTCAGAGTACGGCTTAGTATGATACGCATTATCATAGCAATAGTTAATCACTTCCTGTTAGTAAGAAATAAGGTAGTATGTTGAGATGTCATGTACTAGCCTTGCCAAACTCATACTGTTAAGAGTAGTACATAGTGTGCAGTGGAGACACAGCCAATCTCTGAGGTTTAAATAAGACAGGCTCCACCAAAAGCCTCTCTAACGATGTTCTAGTCATTTGCAGCTGATTCTAGCTTTAGCCATTTTAGGTAGTAATAAATGTTGGGGTTCTCTTTTCCTGTGTTTCTATTAATTATATTTAACAACTCAGAATCAGCTTTATTGGCCAAGTATGTTCACACGTACAAGGAATTTGTCTTTGGTTACATTAACTCACCATGCACAGAGCCTGACATTTTACCAAGTACAAAACACACATCCTAACACACACACACACAACCTTACATACTTGTAAACCTTACATTATATGAGTTGTATGTGCATATTGAAGTGCTGAGTGCAGCAGTCTTGATGTATAGGCAGATTAAGTTAAGGCTTATAAAAGTGGAGTACAAGAGGAAGCACTAGTCTGAGACATTAAGTACAGAGGATGGAGTGTTGTGTGATAATGTTATTAAGATAACTAAGATAAAAAGAAATGCAATTACAGCAGGACCAGGAAGTGAGAAAAGTGCCCCGAATATGGATTGTATGTGTTTATGTAGTTTAAGATAAATAAGAGGAGTGTGGATGTGTTATGTGCATTATAGTGATCAGCTGTTCATGAGTGTATTGGCCTGGGGGAAGAAGCTTCTCTGTAGCCTGGTTGTCTTGATCCTCATTTGGCTTGATCCTCAGTGCTGGCCTGAGGGAAGATGTTGGTACAGGTGATGGCCAGAGTAGGATGGGTCAGTGATGATCTTCTCTGCACGCTTCTTCGTTCTGGAATTGTGCCCAACTGTGTGGGTAGTTTGACTCCAGTGGTCTTCTCTCCAGACCTGATGATGCGCTGAGTATTGTGTTTGGTGGCTGAGCTGCCCCATGCTGTGATGGATGTGCTGATAACAGATTCTGTGGTGGCAGTGTAGAACTGTACCATCAGCTCCTGTGACAGGTTGAACTTCCTCAGCTGGTGCAGGAAGTAGATCTTTTAAAATGATTTTTAAAAGACATTTCTTCAGTTTTACTTGTTTAGTTATAGAACCTCCAACTTTCAATATTGTTATAATGAAGATCAAATGTCAAAGTTGTAATGCTGGGCAAACAAACCAGATACTTGCAGGTATTTAAAAGGATTTGGTTTTATAAAGCAGGTCAAAACCATGAGAACCAGTACTAGAAACATGGGGAAGACAGAACGCAAAAGCAAGAAGACAAGCTAGAGTCGAAACCAGGGGAACAAACAGTCCAAACAAACAAAGTACAAATCAACAGTCAAAGGTGAGGTCAAAAGAAACAGGGCAAACACCACAAAACCACTCAGTACACAAACATCAGCAACATCTCGCAAGGAACTGACTGAAACAAACAGGTCTATATGCACACAACAGATTGACAACAGGTGAGAGTCATTAGTACTCAGGGGTGAGTGATCTGTAGGCTGATTTCTGATTGGTGGTTGTGGGACATGCGACAGTGATGTCACACACCTGTGACTCCGGGGAGTTGTAGTGTGGAGGTGAAGCAAGACCAGAGGGAGAACCAGGAGGTGTAACACAAGTGTTTAAATATGGTCACTGTTCAACGAAACACAAGTATCTCCAAAGTGGCAGCTTTACAGGACAAACACCTAATTTTATTCTAATGTAAGTCAATGGAACCAGACTTTTTTCCAAGCGGTTTTGGGCTGTTGATCCATTCGTGATGAAATTTACACACAGTGTAAACAGCAGCTGCTGCGTTCAAATGATGCATAAAAGTAAAAATCAACAAAAATCAAGATGCATATTTTTCATTGGACAGCGACCATATGTTAAAAAAGACCAAAGCTTTAATGTCCTGTTTTTCTTACGTGACTGTAGGTGGAGGTTCCTTAAACATTAAAAAGGCTCTTTTCACTCACGTGCTACATTTCCAAAACTAGTTCTTTAACAAACCATCAGCTGAAAGGTTCTTTAGGGATCTGAAATCCGTCCTTCTCTGTTGGAACTTATTTTTCCCACCTTTTTTGAGCATGTTACCAGTTTTTTTTTCTCTTCAGAGTACAGCAACTTTCAGTCCATCACTGGCATCTGTAGGCGTGCAAGATGTGAATAATGGTGATGAGGAAGAACGTGTATGACAGCGTCACTCAACATCTGTGGAAACACAAGAGCAACAACTCCCTCCGTCCCTCTCCCTCTCTCTCTCTCTTTTACTCTCTGTCTCTGCTGTTGTTTCAGCGCTGTGTTATATATGCGGCCTTTTCTTTTCTTGTGTGTTTTTAAAAAGCCACTTTTTCTCTGGAGTGACAGGGAAGCTTATTAAACGCCTCTGTAGACCCAACTGAAGGAGTGCAAACACTCCGGTTTGTGCGTGTGCGCCACTGTGTGAAAAACCTGCTGCAGCTGAGATTGGGTTCTGGCATTTGCAGATATAGATTTCATTAGCGGCTTGGTTTTAATGCTGCTTTTAAAGCTACGCCGCAGAACAACACAGAACAGAACCGGGGAGGGGAGCGGTGGTGGGGGGGACGGGGGGCAGCAGCAGAAAGCGTGCAAGATTTCAATTTCTGTTTTACAGCTCCTCCGAGACCTTTTAGTATTAAAGCACATGAATTATATATGCCATCTAGAAATGGATTGTATGTTGCAGTTTACACAAAGGACCGCACAGCAAACGCAGTCGTTTTTCACAGCTCACATTTTATCGATCCCTAATATAATAGTCATGTTATTTGTGCGAATGCAGTTCATTTGTATGGTGGTTTATGGTGTTGATAATACTAAATGAATACATGACTTGCAAAATTGCCAGCATCCATTTGTGCTCAGAAAATTGAGTTTGGAAAGTGAATGTCATCATAAAATATAGATTTGAGTCACTTGTGCAGAATATCAACCAAACTTTGCTTTATTGAACTCATGCTGCTTTGGGAAAATGAATCAGAATGTACATGAACATCTGATTATACAGTAATATGCAGATATCCACTGCTGTGTTTGACTTGAAAGGTATGTAGATTTGGGCAATATTTAAAGAGGGCCTGTTATGCTTTTCCTGCTTTTCCCTTTTCCTTTAGTGCGTTATGTAGCTTTTTGTACATGTCTGCAAACTTAGAAAATGCCAGAGAGAGAAACTCTCTCCTACAGAAACCTCTTTTATCAACTGCCTGAAACGCCCCATTGGATTTCCAGTCCTTTTCTCTGATGGCATTAAGGATTGTGTTACGAGATGACATCACCTTGTAATACAATCCTTTTTGCCTGCCTGCTGGCAAGCTTGGCATACCCTCATAAGAGCACAGAGAGCTAAAACTGTACAAACCTACCACTCTGAAATGCTCCTGCTCCAGTCTAGCTTGTGAAGGCGGATCTACCGACTTCAGGATCGGACTCTGGCTTAAACTGACATGGCAGAACATATGTCATTGTAAGAGCAGTGTAGAAGGTGCAGGATGTTCTGGCAGTTGACCAGTCAGAGCAGAGTGGGTGAGCTGACCAACCAGTGCACACTGTGCTCAACAGAAGGCGGGGCTTAAAGACACAGGAGCTCAAACAGAGGGTGCATACAGATGTACAAAATGAAAAAAAAGATTGTATTTTGTGAAAACTGAAGCATGTAAACCTATTCTAGTAGAGCCCAAAAATTATCAACCCTGAAAATGAGAATAATAAAATACATATCAAAATATGTACATTAGAATGATGTGTTTGCAGGACATTAACCAAAAGTGAAGCTGAAATAAGTGTCCAGTAGTATTGCAGTTGATTATTTTTAATGGAGAGAGATATGTATGAGTGTGTGTGTGTGTGTGTGCGTGCATGCCACATTTATGCCTCATTGGGGCAACCAAAATCTGTTTATACTCATACATTGTGTGGACCTTTCTTTCTTGTAGGGACCACCAGGTGGTCCGCACAATATAAATCATTGCGTTTTTATATAAAGAGGTGTTGTAAGGTTAGGCTAAGATTAAGGTTAGGGTGAGGTTTAGGCTAGTAGTAGTCAGGTAAGTCACCAGGAAATAAATATGTCTACATAATGACCCCACAATTCACAGAAGCAAGCATGTGTGAGTGTTTGTTTGAATGTGTGTGTGTGTGTGTGTGTGTGTGTGCCCTTGTGTGGTTGTGTGTGTGTGTGTGTGCCACATTTATGCCACATTGTAGTGACCAAAACCTGTTTATACAATTGATGGAAGTCTATATAATGACCCCACAATTCACATAAAAGTCTGTATGAGTGTTTGTTTGTGTGTGTGTGCGTGTGTTTGTGTGTGTGTGTTTGTGTGTGTGTGTGTGTGCATGTATGGGTGCATGCGTGCGCACACGTGTGTGGTTGTGTGTGTGCCACATTTATGTCACAGTGTGGTAACCAAACCTGTTTTTACATTCATATTGTGGGGACCTTTCTCTTACATTAGGACCACAAGGTAGTCCGCACACTATAGACCATTACATTTTAAGGTAAAGACGTGTTGTAAATTTAGGGTAAGGTTAAGGTTAGGCTGAGGTTAAGGTTAGGGTTAGTGTTAAGTTTAGGCAAGTAGTAGTTCTGATTAAGGTTTGAGTAAGTCTCCAGGAAATTGATGGAAGTCTATATAATGACCCCACAATTCACAGAAACAAACGTGTGTGTTTGTGTGTGTGTGTGTGTGTGTGTGTGTGTGTGTGTGTGTGTAGAATGTTACCTTATTTTAGTTCCCATCCCCTGGCACTCTGCTGTCTTATCTGGGCCAGGGTGGAGCGTGATTGATGGTGCAATTATGGGACCAGTTACCCCCATCTCTCTCTCTCTTTCTCTTTCTCTCTAAGTGTAAGTTTTTCTCGCTCTTGGCTTCACTGTTACATAACAAAAACTGCATCCAAAACAAATCAACAACAAAAAAAATCTAATTGAGGGATTGTTGCAGGGAAAAATGAGTATTGATCTAAAGAATGGCTCTTTGTTAACATTTCTAGCTGATGCAGGTTTTATTTAGCACTGCTGTGCCTGGTGGTGCTGTTGTTGTTTTTCTTCTTCCTCTTCAGACAGAGCTGAAATTGGTTCTGGAAGTTTTCCCCGTCTCGAGAAGCGTCTGTCAGAGTGCCGGTCCGTAGACCGTGGCAGATTCCCCAACGCTTTCGAAAAATGTGTGTTTGATGGCAAGCTGTTGCTGAGAACACATTGAGGTTCTGCGCGGTGGAAGTGCAAAGCGGCCGAGTCGCTCATCAGAGGCGCTGAACAGATTGCTGTGTCTGTTCCTTCATGCTGCCGTTAAGGAGACGCGCTCCGCCTCAGTCACACAAGCTGGCACTTACTTCTAATGTCTAGCCATGGCTGGCACACAGAGCGTCGTGGCAGACATGCGTTAAAGCGGAGTTCAGCTCCAATGAAAGAGCCATTTGCTGTACTGAATATACAGAGACTCTCAGCTAATGACTGTTTCAGGATCATTCATTGTTAATTTAGAACAAGTGAAACAGGACTCGCCTGCTGGGCTAACACTCAGAAGAGCTGTCCTTGTTTGTCACCTCTTACATTAATTGCTACTTATAACTATGTAGTTACACATTTACAACACATGCAACAGCAACGTATCTATGGGTGATGTATTTACTGTTGCAGATGCATTATAGTTGTATGGTTTATGTAAATATACATGGATATCAACTTCAAGCTTTACTCCTATAATTACACATATGTATCTTGATATGAATTTCTCTTATTATAAGGAGGTCATAAACTGAGTGTAATTACATTTGCGTTGCTACTTTTCTAATGTGTCTTTTCTGCTTGACACAGGCGGTGTGTAATTGCCTACATAATTAAAATACTTATAATGCACATGCACAGGAAATGCTAAGTGACCTAGCATTTTGTTAGCTGCAGTTATATTATTTATTATTATTATTATTAGTTGTGAGATGGTAACCTAAACAAAGCTTAGCCAAAGCTGTGGCTATAAACCATTCAGTAATATAATAGTGTTTATACAAGAACAGCAGATGTCTATTTCTCTTCAAAAGTAATTTTAAAATATTATTTAAAAAAATAATTCTGACCGCAGGGATGCCAGACAAAACCGTCTATTTAGCATTAAAATACTGTTTATCCAGTGAGTATGTTTACATGCACTTAACAATCTGACAACTGCAGAAAATTGGATTTTGTCAGTAATTCTTTTAAACACGTTTGATGAGCCAGACTGTAATCAGATTTCTGCTTTGCAACCAGCACATAAACTCACGGGATAAGACATGATGTAAATGTAGCCTTAACTTCACGCCATGACATTTTTAAACACTGAGTCACTTTAGCAGAAACTATGAATGAGAGGGAAATTCAAATGAAATCAGAGTAAGAGTATACATGTATATATTTACCATGATAACGACATCAACAGTCCTTAAATAAATGCAAATGACTGTGAAATAAAGTTTATCATTTGTTTAATTTTGTGAATTGCCCTTTTTGTGTAAATGAACAGCAGGTACTGACTCTTCCATTTTACAGTATTTACACAGTAAAAATGCTCTTCTTTCTAATAGTGCATATACCAACAACACAGAAACTGTCCCCTTAATTTAAAGTATAACTCTGATATAATTACAGTGGAATATATGTGCTATTGTATGATAACTTAATCAAGTCACATGAATATCAACATAATATCAATCTTCTAATTCTACCATGCCTAATTCTAATTTGAACTCTAATAGGTAAATCTTTTAAAGGTAATTGCAGTAATTGCAGCTACTGTGACACTGTGTAAAGGTTTAACGCTTTTGGTTAGCTCACCCTGTCAAACTAAATGTTAGGAAATTTGTCATTTCCTGTGAAGATGCACTGTAAGATGCACTGCAGACTGTAGACCAGTGTTTCCCAGCCTTGGTCCTGGAGCACTCCCTGCCCTGCACATTTCAGTGTTTTCTCTGCTCCTAACACTCCTTATTTAACCTATCAGCTCATTAATAAGCCCTGCTTGAGTTAAAGGGGGTGTGTAAGGGCAGGCAAACATAAACATGCGTAGGACAGAGGGTACTAAGAAGCAGTGGTGTCAATTACACCCCTCCTGGTACACACATATACACATATATTTTATCTTGTATGAATTTGCCAATCAAATCCATTACAGATTGCAACACATCTCCTGGTAAAACCAGCACAACCAGAATAGCCTTTTACCTAATTCTGTATATATTCCTCCAGAAACTGACTGTTTCATGGTCACTCATTGTTGGATTATAACAAATTAAACGGTTGGTGGACCCTGAACAATATGTTTTTTCTGAAATCCGTTGGCTCCTGGTTACATCAGATTCCATGATATCTACAGCATTTTCCTGCTGCTCTTATCCAGAGCAACTTACAGAGATGCTCTGCTGGAAAGGTTATCCTTAAGCTAGTGTAAATAGGAAAAAAACTAAAGACACTATCAAGCTTGCAGCAAAAGTCAGAACTAATGCATAAATACATACAGAGATTACAGCAGTAGTTTTAAGTGCACGATTAGTGTTCATTTAAATGCTTATTGGTTGAAGACAGCTGGGATTTTCTCTGCTAAGGGTGCTCATTAGCAGTGAGCATGTCTAAGGCCTAATGCTACAGTTTAATTCTCTGGCCTTTGCTTGAACAGTGCTTGCAGAGTTGATTCAAATAGCCGTGATCTTTACTTGACTGGCTGAAAGCCCTGAATGTGAGGTAAACAGCAGTTATGACGCCAGCAATAAGCCTTTGTTCATATGCAATCACAGGTTAACACATGCTAATTATTCTAATGTGCTAATCACGTAGCTAATCAGGCTGATAAATGTAGGCCTACACTGGATTTTCGTTCTAGAAAAATGGTGTTATATATCTGTCATTTTTATAGAAGTCCGGCTACAGCACCAGCTCTAGCCCTTTGGGTGGTATAAGGAAGATATTGGTCAGATTTTCAGGGGCGTCACTAGATGTATATGAATAGGGGGCTAAGCCTGTACTGGGGGTCTGGGGGGCATGAGAATTCTTCAATGACCCCAAAATATGTATCTCCTTTTCTTTGCCTCATATTAACCCCAATTTAGTTAGTTACAAGCAACCAAGTAAAGCCTGATAGAACAGCTATACTAATCATAATTTGCCACAAATCCATATGCAGTATTCACTCTGTAACTGCTTACTATTTGACCTCATATATGATAGATTACAGAATAAGGTCTGAAGTAAAGTAAAGCAAGTATATCCAAAATAGCAACTTTACAGGAGAGGCCAAAACCTAATTTGATTGTAATGTAAGTTGATGGAATCAGACTTATTTTCAAGCAATTTGAAGCCATTTCCGTTGGTCTATTCATCTATTCATCATCTATTCATCAAGTTTTTTACCCATCTCTTTCAATGTCTACCTCTGCCCTGTGCAGTGTGTAAAAGGAGAGACACAGTTAGTGGAAATGGCTTGTGCTTAATGTGAACTGAATGGACGCATGTGTGAACATTGCCACTGGCCTTCATTTGTGTCCTGTTAAACAGAATCCACTAGACAGAACAGGAGGTGTTGATTCCCCTATAGACCCCCTGGGCTGTGGATGTATCCGCTGCAAATGTGGTAATGTGTGTGTGTAGGGATTTACAAAGCTGTGGTAATGGATCAGTAGATCAATTTGCAAGTTTGAATCGTAACACTTCAGTGCACCTCACACTACATCTGCTAAAGCCACCTGTCACTCACTGTGTATGTGTGTGTGTGTGTGATGTCCTCAAAGGAGATGTGGATTTTAATGTATGTTTATGTGCTCATGTTCTTTTTTGTGACTCTGTGTGTGTATATGTGTGTGTGTGTGTGTGTGTGTGTGTGTGTGTGTGTGTGCGTGTGTATGTGTGTGTGTAGGTGCAGCAGTGGCGTGAGCAGCAGGAGGAAATTGCTCATCTGGAGGCGGCTGTAGCAGCACGCTGGGAGGAGGTGGAAAAGGAGAGACAGAGAGAAGAGCAGGAGAGAGAGAACACCAGGAGGAGCAAACAGAAACAACAGGTATGTCCCACATGTACAGATGTGGGGGTATATGCTTTTACTGAGTTTATAATCTCCAATTTTAGTCTTTTATTGTCCTACTTTTGTATTTTATTCTTATTTTTATCATTTTATTTGATCTAAACTTTGTTGATGTTTTTCATTTTGATATATTTATATGTTTTTATAATCCTTTAATTTTAACTTTTATTTTGTGTTTTGAGTTTACCTATTTATCCTTCTATGTTGAAATCTTATTAATTGGTATTTATTTATTTGTTTACTTTTTCTTAATTACATTTTATTATTAATGTTATTATTTTGAAATTCTTTGCTTAATGTATTTTTTAATAAATGTATTTATTTAGTTTGATTTTATTGTTATTGTTTATATAGTTATTTTAATTTAATTAAAATCCATTTTATTTTCTGTAAATGCTCAGCTGAATTGAAATCCCATGTAATGGTAACATTACAAAAATGTTAACATTACAGGAGAAAGAAAAAAACTTTGTGGAATGATGGAAGTTTAGGGAACAAGAACATAATAAGTTGTTTTACCTTAAAAAAGTTAGGGTCCAGGCCGCCTTGAAATTGAGTTAATTTCATTTTGAATAGTAAGTTAAAAGAACAAGAATCTGTGTTTTATGCCCAGAAACCTACTTATTATTTCAAGTTCAAATAACTATACATATATATAGAGAGAGGTGGGAGTAAGTCACACATGTGCAAGTCAAGCAAGCAAGCCAATTCAGGTCAAATGGAGTTATGATGCTCCAGTTTCCACAATTAAAGTCAGTGCCCTAAAGTGCTGAATTATATTTTCAGCATTAACAAATACTGTTTCATGTCTTCTTGGCCCTTTAGCTCATCTGTTAGTGTTTCTCATATGACACAGCATCATTGTATTCCTTCCTTTTTTTCCTTGTGAGGAAAAAGTTTGGACATCTCCACATTGCTTACTGCTTTACCACCATCAGCTGCTAATGATTAGGACATGTTTAGGAGGATTCTTGAGGAGCCGGTCTTATTTAAACCTCAGACACTTGGTTTGGTTTCCACCTGATTGTTGAAGTGAGTGCTATTTTCCATAGTGACATCCAAAGTGCTCTCTGGCCTTCAGAAAGAAGGTTGTTGGTGCACCTGAGTCCAGGAAGGGATTTATAACAATTAGAAAACAGCTATTCTACTTTACGCAAAATAATTTACCCGAGAAACACCTGGCAACATGACCAGGTCAGGCTGTCCAAGCAATTTCAGCCCAAGAGCAGAGCACAAGATGTGTAAAAAGTCTCAAACAATACTATCACAGGACCTATAGGTAGTTCTAGTGATGTCAAAGTTGATGCAGCTGCCATCAGAAAGAGACTGCACAACTGCATTGTGAAGCGTTACTACTAAACGGATGTTACATTAGCGCTGGACGTTTATAGATGTATGAACAGTTAATTAAAAATGAAAAATTTGCTACAGTGTGTTTCAAGTCTTTCTAAATAACATCAACAGGCTACTCATCTCTCTGAATCTTGTACATTTTAAACAGAACCCGCACGGTCCCTTGCCGTCTTCAGCGCCTCCTGCAGTGATTCTGACTATAGTCATCAAACATACTCGACAAAATGAAAATCGGGAACTCTAAAAAAATGTAACGACTGTAGTTTGTTCCCTGGTTACCGTGACTTAGAAGATGCAGATTCTGAGATTTTAGTAGGTCGTCTGTGGCAGTAGGAGGCGCAAAACGCGAATATCCGCCAAATATCCGAGGTCAGTCGAACTTTACTGAGCCAGAGCAGGAAACTTACCGGACTCCTCTCTCTGGTTAAACAGCAGCAGCAGCAGCAGTTCTGTAGGGTAAGAGCAGAACTGCTGACTGTAGGTCAGTGCAGCCATGGAGCAGGAGGTGAATGTGGAGCCTGTAGAGTTTAGTTACTTTATGCTCCCCCCTGCTCTTTTCATAACATAACGTTAATGCTAATCTTCGACTAGCCAAACGACACAGTTGCATACCTTTCTGTGTGGGCTCTGTAGTGACGGATGAAGTTGGTTGTGGTGGTCATGTCACTGATGTTTGACCTGCAGTCACCCCATATTGCTGTTCTCCTTACTACTTTCATCCACAACATAATCCTCTAATCCAGACCTCACTGTTTCTAGCATAGCCGCCTTCATGATACGAGCCACTTCTTATGTTGACCTGTGCTGGTCTCCCTCGGTCTGATAGGTTGCCAGGTTTGTGTGCATCACAACAGAAATCATCCAATCATGTTTCAACAAACAGTCCCTAAAAATGCAAATATTTAATGTTAAATCAAGTCATTTTGAGTCATTTGCCTCAGGTCTAAGTCAAGTCTCAAGTCATGAACACCAAGTCAGAGTCAAGTCGAGTCTTTTATCAGTGTTTTTCAAGCAAGTCTCAAGTCCTTAAATGTGCGACTCGAGTCAAGTCATGTGACTCGAGTCCCTCAACTCTGCCTAAAATATGGCCAGACCTTCATTTAACTCATCAAAATATAGTAAGTAAATACACATTTAAACAAATAACACAGAAAGTATACCATTATTTTATTCATTTATTAAACTAAGTGGTCTAACTTACATCAACATCTGCTTTCAGGAACTGACGTGACCCGCTTGACCAGTAATGACCTCAGTCAAATTGTTCCTATATCTGTTAACCAGCCCTGCACATCAACTTAGAGAAATCTTGCTCCATTCCTCCATACAGAACTCCTTTAGTTTTGTTGGTGGGCTTTTTTGCATGAATGCCACACCTTGTTGAAGTTCTGCCCCAGCATTTCCTTTGAATTACAGTCTGGACTTTGACTCAGTCATTCCAAAACACAGTTTTTCTTCTGTTTTAACTGCTTTCATTATAGAGTTAATTGCTGTTTTATGCCCGTAGTCTTTTTTCAGGACCCACCTTCTGCTGAGGTTCATTTCATGAATGGATGCCCCAACATTCTCTTGTCGAATTTCTTGATACTACCCATAGCTCCATCAAGTGATGGCAAGCTGTCCTGGTCCAATACAACACAGGCCAAGAACCGTGACACCACCATCACCATGTTTCAAAGTTGGGATGGTGCGCTTATGCTGGAATGCAGTGTTTAGTTTTGTGCAGTTGGGCCAGATTTGGTGGATGCCTGGCACAATTCTGAGGAGAGTTTCCTGTGGACTGGGATTTGTGCCACTGCTGGTAGACCCGTATGACTGTATGCTTCCGTACACATGCAAATTCTGCTGCTTCTTTCACACTATGGCCTTTGGTACGCCCAAATGCAGTCCCTCCTTTTAGCCAATCATTAACATCCACTTTGGAGCCTTTTCCCACACATCAAACGAAACATTCACACACCCTGCAGGTGTTTATAGCCCCATCATCCTCTTGCAACACCATCTGCAGGAGCCTGAAGTTACTACCACCTTATATACGCAAGGTGACTAAGATATATAGTATAGTAACTATGGTAACTATAGTAACTAAAACATGTAAGCACTTTTTGTGACATTGCAGCATTACAGAAAATGAAAATTTTCGTAAAAAGTCAGAACACACCTTCTGTATGACCACAATTTCACAGAAAGCATGTCAGAACTATCAGCTATGGAACGGGAGAGAGTCTTATAGCTCCTGTGCAGAATCACTGCAGTAGGCTCAAAGGTTTTTGGTGCATTGTATTTGATACCAGGCATATGCTGCAAACAGTGCAACCAAGTTTAGTTTCAACTCTTGTGTTCAGTGGCTGATTTTTTGCTGCTTGTATGCACAAAATAGCAGCTTTATTGGGGGGTGATGAATGGTTGGTGGGATGCAGCCTCACTAAACAGCCCCCTAAAGCCAAACCTGCCACAGAGTTAGAAATTCAGATCATCTCAACACATCTGCGGCTTTAAATCTGAACTGTATCACCCCTGCATAAGATATGCCCCCAGGCAGTGATGAAAATATAAGACCCAGCATAAAAGTTTGCACCTTAGACAGAAGTGTAACAGAGTGGCAGAGAAGGACCTTCCTCCACAAGCTTTATCTTATGAGACGCTTCTGCAAAAGCAGATTGAGTATCAATATTGTAATAATACTTCTGAATTGATTACTCAGCGCAGTGTTAAGAGCGGGGTGTGTTTCTAGTGTGGCGTGCTGTGAGGGAAGGCTGCGAGCCACTGCTGGCCTCATTAGCTTGATGAATGGTTTGTGTCGTCTCCTGTGAGTGCGGAGGGGGGTTCTCCTCAGCCTCCTCACTGTTTGTGTTTGAGATTTTAACTGTGTGACCTCACCTTCCTCCTTCCTGCTCCCCTTAATGAAGTCACTTCCTCCAGGGCTGTCGCTGATCGATGATGTCGTTTGGGCCATAATGGATTACACGTACACCTGCCGCCGCACGCTCCCCTCTCTCACACCGTGAAACATTATCTCATTTCCAAACCACGTTCCATTCCATCTGTAACAATCAATAAGAGCGGTGCCTGGGCATCAAACTTCATCTCAGCCTTCTTCCCCTCAAGGCCAACTTTTATTTTTAATTACAGGTTATTCATTATTATAGTCAGTCGAAGTCTGAAAGTGACTCCTTGTCCACTCTTTACTTCTGTGAGACTACTGTCACTACCAGCTCCAGCTGTGTCCTCCCAACAAGAGTAGCTCCCAAAGGAGCCACAGACATTATGTTCCTCCACTAACGTTCATGCAAACGGCAAGCCAAACACATCTTAACTGCCGAGCACAGTTCTCTCTAGTGAGCAACTGAAATGGCTAACAGAGATATTTCTGAGGAGAGTAGATGTAAGATCATCCAAAAACTCCTGTGCACATTATAGCTGTACTATTACAGACTGTAGTCCATCTGTTTCTCTACATGCTTTGTTAACCCCCTTTCACCATGTTCTTCACAGGGCAGGACCCACCCAATACCAACAGGTTTTATGTGGGTGGTGGATCATCCTTAGCACTGCAGTGACACTGATGTGGTGGTGGTGTGTTAGTGTGTGTTGTGCTGGTGTGAGTGGATCAGACACAGCAGTGCTGCTGGAGTGTTTAAACATTGTGACCACTCACTGTTCACTCTATTAGACACTCCTACCTTCCTGGTCCACCTTGTAGATGCAAAGCTAGAGATGATAACTCATCTGCTGCTGCATGGTTTGTGTCGGTCATCTTCTAGTCCTTCATCAGTGCTCACAGAACACTTCCTACAGGACACTGTTGGTTGTACAGTTTTGGTTGGTGGACTGTTCTCAGTCCAGCAGTGACACTGAGGTGTTTAAACATAATACCTTCTCCATGGTGGTCCTGACCATTGAAGAACAGAGTAAATGGGGTGTAATAAAGTGTACAGAGAAACAGGTGTACTACAGTCTATAAGTGTAGAATTACCCAGTGCTCCAATATGGTAAGCAGAGCTGATAAAATAGACAGTGAGTGTAGATACTTGGATGTGGTTTAATGTTATGGCTGATTGAGGTATGCTGATAACATACATGGAGCATATTATTATTTTATGGTATAACGTTTTAAAGCAATAAAGGAGCGTTTGTACTGGTGCAGAATGTAACATATTGTGATGTTTATAAAGGTGTAAAGGTGTTTTGCTATAATGATGACAGCAAGTATGTGTATGTGTTTGAGCCAGGATGCTGACTTTGTGTGAACTCTGTCTGTCTGTCTGTCGGTCTGTGTATCTCTCTCTGTGTCAGGTACGTGAGTTTCATGAGGAGCAGCAGAGGAGGACAGTGGAGTGGAGGAGGAGGGAGGAGGAGAGACTGGCACAGCTCAGGGGAGAGATGGAAGAGCAGGCCAGGAGAGATAAAGAGAGGTAGGCAGCCTTGATGACTGAGACTTAAACACAAGGACAGGGAAGGACAGATAAAGACGTGAGTTCAGTCATGACAGTCACTTTCCACCCACTCCACTCCTCTCATCTTCATCAGCTTACATTGTCAGAGTGAATAGCTCCCATCATCCAGCAGAACAGTATTATTATTGTTTTATTATTAGTCTTGTAGGTTGTTGTCTAGGTTTAGTCTTAGTCCCCTGCCACTTGGCACATTGGGTTACAGTTGCATTCCAGGGTGTTTGTTTGTTGGCTGTCTGGGCATCGGTCTTATCCAAACATCACATCATCATCATCTTTGTATATTGATGATTCTGTAGGCATAGAAAAGTATTATTAGTTGGTCGCAGCTGCAGTTGCTGATGTGTTGCTTGAAAACTTGATAAAAGATAAATAGTTTCTGTGCTTTTCATGTTGGGGTCACTCATTTTTATGAATTATTCAGTAACTATTATTCTTTAATCAGTAACCACTATTAATTAGTCAGTAATATTTATTAAGCAGTAACTACTAGTTATTAATAAGTAATTACTATATATTAATCAGTAACTACGTTTTATTAACCACTAACTGCTATGTATTAATCAGTAACTATGATTTATTGATCAGTAACTACAATTTATTGATCAGTAACTATGATTTATTAATCAATAACTATGATTTATTAATCTACAACTAGTATTTATTAATCAGTAACTACTATTTATTAACCAGTGACTACTATACATTCCTCAGTAACTACTATTTATTAGTAGTTATTGATTAATAGATAGTAGTCATTGATTAATAAATCTTAGTTACTATTTAATAAATTGTAGTTACTGAGTAATTCGTAGTAGTTACTGAGTAGTTTATAAGTTATTGCTAATAAAAAGTAGTTACTGATTATTACTCTGTAACTACTGTTTAATAAAGAGTAGTTTTTATTTCTAATCAATAACTATTGTTTATTCATCAATAGCTACTATTTATTAATCAGTAACTACTATGAATTAATAAGTAACTACTATTAATTACTTAGTAACGGCCATTACTCAGTAACTACTACTGTTAATCACTAGTTAGCATGAATTTCTTAAAAAGGCTATTATTCAGTTACCACTATGAATTACTACATTGATTATTTAGTAACTGCTTTTCTTAGTAACTGCTATTAGTCAGTAGTTACTATTTAGTAATCACTACTATACTTTTTTCAGTAACTACATTAATAAGAAGTACCTACTGTGAATTAATTAATAACTACTATAATTTACATTTACTCAGTGAGTTCTATCAGTTAATTTGCACCTGCTCTTACTTATTAACTACTATTAATACTATTCAGAATTGGTGAATACTATTTGTTACTCAACAATTAATTATACAGTAACTACTGTGAATTCCTCAGTAATGGGTTTCAAATAATCATTACTACCTGAATAACTACCTTGCTATGAATTAAATAACTACTGTAATTCATAGACACACAGTAACTTTTATAAATTAATCTGTAACTCTGTAACTACTATTAATTACTTACTTACTACTGCTAAATACTATAAAACTAAAATTAATTACTTAATAACTGCTGTTAATTACTCAGTGACTACTATGAATGATCTAATAATTACTATTATTTAATTCAATAACGTTTTGAATTGATTATTATTCCAAAAAAGTCACTGAGTATCAATTACTCAGTGGCTACTTTTAATTACTATTAAATTATGAGTAATTTTCTGACCACACAGTCACTCTTGGCTGAATTGTTTCGGGTGGTGGAGCACTCTGAACCCAGGAGTGACCCTGACATGTAAAAACTCCATCACCATTGCTGTGACTGATACACTTGTACTAGAGCTGCACACACAAACCTGACCACTACCATGTCAGTGTCAGTGCTGTGCTGTGAATAGTCCACACCTAAATAACTTCTTCAGCAGTGGCAGTAAACAGATAAGATGCAGTGTGTATCTGTACACCCATACTGTGTAACTGAGGAGTGTGCCTATACAGTGGATGGTGAGAATCGTTTGATAAAGCTGCTGGACAGACACTCACAGAACAACTGCTAGCCAGTCTTTCTCTTGCTCTGCTGAGGGTATGTGCTGCTCCTGGGTGTCTGCTGACGATCTGAGAGTCTGTCTGCATGGATCTTTGTCTATGTGTGTGTCTGCTGGTTTCAGACCCTCAGAGACTCTTTTACTTCCTTTTAACTTGGTTCAGCAGTGGGGCGGGGTCAATGAGTTCAGGGAGAGACAGCGAGATAGACACAGACAGAGAGAGCGAGAGAGAGAATAGACAGAGTTAGTGTGGAAAAGGGAGAGGTGGTGTGTGAGAGAGAGGGAGAATGGGAGAGGTAGAAAAAGACTGTATGAGAGAGAGAGAGAGAGAGAGAGAGAGAGTGTGTGTGTGTGTGTGTGTGCGAGAGAGAGAGAGAGAGAGAGAGAGACATAGAGATATAGTGCTGAATGTGTTCGGGCAGATGATGATGAAGCTGTGTGTGAGTAGAGCTGAGTATGTGTTCTGTGCTGTTTTGCCCCCGGCAAGTCTGACACAGCATGTGGAGTGTTTGGCTGGATGTGTGTGTGTGTGTGTGTGAGTGTGTGTGTTCTTGCACAGTTCTGTCTGTTAGTCTTAGGGTGGGTGTACAGAGGGTCGGGGTGGGTGTACAGAGGGTCAGGGTGGGACAGGGCTGAGTCTGTGAGATTAAATCTGTGTTAATTAAATGTACTAAATGTGGTGTGTGTGTGTGTGTTTGTGTATATGTGTGTGTGTGTGTGTCTGTGCATGTTTGTGTGTGTCTGGGTGTCTGCGTGTGTGTATCTGTGTGTGTGTGTGTGTTTGTGTGTCTGTGTGTGTTTATGTGTATGTGTGTGAAGAGTGCGGTTCAGGGAGAGGCTGCTGGAGCGGAAGAAACAGGAGCAAGAAAATAAAGACAGACAAAAACAGAGAGAGGAAGAGGAGAGAGAGGAGAGACTGAAGAACCTACGCAGTCAGGTACATTCCTTTTCTCTCTCTCTCTGTCTCTCTTTCTTTTTTATTTTTTCTCTCTCTCTGTCTCTGTTATTCTCTCTGTTTCTCTCTTTCTTGCTCTTCTCTCTCTCTCTCTCTCTCTCTCTCTATTTCACTGTCTCTGTCTACCTGTCTTTCTCACTCTCCTTTTCTTGCTCACTTGTTTTTTCACTCTCACTTTCTCTGTCTCTGTCTTGCTCTTTTTCTCTCTCTCTCATATACTTTTTTCATTCCATTAAATCTTTCTCTCTCTTTATCTGGTTCTCATATACTCATTCTCTCTCTCTCTCTCTTTATCTGTCTGTATGTCTCCCTCTATGTGTCTTTCTCTGTCTGTCTGTCTCTCTTTCTTTCTCTCTTGCTCTCCCTTTCTCTGTCTTTCTCTCTCTCTTGCTCATTCTCTTTTTCTGTCTCTAACTTGCTCTCTCTCTCTTATACACTTTCCTTCCCTCCCATTCCATCTTTCTCTCTCTCTCTCTCTCTCTCTCTCTCTCTCTCTCTCATACACTCGTTCTCTTACACACACTCTCTTCCTGTCTTTCTTTGTCCTTTGTCTTCCCTCCCCATCTGTCTGCTTTTCTTTAGTTTTCTCTCTTTCTTCGTCTGTCACTCCCTCTCACTCTCAGTAGCTCAGGAAGTTTGTAGCTGTACTGCCCCCATGTGGCAAAACATAATAGATCAACCATCTCCATCCAGAGATGATCTAGTGCTCAATAAGCAAAAGCTCTCCAATCCTCTGCTCCTACTCACTGCTGGAATAATGCTGTTGGCATATCATCAGCTGGTATTTATGAGCAGAGACACACAGCACAATCAGCATCACAACACTAGCCTGGTCTCCAAAGTACACTTTAACACTGCTGATTTGTTCTCCTTCAACTTCAAAGGGACTGTGAGGGAAAGTTGTTAGCTCCTCAGTTTCCAGTGTAGGATACAGTGGAGGAAGAAGAAGACTTATTAAAATAATAAGCCCCTCAAACCTGTGCGATACTGTGACTTTATCGTAATTAAGGGGTGTTTTAGGCATAACATGGAGTGAGAAGAATGGCATGACTAAATGCACTAATGCCCAGTTAATAATTGACATTATTTTAGTAATAATATTATGAAAGCAGTACAGATCTTATACAGTAGGCTGTGGTTGACAAACACACTGGGTGCAGCCATATGGGTGCATATGGAGTATTCTACAAAGCCTTGAAAATAGGGACACAAAGTAGATCAGACTTCAGAAACAGAGCTATTTTATATTACAAATATATTTTAGCAGTTTTATGTTAGAGTCAATAAACCTGCTCTCCAGATGGGCACATGTGTAATGCAATGTATAGAGCAATACAGGTAATATCTGTCATTTATTTATGTAATTTATTATGTGTCTTGACAAGTCACAGCTGTTATGAGTTCCACTGTAACTCAGTACAGTTTCACTGTGGAGTTGAGAGCCAAAGGAGAGCCAGTCTGATTGGTTGCATGGATTATGCATGAAAGGAGAAGGTAAATCACACCTCATACATCTATGTGGTTGTTGCAAACATCTGGAGTTCAAATAGGAGCTGGCCTTTAGTTTCTCACTTTGGACTGGACATGCAGAGTGAGAGCCTGGTGCTTTAATAAGTGAAGTTCCTTTAATTACTGTTCCAGAAATTATCCACCACACAGAAACATTATAACGACAGAACACATGATTTAAGTTCATGTTTTCATACAGCACTGTTACATGTGCATGCTACATTCTCCAGACACAATTGTCTTATTTAATTATATAAACACACAAAATAGTCTTTATAAACTTGGTTCTTCAGAGGTTCTTCAGTAAAGATACTGGTTCTATATTGAAACCCCATTTGCATACTTGAATGTTTTTTTTCATGGTAAAAGAACTGATCACATTAACGGAGAATGTGTTGTATATGGTTCTATACAGAACCTTTTTGAAAACGGTTCTACATGGCACCAAAAAGAGACAATCATGGCATTGTAACAATAGAGCAACTCTTATTTGTTGCTACATAAAACCTAAAAAAGGTCCTTTTCAGAACCATATACAACACATTCTCTATTAATCTGAAGAACCATTTCACATTGCAAAGAACCCTTTAAACATGCAAATGGATTTAAATAGCACCAAAATGTTTTCTTCATAATGACAGAAGAACCCTTTTTGGTGCTATATAGAACCATTTTCTTAAAGGTTATATATAGAGCCCACTAACCAAAACATTCTCTATCAATCTGAATAACAATTTCACCATGCAGAGAACCATTTCAGTGTGCAAATGGTTCTATACAGCACCAACAAGGGTTCTTCTATTGTTGTAAAACTGATATCATAATAATAGAAGAACCCGTTTTGGTGCTATGTAAGACCAAAAAGATTCTATATAGAACCATATATAACTCATTCTCTATCAGTCTGAAGAACCATTTCACAATGCAAGGAATACTTTAAGCAGGCAAATGGTTCAATATAGCACCAAAATGTTTTATTCTACTGTTATAACATTGACATCATAATGACAGAGCTATTTTGGAGCTAGCTGGAAAAAGGTTCTATATAGAGCCACTTACAACACATTCTCCATCAATGTGAAAAACCATTCCATCATGCAAAGAACCATTTAAGCATACAAATGTGCTCATGGTTCTATACAGAACCATTGTCTGCACTAAAGAATCCTTGAACAGCATGCTAAGTTTGCCAATGTGTTTAGAGCCATAGAAGATACAATATAACATAGGTACCTCACTATTCACACCTGTTCTCAAATCTGCATTACATCAAAGTACAGTAAAGTGATCTAGGCATAAACTTCTCCAACATTGGGCTGTAGATGCAATTGAAACCTTGCAGCAATGTTCCCAAGTATTCACAGAGGAGCAGAAGCTGTATGGGGGACAAACTGCTTATGAATTGCTTTGATTTCAGCAGAAAAGCTGGATAAGCAGACGTCTAAACACGTTGCATACAATAATATGTATAACTATAGAAATAGCCTTGAAACATTCAAAGCCCTACTGCTTAATACATGCTCTAGGTGTCTGAGGAAAGGCTTGGATGCATTATCTGTTTGTTAGCCCATGACCTTCACATCTGGGTCCTAGCCTCTGGCTGTGACTCTCACTGTTTAAATAGATGTCCCAAAAGTTTGGTGCCACTGGGCTCTAATGTTAACTACCTAACCTAGCTAACGTTCTTAGCCAATGGGAAATACCTAAACTGTTTTTTTTGGATACCCTTGATTTGTTCACGCCTTTGTTCATGTTTCAGGTGTCAGGCTTTTCAGTCAGACATCTTGACAAAAATAGCTAGCTAGCATAGCTAGCTAAGGCAGAGCTAAGGCTATCTGACTAGCTATAGTCACTTTAGCTGGGCAGCACATAAAAACAGTAGACAACTGGAACATGAAGATGTAGGTTTATAGCAGGTCCTTTTGGCCTTTTCCAGTGGGTTAGCTAGATTAGCTAGCTAACATTAGAGTCCACGGTCACCAAACTTTGTTTTTCTTCATTCTTTCAGGAATTGTAACTAACCTTATCAACTGCAGCCATTTTCTCTTCTCTTTCACATCACAAGGAAAGAGCTAGAATAATAACTGAATAGTTTTTTTTTATGACTCAAAGAACAAGGAACACAGAACTGCAGGATGTTGAACAGACAAATCTCAGCCGTTCAGTAGAGCGTTAGACCCATAAGTATTAACAAGTGGCTTGGAGTGGAAAGAATGTAACCCTTTCTAACCTACAGTGGTACCTGAATAAACAAGGAACTGACTGTGAAAAGGTTTACAAGTTGTGTAATGTCACTTGTTTTTGGCAGTCTACTGGCACATTTGACCCCACAGGTGGCTATTTACGTCAGACTTAACAATCAGATTGGATACTCTGTACTTGGTGGTTTACATAGGGCAGATCTCAAACCTCTAATTGATACTTTCTCAATTCCTCTCTACTGCCATCTTTATAGAAGCTCTTTCACTGCTGTCTGAGATATCGAGGAGGTTTCCAAAATGAGGATTCCCGAGGTGCATCATTTGCCGAAGACTTCTGCATGTGGCATAGTAGTTTAATATCTCCACCCAAACCCTGTTCTTTTATGGATTGTTTCAGATAATGTGAGAGTATAATGAAAGGATAGTGGATAAAAGGATAAAAAAATTGACAACAAATAAATTAGTGATATGAGCTTCCATAAAACTTGCTTGTTTCTCTGTTTTTATATTTTCGTTATCTCTAGATTTCTCCCTCATTTCCAGAGGGAGCAGCTTAAACATGAGAATAAGATGTACAAGAGGAAATAAAGATGATCAGTTAAGGGAATAAGATCCAACCGAAGTTTCTACACTGCTTTATGTTGTGCATTATGGAAAGAGTATTCTCTCTATTATATTTTCAGGCACTTTCACAAAATAGCAAACTCACCAAATAGGACAATGTATAGTTAATCGGGCATAAGGGAAGAGTTTTTTAAACTGGAGTTCAGTCCGTTCTAAAAAGACATAAAGAAAGTGGGAGCCCTGACAACCATGCCAGATCTGGTAGACTACCAAAAGACAGATCTGAGAACATCCACAGGTGTATCTGTCCATCCTTCCACTGTGAGAAGACACCACAATGCTATGGGTCTGAAAGGATGTGTAGAGGAACTAGCCAAAAAATTGCTGGTGTTCTCAGAACACCCCGGAGTCCAGACTTCACACAATGTGTTTGGGATTACTTGGATGGCGAGAAGTTGAAAAAGCAACCAACTTCTAAGACTGAACTTTGGAGGCATGAAAAATACCACAGCAGATTATTTATTTGAAAGACTGACAGAAAGACTCCCAAAAAGAAATGGAAGCTGTAATAAAGCCACACTTCTAAAGCCATGCGCTTCTATGTTATGTATGTTCTATGCTATATATATATATGTATATATATATGAAATAAATTAATAGTGGTCTCTGACATAGTACTGTTTATGTGTTTCTACAGGTTTCTGTGGTGGTGGAAGCAGACCCAGAGAGGATGATGGGTCAAACTAAAGCGTGGAAAATCCATCTTCATCCTGAGAAAGAAGAGTTTACACTACAAAGACCCCTATATCACTTGCACACATATACAGACACACAGGTAATCTAAACCCACAAACACAAACGAAGAAATCCATCGAATTCAGTGGACTGAAAGACATCATTTACACATTCCAAATTTAGTTAATTATATACTGTATTTCAGCATACACATGCAAGAATCATGTGTCTCAACACCAGGGTCCCCCAAGTCCAGCACTCATCACTGGGTGACGCACAATTTTGTGTTTTCCCTGCTGATAAACTCTGTTAAACTCTCCAGTTAGTTATTATTGTCTGAATAAGGTTTGCTAACGCAGAGAAAAACCCAAACACTGCAGGCCTGTGACTCTTTGCAGGCATTTTAGTACTGCCTGTAACTCTAAATGTTTAGCTTTGATCATGTTGCAATTCTCAAAATGAAACGGTTAAGGGGACGACTCACTGGAATATTGGAATATTCTCGGAACACTGTGTTGAGGTGACACATGGTTCTAGTCTGTTGCATAATGAGGAGAGTTTGAGGTTAATGCCCTTTGACTTGAAATAAGTGAGTGATTTTAACTGAGGTTAAAGAAGAATTGCCCACAAAATCTTTAGATTAAATGTGTAATCAATTTAAAAGATTGTTTCAAAATCAATTTGGATCAATGCTGAGCTTTTCCAGCAGGTAAATAGCCCAAAGAATACTGAGGTTATGGTGATGACTCGGACTGGAATATTAATGCAGCCATGGGCCAAGGCCAAACAGTGATTCAGCATTTCTCAGCTTTAGGACACTCTGTTAAGGCCAGACATGGTTCTAGTATGTTGCATAATGAGGAGAGTCTCAGGTTCATGCCCTCCGATTTGAGATAAGTCTGTGATGTTAACTGAGGTTGATGGAGAATTGCCCATAGGATCTTTGGGGTAAATGTACAGTCAGGTTACCATTAATGCAATAATGCGCTAACAGGAAAGTACAAGGGGAAAACCAAATGTCCTTTCTGGTTATAAAGTAATAGCCATAGTAAACACCAAGGTCTGATTATCTGCAGACACAGGGTGGAGGTTTACTTACTGACCAATCCTGACAGGGCCGGATGAAATATAGAGTTTGGACTGACTTTAGGCCAATTTCTTGAGCTTGGGTCAAGCTAAGATTTGTTTCCTCCCAAAGAGCAGGAGAACTGGCAGGTAGTCTTTTCAGTGACACACTGATTGTGGACTGTGCAGTCGTTCCATAGCAGCTGTCAGAAACAGCTAGTCAGAAACAATATCAGTGTCAGTGAGTAGGGGAGAACAGGGTTGATTGGACTGTTTTCACTCTTAGTATACCATACATTCAGCTGACCCAACTATCAGCAAACCAAAGAGGAAGATCTTAACCACCAAACACTTTCAGTATCAGAAAATATTTCCAGGATGTAATGCAGTCATGAATAAATTCATGTTGTGCCAGCCCCAATATCAAACGTGCCAAACAACACCAAGTCAATGTAGCAATGAACAACCCCACTCATATTAGCTAGCTAACTCGAAATCACTTTAAAACATAAACAAACCTGAACAAACTGTAACAAACTTTAACATTTAGAGAATTTGACTAAAAGAATAAATGCTGGTCACTTTTATGTTACATTTATGTAATGAGTTCCCCCTACTGACAAGCCAACACCTGCCCCAACCAACCCTGTTCTTCCTGACTTGAAACAGTTAAGTCAGCATTGGATAGTTTAATACTGATCGAATCAAATACACTCATCATCTAAAGAATAGTTGCATAAAGAGATTCACCCAGAAGGAATCAACCGACAGGAATGAAACTTGGTGGGTAGGTCTGACATCGTGAGACATGCCAAGGATTCAAGTTTCATGCTTGGCCACACGTGTGACGTAAGTAAGGCCAGGCGTTATCGCTGTACCTGACTGACCCAACAGCCACAATTGCAGGCATTCAGCAAGCAGTCATGACCTCTATGACTTATCCTGTTAGTGCCAGCACCATTGGCAGACATCTACACAATGCAGGACTACACGCAGGCTGTTACGACAACTGCCATTAGCACCACATTAGCGTTGCCAAAAACTGTCATGGAGCAACTCGGAATGGCAGTGGGTCATCTTCAGTGACGAGTCCCACTTTTGTCCTGGTGGAGACGACGAACAAATCTGTGTGTGGAGGTACCATGGTCAGCACCAAGATTAACTATTTGTTGTCACCCACAGTCTGCAGGAGCTGTGTGAGAATATTCAAGCTGCATGGGATGGATTATTGTAGGACATCATTAGGAACCCCTACAACTCCATGCCGAGACGTCTGGAATGTTACGTTAGCAAACGTAGTGGCCCAACACCATACTGAGAGACACTACTGCTCAATAAATATCGCCCATATCAGTCTAAATGTATCATCATTTATTGTTCCTGGTCACCTTTATCTTCCTTCCCAATAGCACTGCAATTTCTTCTGGATGCAACTATTCTTTTGACAATGAGCGTATTTAGTAACAAGTCAAAACACTGTAAAATCTTGTCTGTGAAATTTTATCTCTTTTAGTGCATGCAAGCAGGCTTGGGCTTGGGCAAATTTAGCAGTACCAGTCATGATGGGCTGCGTCACAGGTCCAGTTTGGGTTCAGGCTTCAATTTCATGCCTGTGGTAAACTATTAACCGTTTATTGAGTGCACTCTGTGTTTATCTATATGGTTATGGATCAGTCATTCCAAACACTGACAGGCCATGGGCTGCTTTGTGTGTGTGTTACAGATTGTGGCTGACCTCAGGGTGCGTATAGAGCAGGCGCTCAGGACGGCTGGCCTCCACCAGACACCCTATGCCAGAACGCTCCTCGCTGAGATCCGGCCGCCAAAGCCTCCCCGACGGGACACAGAGTCCACCGTCCTCAAGTCCTAAGGGCGCAGAGTTAACGCTAATGCAAGCTGAGTCCTTGGGTCGGATCATCACAACTCGTTAATGTTTCGCCTCCTACTCGGGCATAGAACCAAAAACAACAGAACAAAGCAGAATGCCTCAGACATTTGCCCCCGAACAAGCACACTGCAGGGAGGTAAAAGGGAGATTCTTTTCCACGGAAATGCACTGCTATGTTTTGCTCTAACAAATTGAATATTTATTTGAAATGCGAATTTTATATTGACTGTGTCCATCATGGGAGAGTGGTGGATGTAAATGTGTATGTAATGTTTTCATTACTGTTAAGGGGCTTTGAAAGAGCTCTGCTGTTGCACCTCTGATGGAGCCTTTATAGCACAGCTGAAAGACTGAAGTTCTGAATAGAAACACATTAAGGGGGCGCAGTGCATGTATTAATGATGTTGCAGAATAAAAACAACCCAAAGTAGATACGGGCTGGCAGTGTGGACTGGATGAAAGAATATCAGTGGAGTTCTTGCTTTTGAAATATGTTTGACCAGTACAGGTCAACTACAAATTCACAATGAAAGGCACAGGCTTCTCATTCTCGCAGAGCTCATTCTTGCAGACCTCTTCCCAAAGAACAACAGGCATATTTGAACAGCATATTTATTCACATCACTTACATGCTGTTTCTGTTCCAGACACATTACATCAAATAAGAAATACTGTATAAACTATATTAGTTCCACAAATTTAGAAATACAACACACATATCATATATTCATAAGCAAAGCATGGGCCGTTCAGCGTCCATCTGAACTGCATCTGTGTTAAATAATACAAATACAAATACAGACAAATAAGACTCTATTTACACTGTACAGACGTCAAGGCACAACACCAGCATGAGTTCCTGAGTGTTCTTAGCTTCCGAATGATCATTTTCATGTGTTTCTCAAGGAAGGAAAGATGTTTCTAGGTCAGGGCTGTGAGATTCTAGTCCCACAGCGTTAGATCGTTTAGAGCAGTGGTCACCAACCTAAAGGTCTACTTCTATGCAGGTTTCAGCTCCGGCCCAAATCTAGCACAATTCATTCAGCTAATCAAAGACTCCTGAAGGGAATCACCATATGGATCCAATGGGGTTGATTAGGATCGGAGCTCAAGTCTGTAGGAAAGTACATCTCCAGGAGCACAGATGCCAGGAGCGCTAATCAGTTATCAAGTTGAATGGCACATTTTGGAGCTGTTTCAAATATTTCAATGTAAAAAGACAAATTAAGTATTATAATTGTCCAATATCTGATTAGACTTTTGACAGTATTAGAGTGAGAGACAATCTGACTCTTGGTAAATTCATTTAGGTGAGCAGAAGCAGCTGATTCCTGGTGAGCGTGTTGAGCTAATCAGACAGTTGATTCTTGAAAGGATTTAGGCTATAAGCCCCAGGCGTTTCTTGATGAAGTGGGCCACAAGGCACTGGGGTCTCTGCTGGTACTCTGCCAGAACATCGTGAGGTGTGGAGATCTGGTCCCCCTCGAACCGGTTCAGCAGAGTCACACAGATCACTGCAGCTGCAGAAACACATACATAATTAATAGCCCGATTAACACCTTAAGAGCAATTTGATTCAATACTGCACTGTGTCACTTTCAAAACATTTGCATCTAATAAACCCTTTAATAATTGAAAGTGTTTATTATTTAATGTCATTTATTTTCAATATCTTGACAACTAAGATAAAGTTTCCTATACCACCATTAAAGGAGCAGTGTATAACCTCCAAGTGGTGAGACAGTCCCTTCCCACAGAAAGTATGCCCTGCTATTTCTCAAAATATGGGTTCTTGTGGGTTCTCACACCTCAAAATGGTTATGTCGTACTGGTGTTCTAGCAGTTTATTCTACCTATTAGGCAGGCCTACCTAGCATGCTAATTAGTTTAGCGTAGTACTCCAGTGTTTCAGGTGTTTTATTGTGTTAATGTCAAATCATTAGAGAATCAGCTTAATATCACTGCCTCCCCAGACTCGATAAGTTGATTTGGACTATTGAAACATCCTAATCATCCTTTTAATGCTGGAAACATCTTCTGATAAAGACCTTCGCCTGCTCCTTGTTCAAACTTTCCTGTCCATCATAAATGTGCTGCAGTTATATTCTGGCACCTGAGGTGTTATAACAACCGCTGCACCATTTAACATAGAATGGGAAAGTTTGAACAAGAAGCTAGTGAAAAAGAAGCTGAATGGCAGTGCTACAAAGGAAATGCTGCACCATTTAAGGTGGAACAGGAAAATTCAAGGAAGAAGCTGACTTCAGCCTTGTAGTTTTGCTGATGAAGGGTAATAATCCAACTGGATAATACTGTTTATGGAATTTTGTGCACTGAGCTACTGATACAGTGCTATGGAGAATCATTTCAGCAAGGATTCTTTTTCTTTCTACACGTTCTAGATGGTGCTAGAGCACCATAGACAGCTGCTGCTTCAACACAGCAATACAAAACGCGAAAGTGCTCTCTACAGCAAGTGTGTGATTTGTCTGTCCTGGGCTACTGTAGCAACATTGCAACTCTACAGGCCGGCCTCCATTGGAAGACAATCCGCTCCTATGCAGAAATGAAGGGCTGATTCTAAGCACACGAAAACACAATGCTTTTTAATTACAGGTGATTATAGACAAAGGTTTGTGTACTATATACTATTTAGGTGAATAGATCCAACTAAATCCCACACACAGTGCACCTTTAAGACATATAATGTTTCCATCAAACAATAAAAAATAATTGCTGAAATCTTTACAAATCGCTTAGAACACTCGTCTTCATGCGACCTATTGCTTCTTCCATTAAGAGTTCTGTCTGTGATTTTAAAAGGGCAAGCAGAAATCCAATTACCTCTAAATAAGCGAAGTGACAGTTACACCACTTTGCCATTCTGAATCACACAGGGTATTTTTTTTTCACAGTATAATTGCTATAGTGTTATTAATATGGCCTGAGAATGGTTTTCACTGAGGTGTATTTGCCCAGCTCAGTCTTCCGGATCATTAAAAACATTCTTTAGCTTTGCAGTGCCTGGTAGGCTGCTTTACCGTAAGCTCACCTGGGGAGCCAAGAAGGCTGGGTGAAATCTAGTGCAGATGTTTGCATCTGGAGGTAATGTGCAGAACAGATGGCCCTGAATAGCCCTGAAATGTTGTGATCAAGCATTCCCCAGAGGCTCAGCATGACTAGGTTACAGTAGATTTGGGTTCACTAACCTTAACAATGCTACTGAAATCTATATCACGTTCCTGAGGGGCAGCTGTAGTTTCAGAGACTAAAGTTAAACCTGCTTCACCACTGGGAATCTCTGCCAAGCCTGTAATTTCGGAGTAACATTTGAATAGCTTTCCCTGTCAGACGCCTGTAATGACTGTAATGACAGTCCTCCTCATATGACTTGGTTGTGGGATCAGTGTCAATGTGGAAAGGCCGAGGAAAGTTGCTCAGTCTACCTTTCAGGTTGCAGACGCGACTCATGGCAGCAAATACCGTGGACTCCATCTCGATATTCCTGACACCAGCTTCATGGGCCTTTCTCAGATACTCCAGCTTCTCCTCAGTGGAGAATGAGCACAGAGCACCGTCCAATCGGCCCTGTCCTGCAGAGAGAGGGGAAGCGATTTGAAGGATGCCCGGAAAGAACAAACAGTGGAGCATTATTAACTAACCCATTATTTCTCAAAGCCCTGGAGGCCCACTGCCCTGAACATTTTAGTGGTTTCCTATGCGCCAACAAATCAGATCCAACTAATCAGCTCAGTAACAGCTCATTATTGGGTTAATGTGGCTTCATTAAAGCACCAAAAGCACTAAAATATGCAGGGCAGTGTGGCTCCATGACCAGGGTTGAGAAACACTGAACTAACCTACATGTAATCCCAATGTTAATGATACGCAAACATTCATAAATCAGAATGAAATTATATATTATATATACTGTATAATTTATATCATATTGCTGTTGGGACAAAACCTTATATCTCACACGTAAGACTCGGTTATAAACCTTTTATAACCGATTATAAAACTTTAAACGACAATTAGGCAAAATAAAAGCAATACTGCTTCAAATGCTGTTTTCTCTGTTCAGTTTTTGGCTCATTTTGTGGTGCATAGGGCATTCACTAATGGACTGGAGCTTCAGATACTGGATAACTGCACACAGTGCTCAAAAATGTTCAGTTCCACTGTGACTTTATGGCTGCAATGTATAATGATTGTTGAGTCAGTAAGTGGTTCCAGCTCTACTCTTAACCAATCATATCCTCTACATAACACTTAATCTTAATCATTCCATCTATGAAACATTATGCACAGTACATTATGTTGTACAGGCCACCCTTTGAAGTTAAGGCATCTGGACTTTGCTGTATTAAGATGAATCAATAAGCTGTCTACACAAGATACCAGCAATAATCACAAGCAATCACAAGCTTCCAGATGGTTTTTAAAAAAATGGATTTAACTCGTTAATTTCTCGGGCTTATTCAGTAACTACATGGACTGCAGTGCAAAACTGAGTTTTTAACATTGAAGAAGTGTGTAGTAAAGACTTGCGTTTTGGACCTAGCATTTAAGGGGTAAAGCATCTTCTGCATGTTGCGAGTCCAAGTGGAGGCAGTATACTGTCACTGTCACTTTACACTAATGAAAAAATGCCGGCTGCCTTTTGCGTTTGGCGAACATTTTATCACAAATGGACCAGGAGAAATGGACCAAAATTATAAGTCAGAAGTTCACACACGTCTACTCATAGAAAGGTCTCTTTATCTTCATGCTTTGCTTAAGTATATAAAAGTGAAGTAAATAAAAGTGAAGACATCAAACTCTAAAACAACACTCATGGAATTATACAGTCCACCTTAAACACCTCCAAAATTGAACAGGAGGATAAAACAACTTTCTTAACCTGCAGTGGAGGCTGATATCACTTTTTTCGTTGTTTTTATTTCGAAGCAGTTTTGGAGCAGTTCTATTGGTCTGTCCATCATGAATATTCACTAAACTGAAAGGGGAACTAGAGCTTTTAGACTGTGCAGAAAAAGAGATAAATGTTTTTTTACACAACTAAATATATATTAGAGGAGGTGATATGGCTGAAATATAATACTGTGATTGATCAAGAGTATATGTGGTATATCAGGATATGTACTGTTTCAGACTCTCATCAGTTGGAGCTGTTATGTGTAAGCCTGTAGAGTCTTTAAGATAAGCAACAACATCCATTTAGTTGGGTGTATCTAAACTTTTGACTGGTTCTGTATATTAAAGAATGTTTATTCCTCTCTTGTGTAAAGTTGCCATTTCTAATGACAGCATTGATATGTAAATGACTTTCAGTGCACCTGCTTCATTAAGTTTCCAGCAGTACAGCTTTCTGTACCTTCATAGAAGTCGTGAGTGCACATGGTGTTGCCGATGACTGTGGGGAAGTTGGGCAGCTCAGCTGAACATTGCAGAAGCTCTCTGGCCACTTCTTCATCCAGCTCGGTGCTCCTGATGATCACTTTACCCAGAACCACCTGATCGAACTGGGGCCGGAAGAACGAGTCCACTGCTCTGTCAGTGATGACCACCGTGCCTGGGGCAAGACCTTAATGCACACACACAAGACTGTGTTCAGGGCTTTTTGGCATAAGTGCACATCCTTCTCTTTGGCAGTATCTAAAGGCTTCTGTGATACACCTAACACAACAACAGTGTAACTGCAATACGTTCAATACATTCAATATATTCAAGTCTATGCATTAAAATCTACAAGCACAGCACCTCAGTGAAAAGGTGCAGTCTGATACGGAAGGGTTCTCAGGTCAGTTACGTAGGTGTGCAGGCTCAAAACATCATATTACTCTACAAGTTAAAAGCGTATCACATCCTTCTTTCCTTGTGTATAGAAAAGTCTGATGCAGTACACGCCCTATATCAGTCATGATTAGTGTAGAAGCTGTGCGATTAGCATTAATGCCTGACTAGATTAGCTAAACCTATGAGACCTCCTGGAATGACTGGGGCTCTGAATTGTGCAGCACGACTAACAAACTTAAAAAGTGAGTCAGGTACCGATGCCACCGGAGGTTCCAATGCGGAAGAGGATGACATCACGACAGCGGGCGTGGTGCAGCAGCTTGATGAGCTCATGCAGCATTATGGAGATGGAGGGCACGCCCATGCCATGCTGCACAGAGATAGGATAAACAGACTGTCAATCTCTGTCATTCAGCCCATGATGACAATAACACAGCACAGGCATAAAGCACTTGGGGAAAGAATGCAGGCTGTCTTCAGTCATAGTCCCGGGTTTGGAGCTCTCTCAGTTCAACCATGTATTTTTTCTTCATTGATACAATGTATATTATATTTCATATGTATTTCAGTGGGACTGTATATGATTTACAAAACTCCTCAGTGAGCGAGGGAGTCAACATTTATTGTAGTTTTTTATTTATTGTAGTTCTTTTTTGCATTCAGATGTTGATTTTTCATTGTGGCATAATTATTTGATATGGAGAAAGCTGTTTGTTTTATCTCAGCACAGGCTGTAATGATGGACAAACAGATTGCGGCGAGCGCTGAGCTAAAATCAAGGTGAGCTTTATTTAACATAGTTGTGGTCAGACACAGCAGCAGCCAGAGCAAAGTGGACATAACAAAAGGGCAAGGCAGAGACTAAGCCAGTAAACAGGCTAGAGTCAAAACCAAACAAACAGTCAGATCAGCAAAGGTACCAAAAGGGCAAAGACAAAAGAGTAAAACAGAGAATCAGAATGAAGTCAAGAACCAGAGCAGCAAACAAGGTGAGTAACAGGGAGAAACCACTCGGTACACAACAGAGCGGCAATACTTTGCGATGAGCAGTGTGAGAGAGGAGTATTCATACAAACAGACTAAATTGTGTGGAGAATGGAACGGGATTAGAGGATTGTGGACATGTGACAGTGATGTCATTGGGTGGTGGGTTATGGGAAAAGGAGTCCAGGTGATCAGAGGTGAGAGGAGAACCAGCAGGCGTGACACAGGTATTATTTTTCTCAGCGGTTCTCACCTCTTCCCCATCACTCCTCATTGCTTACTAGCAGCTCAACATTTCAACATACAGAGCGACCAGCGTCCTAGTTCATTTGATAACAGAGTAAAGGTATAACCTATCACATCAGATTGTGTTCATTTAAAAATATCCATAAAGAGACTGAAATCTGCTGCGTAACCTTGGCCTAGCCATGCCACATCATACGGCATACGCTACAATAAGCTGATTGATGCTGTCAAGTGTCCTGACACCTGATGAAGTAAGTTCTTCTAATAAGAGTTTTAGTGCTAAAAAAAAGCTACTTTAAAAACACTGTTTCCCCTTAAGCAAGGTTAGGATATGAGGCTGCAATGTGACGGAACTACAGTGTACTTGGAAACCTGGCAGACTGAATGTTAGGTCCAGTAAGCCTGATTCACCACAAAAGGAATTTCCACTTACACTGATGGAGAGCACAGGTCCCACTTTGTACATGGAGTAGCGGTCAGTTCCTTCACAGATGTCTCTGATGTCGTCCACATTGCCAGGCAGCTCGAGCTGCTGATGAATGAACTGAGCAAACGATCTCATCCTGTTGGCACTACCTCCAACACAGACAAACTACACACCATCAAGAAACACAAACAGAGAGGGAGGACAGGAACATAGCTGGGGTTAATCTTCATCCTTTGTAATGTTAAAATCAATTAGAACACAATTCAACAAAGTATGCCTCATTTTTGGCCATTAAAAAATGGAACTAAAACAGCAGCGCTACTTGCCACCAGGCAAGGCAGGCAATGGTTTAGGGCTCAAAGCCAGTTGGGAGGTCTAAATGGTATATTAATATTGTTGAATCACAAGCTTAATGTTGTTTATATCTATATTTTGAAAATGATAGTAATGTGAACCCAAAAAAACATTTCTTGTTGGTGCCAGATTATTTATAGCATAATGGTGATGCATGCTGGATGGAGGGGCCCCCTGTAAGTTGTTGCCTAGGGCCCCAACAGACTCTGGAATTGCCACTGGGGCCAAATGTTGATAACTGGTATAATTAAGAATTCTGTGGTTCTTTTTCTTTTTTAATTTTTAAACCGTAAAATTATTCAATCCTATTGCAATAAGGCATTTCTTAATAGTCATATCATCTTGCTCTGTGCTCTAAAGTAGTTCTAGACCCACCTTGATGTCTCCAAACATGACGGGCAGGTTGTGGGTTTTGGTGCTGAGGTTGAAGTGGTAGAGAATGTCCTCCTCCATGGAGTCCAGGTGAGGGTTTTTCACATATTGCTCCTGCCTGTGAGGAAACAACAACTGTGTCAAATGTCACATTTTCTTCAACCATTAGATATTAACATAGAACTGCTGCATGCAAGCGCCAGCTCTTTGGAAAGGGAAACATCTTAGCTTTCCCATGTTCATCAGAAAACATGCTCTTACGTGATTATAGTCACATGTACATTCCCCATCCCTTTACTATAAATGCAGACAATCACTTATAACCCCACCATGTTATTTGACTCAAATTGACTCAAAGGAGTCTCAAAAACATGACTATTAAAAATGGACAAGTGCATCATATAGCTAAGAACAGTAGAATCGAACAGTAGAAGCCCGAATTGTGTGTGCACTTTTTTGTGTGTACTTTTTAATATACTTTTTATTTATTGTGTCCATTTGTATAGATAAAAGTGATGCTAATGCTAATGATGGTATAAGCTTCTAATACCTGTTACCTACATTAGCCTTATAGTTCCAGAGCAAATCAAAAATGGCACATTTTGGATAATAAACACGTCATGGCTGATTAAAGTGTTTATTTTAGTAGACCACAAATAGCCCCTGTTAGAGACCTGTGTACATGTTTCACATGATAAAATAAGGGTAATGGTTTACTTGAACCCTGCTACATAACACTGACATATCCAGATGTTACATCCAGCTGACATGAGTCTCCATGACAGATTATGTCTGAAATTCTAACAGCGTCATGTTGCCATTACTGCTTAGTGTCATGTGATGTTATTTGGATGTTATAACAGTTAACTAGAACACATTTGACAGCATGGCCTTAAACTTTATGGCATTTTTGAATTACATTAAGTATTATCTATAATACTTACATGACACTGTTATATCACTGAACACAGTCAGTCATGATGACGTCCGTTTGTATTTCTTGTGTATATTTCTCGTCTCCTTGCGAAGTGAGATATATTTATATATTTATCCATAGTGAACTGTACTATGTATAGTTTATAGTTAATAGCTAATAATACTGCTGAGCCGGTACCTACCCATTTAGGTGTTCATACTGCACAACGCTGTTTTTTATTTTGTACTTGTTTTACTGTTTTACTGTGCTGTTCTTGTGAAACTGCTACTGGCTGCTAAATTTCCTTTGGGATCAATAAAGTATCTATCTATCTATCTATCTATCTATCTATCTATCTATCTATCTATCAATGGCATGTCTATGGCACCATTATGTCAATGTTATGTAGGCGGGTTCAAGTGAAGAGTTACCATGTGTGTATAGAGTCCCAGTGCAGCCACTGAACATGCTGCACATCTTGGGTGTAAGCACATATGACTGAGAGGAGGAAAAGATGACTGCTTACTCTATATATTCATTGTGTTCTGGTCCCATGCAATTGAGCAGAATAGGTGCCATGGTTGCGTAAATACTTCCCTCTGAAAGAGAAAGACGGATCGAGTTACAGCCAAACAAATAAAACAGGTTGATGACATTAATAACAATCATTAAGAAAAAGAAAAGATGCACATACATTTCTTACACTATGTTAGCAGACGGGTTAGCTTAGTGTCTGTTCATATAAAACTTCCTTAAGTCCCAGATAAACTGCAGTGATGGTTTCTCCTCCTCTGTGGTTTAGTCTGTGGTTTAAATCTGCTTGTTTTGGGTGACGGGAGCTGATATAGCTTTGGCCCACGGTCTCCGCAGTGGACTGATTGGTTGTGGAAAGAGGTGTAGCATCTGTTCTTCCTCTTCTCTCTTCCACACCCACCAGCTGCCTCCCTCCTGCGGCTGGTTACTGGTCTCAGGTCCACTCAACTTTCCCAGACAAACAAAAACAAACATCCAATGCAAACAGTACACCACATTAACCCCTTTCTCACTGCCTGCATGCTTGTGTATAGCATCGTGTAGATGTAAACCAGTACAGTAATAAAGAGGGCTTGGATTGTTGTGACAATGTACAGTACAGCACAGTTCATCAAAAAGCAGACAGTGTAACCTGACTTTAGTGACAATTACGTAACATGGAGGTAAATACGAACATCTGAGGGTGAGCTGGAATGGACGTGTGCAGTTTTCACATGACATGCCAGTTCACGTCATCAAATACCTCAATGTTTTTCCCTATACACCATGTACAGAGTTCTGGTTAACCATAACAGATTTATAGACGGATGGACGGACAGATGGACAGATGGATAGCCCTTACTTGTTCCTGTCTAAATAATGGTTAAACAATTCTCAGAGCTGAAAGTATTTCTTTTCTTATTCATTCTCCATCAGTATCATTAAAAACCCATTAGCATGGCAATGGGGGAAAAGCAATGGGTTCTTTGCTTAATTCAAGTACATTTTTTCTTTTTTCCTAAGTGACAAATGGATTTTCATAATATAAGTTGGCTCTGCTCATGAATTATTGAAGTATTTTAATAGAAAACCTTGAGCTTCATCTGGGTAAAATATATGAAATTTTTATTCCTTTAACTATAAACATCACTTTAAACGTTCTCTGATGAGCTGATGGCTATTTTCAAATTAGCAAAGCAATTATCTAAAAAAAGTTCATTGGGTAATTGATTGATTGATTGATTGTAAAATGGTGTGTTATGTAATGATTGCTCTTTATAGACCACAAATATTCGCACCCACACACACACACACACACACACTCCCCCCAACAAACAAACACACACACACACACACACACACACACACACACACACACACACAATCTTTGTGGGCCTCTTACATAGACGTCCATTCATTTCCTGGAGACTTACCCAAATCTTAAGCAGAACTACTACTGGTCTAATCCTAACCTTAACATTAACCATTTCAATTGAATGATTTATGTTGTGGTGGTGGTAGTGTGTGGTCCCGACAAGGAAGAAAGGAGCCCACAATATTAGTGTATGAAGAGGTTTTGGTCTCCACAATGCGGCATAAACCTGATGCACACACACACACAATCTTGTTCCTGTGAATTGTGGGTTTCTTACATAGACTTACATTCATTTCCTGTACACTTACCCAAACCTTAAAACTTAACCATTACATTTGACATTTGAATGATTTATGTTGTGGTGGTGGTAGCCTGTGGTCCCGTCAAGGGAGAAAGGACCCCACAACATGAGTGTATGAAGAGGTTTTGGTCCCCAGAATGCGACAGAAACTGTTGCGCACACACACACACACACACACACACACACACACACACACACACACACATTCTCTCTCTTGTTTCTGTGATTTGTGGGGCTCTTACATAGACTTCCATTCATTTTCCTGAAGTCTTACCCAAACCTGAACCAAAACTAATACTAGTCTGACCCTAACCTTAGAGTTTAATGATTTATGCACCAGCTTGATGCCCTGACAAGGAAAGGACCCTGCAACATGAGTGTATGAAGAGGTCTTGCTAGGTCACAGCCTAGCATGGGATAAAATGTAACATGTAGTTAAACATTTTCCGGTAGAGCGTGATTCTGGCCATCTTCTCACATTTTCATCTTGACACATATCTGGCTGACATTCCTCAGTATTCATCCTGGTACATAAACAACTTCAAGTAGAATGTGCTTTTGGACACCATCTCATATTCACTTAGCAATGTCAGTCACTTTGCCACCCAACAGGTATATCTCTCCATTCACCCTGAAGACCACTGTTACACCACAACTGCATTATTTTAATCACTGTCTTGGCTGCTGTAATGCAGCACGTTTTGGAGTGAGCCCTGATCACAGTTTGGAAATGGTTAGTCTAACACACCTACATTGAATTGCAGCTTATTGTATCACTGTCATTTGTATTTATTCGAATATTGTTGTTTTTTTTTTGAGAAAATGTAAATAAAATTTGGTACATAAAACTTGTGCACAGTGCTGTGTAAATAAACATATGAGACATGTTGTGTTCATCTGTTTTGAGAGTGACAGTCAAGGGTTGCTGCACTAAACAGTATGTGCCACCTCACAGCCACTGCGTATTAAACCAATTTCCCAAATGCATGGCTTCTGAATGATGATACTTCTATTAGGCTATATGAGTAATAGAAACCGTGTAATGTCTCTGACAACCTGAGAGGCAAAGCTCAATAAGAATTAAGCTCACAGCAATGTGGCTGATTAGCTTACAAAACAACAGAATAAGAAATTATCACTGAAATTTATGCCAAACATCCAAAGAGTTATTAGTCAGCGAGAGACTGTGATCCTGAATCAGAACAAGTCGTTCTCTCCCTGGTCAGGAATGGACAAGAACAGAAACTCTGCAGGAACCAAATGTTCTCTTTGCTACTGAAAGATTACACAAGACATTGTGTAAGATAGCAGTGCTGTTGGGAAGGAAAATAAATATTACCAGGAACAATAAATGATGATAAGTTTAGACTGATATGGGCAATATTTATTGAGCTACACATACAGAAGTAGTGTCTCTCAGTATGGCGTCAGGCCGCCATGTGTCACGCTTCCGAATCCCCTAAGAGCCTCCGCTCCCTCTGACTCCACTTCCCAGAGGGCCACGCTCGATGACGACGCGTTTGCGTGCTCCCGGTCGGACTCTCCGATCCGTTCCGGGTCTCCTGAGTTTTAGCCCAGCTGTCTCTAATCCCTGTCTATATTTAAACCCCTGGTTTCCATGTGCTCCTCGCGAAGCTTTGCCTACTTTTAGTTAGCAATTCTGAGCATTTATTTCTTCTGTGCATTCCTGGTTTTGACCTCTTTTTGAACTTGACTTCCTCTTTCTCGTATTTCCATCTGGCTCTGTTCTGGACTCTCTTTGGCTTTTGACCTGCTTTTTGTCCTGCTGACTATCCCTCTCGCTTTGACCCCTCTAACACCTTGCTTCCGCTGACTGCCTATTCTAATTCCGACCTGTGCTCGTTCTCAACTTCGCTCTTGCTTAACCCCTGTATGTTACTGTGTTTTGCTGCTTGGGTTGATTGTGCCTGCTCGTTAATAAACTACCTTGACTTTAGTTCTGCACACGTCGGTTGGAGTCTTTTTGTCTGACACCATGTTTGTTAACAGAACATGCCAGACGTCTCGGCATGGAGTTGTAGAGGTTCCTAATGGTGTGTTAGAGGTTCCCTTCCTGCAATAATCCATCCCATGCAGCTTGAATATTCTCACACAGTTCCTGCAGATTTTGTGGTAGGGGTGGAGGTAGAGTGACACCAGACCTTCTGGACCTGTGACACGTGACAACAAACTGTTCATCTTGGCCCTGACTACGGTGCCTCCACACATGGATTTGTTGGTCGTCTCCACCAAGACAAAAGTGGGACTCGTCACTGAAGATGACCCACTGCCATTCGGAGTCACTCCACGGCGTGACACCATTACAGTCTTTGACACTGATGTGGTGTTAAGGTCGGTTGTTGTAACGGTCTGCTTGCATGTAGTCCTGTGTCGTGCAGCTGTCTGCCGCTGGTGCTGGCACTAACAGGATGACTCATGGAGGCCATCACTGCTCGCTGAATGTCCACAATTGTGGCTGCTGGGTCAGTCAGGTACAGTGATAAGGCCTGTCCTTGCTTACGTCACATGCGCCACCAAGCGTGACACTTGAATCATTCGCGTGTCTCAAGATGTCAAACCTACCCACCAAGGTTTCATTCCTGTTGGTTGATTCCCTCTGGGTGCAACTATTTGTGCAACTATTCTGTGCAACAGCTGTTTGGCATTGTCTTGCTGAAATGAGCAAGACCTCTCTGAAAAAGACATCGTCTGGATGGCCGCATATGAGGCTCCAAATCCCATACATAGCTTTGAGCATTAAAGGTCATGTACATGATTCAGGATAATGACTGTTGGTTCCAAATAAAGCAATCTATTCCAGTTTGAGAAAAGTTATTCACCATTTGTAATGTAATATACTTTTTGAATAATGTCCCTAACACAGGCTATTATTAATCACATTTCTTTGTCAGTTTTCCCTGATTACAGGTCTTCTCTGATCACATGCACACATGTATTGAGAAAGTTATCTTCACTGGCTTTGTTTGACTGAGTTTGGAAAGAGTTCTCCTCTCCTCCTTCACACAGCTGAGGTTTAACACTTGGGTGTCTTCTGCTCTGAGGAACTGGAACAATATTCGCACATTCTTGAGCACAGATCAGTCGGTTCTAACTAAAAACAAAGCAGCTGAAGGAGTCAGCAGGGCTGGGACTGTGTTATTATGGTCAAATATGTATTGTTGTTTTTATAAACATGAAATCTGATCAAAGCAAAAGAGTGAAATAACAAACAACAGCTACATAAAAGCAAACAAAATCTGACTGGTGTCATTGAGAATCTGTAACTGTTAAACAATGAATCCGTTCTGGGGTCCAGCCAAGCTAATGTTTTGGTGATTTTAATCCTACAGTTGAGGATTGTCCAGGTCCATCGGCTCTTTTGATATTTTATAGCCTTGGGTTTGGACATAGGTTTATTTCAGAATAGGAGTTCAATTCATATCAATATTTTATTTCTGGAAATAAACTGTGTCCCCTGGACACGACTGGAGTTTCGCAATGATTGAAAAGAGCAGCTTCCATGGCACAGTGTATGTATGCACAGTAATGTTGGTAAAATAAAGGAAACATTTTTTTGGAATTTGTAATAATTAAGTTCCCTGATACCTGTGGTCTGTTTTAATAGGTTTAATATGAAATACTCTATTGATATATTTACTCAACAGCCCTGCACCACCTCATTCAGGCAATCTGTTAGTGTTGTCATATGTCGCGGAATCATTAGTGTACATCTTAACATCTTAGCTTTTTGTAAGGCCTATGGTAAGTCATTGAAAACAGAAAATAATTAGAGCCCCAGGTGACACCCCTGGGGTACACCACATCTTAGAAGTTGCACATCTAAATGCCTCCCATTAAGGAACACTGTTTGTCCCATTGGACAAATAACTTTATACACATGCCACACCAGATATCTACAAAACCTTAACATCTAGATTTCTAACTAACCCAGTGTTATCTACAACATCGAAAGCAACACTAAAACCATGAAATACAGCTTTTGACTGTCTTTCGACAGCATGTTTTTTTAGCACCAGTCATTATCAGTGTCCTTAGCTTTTACAGTGCACACAGACTGACCTGCTGTGTTCTATCTGTTATATAAGTTACCAAGTACCAGCAGCAAACCTATTTAACTCTTTCTGTGTACTCTCCATCCAACCTTGATTATGCATGTGGTATATGACTGATTGAATGGTTTTAACCAAAAATGATAATGTTAGCATAATGCATCTAAATGCATCAGGAAATTAATATTTCATATTAAAACATGTGACACAATTTACAATTTTGTTTCCCATTCAGTTTTACTAAAGAATGATTGGAATGATATTATCAGAAAGTTCGAGCAATAGCAACTTGGTCTTAGGCCAAAGGAAACAGTGTTAAGATTACATGGCTGTGGATGTTCTTACATCTGTTGCCAAAAGCTGTTGTTGATGTTCCGTTCACTGTGGGTCATGTAACCGTGCTGATGTTTGCTCACACAGATACGGGTGTACATAGCCGCGTCACAATAAGACCACCTCTCTTGTGCACTTTCATGTAGACCAAAGCAAAACAGATCTTCAATTATGAAAATACGGTAGACAGTCTAGAAACCTTTATGGGTCAACGTTAACCACAAATATGAGGACAGGAAACAATCTGCTGTTATTTGAAACTGAGGTTTGTGCACACATATATGCCCACTTTCAAAACACAAGATAAGACAGACTACAGCCCCTATAATCCCCACCCTCAGGTTGTTTCGCAAATGTCCTCTGAACAGTTTTACAGCCACCATTAAAGCTTGTTGGTTATGACCTAAGGCGGGCCTTGGTTCTATTTTATGTGTTTTCACACATATTCAAACGTCATGCTGGAGAATCTGATATTTGATGAAAGTATTATTGTCCTGAAGCAACAGAAAATTGTAAACGAAACATTAAAGGGCACATATCGTGGGAAACCAGGTTTTGCTCATTGGTTTAAAATGGAACTGTATGTGAACAAAGAGTGAGTTTACATGCACTTCTAATAATCTAATCATAATCAGATTTCTGCTGCCATCTGTTTATTCAAGTGGTCATGTAAACAGGAAATCCAACCAGATTAAGGCCCAGAAAGCTGATAAAGAAATCTGAGCTGGATTGTCGTTCATTAATCAGGGCATGAATACTGTTACTCTGATTTCTTTCAGATTTCTTTGTCTGCATATGCGTGAAAACAGACCAGAAATAAGCATGCAGCATTTAACACTACAACCATGAGATGCAACCAAACACCTTTGCCGCAACGATGAAACCAACCACATGGTTGACAAAATTAAGAATTTAAATATTCTTTTTCTTTTAGCTTTAGATTTATCCTCGTGTTTTCCACTGAAGTGCATTGACGTTTAAAAAAAGCTGCAGCATGAAGTCGTACTCTGTGATTTTATTGGCTTGTTGCAAAGCAGAATCTCAATTACTGCTTGACTCATGTAGACCTGGGGTTTTCCATTGTCTAATTACTAAAGTGCATGTAAATGCATTGAGCAGTTTACTGACAAAATCTGATGTTCTGCACATGAGTGTATTTAAACGCACTCAGTGTTTAAGCTTCACACTGTTTTTATTTCATTTTCATTTTAGTGTGGGAGGTTTCATGGCTAAATTGGACCAGCCTGGTGGCCAGTCTTCATTAATTGCACATTGCACCAGTAAGAGCAGAGTGTGAAGGTTCAATTAGCAGGTAAGAGCACAGTTTTACAGTTTTGCTCAAAATATTGCAATGCACACAACATTATGGGTGACATACCAGAGTGCAAAAGAGGACAAATTGTTGGTGCACGTCTTGCTGGAGCATCTGTGACCAAGACAGCAAGTCTTTGTGATGTATCAAGAGCCACGGTATCCAGGGTAATGTCAGCATACCACCAAGAAGGACGTTTTCCTTCACCAGCATCACGTAGTGACCTGGCCACTATCCTGCAAGAAGAATGGCTTAAAATCCCTCTGACCACTGTGCAGGACTTGTATATGTCATTCCCAAGACGAACTGACGCTGTATTGGCCGCAAAGGAGGCCCTACACCATACTAATAAATGATTGTGGTCTAAAACCAGGTGTTTCAGTTTCATTGTCCAACCCTTGTATGTATATATATATATATACAACAAATTCCAGATCAAATATTGTATTTTAGATCTGTTTATTTAGAAAATGTCTAATAACGCTTCCAGAAGCCTGTTTTTTGAACCATGCTCGCTGTGCATTTCACCCCAGCCGCGGTTCGCCTGTCTTTCTGTAGGTCACTTTAGGTCACCTTATGGAGGTTAAGTGACATTCGAAAGAGGTGGCGCTCATCACGGTCAGTAGAGAGTGGTTTTCGCCCTCTGCCAGTCTGTAGCTGTGTTGTCCTGTGTGTTTGTTGCTTGACCTTGTTCTTATGAACCAGACGCTCACTGTATCTGCCAGTAAAGCTAGAACCGAACCTTCTGTTCCTCACTAAGAACCTGCTGTACATATGGAGATGCTGATTTAAGAAGAAACTTGAGAGGTCTCTTATTTATTTCCAGAGCTGTAGAAAATAAGCAGCAAATAGAGTCCAGTTTGAATTTGTTCTCTTTGTGATGTCTGTCGCATTTTTACATCCACTTGTTCAGCCTAAAAGAACCTCCTATTCCACCCATTCACACTTAGGTTATAAGTGTTTTAGCCCAGACTGCTAGGGGCAGTCACAATATTACAATATTAGAAACGGTGAGTTTAACTGTAAGGAACAGGGATAGGCTGAAAAATGTGTCTGTAAAAATGATTTAATGTTTTAGGAACATAAACTTTCACAAAAATCATATGTGAACCTCAGAAAGACAATAATACAACATAGAAATTGAAGCAAATATGCCCTTTACAACTGTGTATCAACAACTTCTTAAGGAAGTTCAAAAGTGTATAGTTTAAGAAGAGCTGTGCAGTGCTCAGCAACAACTGGTTGCTTATTTTGCTAGACTGAACACTGTATAAGGAGACCTGAGGCTTTTTATGACAACCGATGGAAAAAAAGCATGTGTACTTTTCAGTCATGCTTTTTAGATTTGAAAAACTAGACGTCTAGTGGAAGTCTAGTATTAGGCAACAGACATTATTATCACACAGTGACAATGTCAATAACAGTGTGGTGTCATGCCAGTGTCACATAACCTCAGAAGCCACGAGACTGCGACTGTTGGCTTAACTGTTTACCTCACCCCGCTCCTGTACTATTGCATAATGCTATAGATTTCTCATTTAAGAGGGCAACGTCCCACTGAAGTCCAAAGGTGAAGCGTGTTTACAGAAAAACCTCTCTAAAATCAATGATTTATTCCACTGAGAAAAAACTTCCCTTTAATTCATTTTTTCAAAGGATGGTAAAGACTTCAGGTACTACAGGATAAGGAGGCCTCCATCTAGTGGTCAAGTGCAGTAATACATGGGCTGGGAGATCTCGCTCCTTCTTGAACTTCTTGGCTTCTGTCAGCCTGCCCCGAAGTTCACATTTGTGGTTTTGTGTTTTGTGTTACTGTGATTGCTGACTGTAGTGCACAGTAGTTAATTTATTTGTTTAGTTAAACTTTTTGAAATAATGAAACATAAAATATAAAATGTGCCAAAACATTTGCACAGGCCACATTTAATATTGGCTAAATAAACAATATCAAGTGCATGAAAAATAGTGTGTGATAGTTTGTTCTCTGTAGAGGATGTATTAGCTTATGTCTGGCCCACACTATGGGATTTTAAAAATCCTAACCGATGTTGAAAACATGATAGACTCCACATATAATAACATTTTGCACCTTTTCGTCCTTGATTGTTGTTAGACATCAAGGCCCCACCCTACACCCTCTGTCCTGAATGAACACCACACACTTTTAGATTAGGCATCCGAGCAGGAGTTCTGATCTATGGTTTCTGATTCTCAAAACCTCAAGAAGCCTTCTTGCAAGCTAATGTTTAGACCTACAGAACCAGTCAAAAGTTTAGACACACTCAACTAATGGGTGTTTGTGGTGATCTTAAAGACTCTACGGGCTTACACTTAACAGTTCCAACTGATGAGATGTCTGGAACAATACATATCCTGATATACCACATATACTCTTGATGTACCAAGTATCATATTTCTGCCATATCTCCACCTCTAATATACATTAGTATATATTAGTTTTGTAAAAACTTTTATTTATATTTTACAACAGTTTAAAAGCTCTAGTTCCCCTTTCAGTTTAGTGAATATTCATGATGGACAGACCAATAGAATTGGTCCGAAAAAAATCTTATGTCGACCTCTATTGCAGGTTAAGAAAGCTGTTTAATCCTCCTGTAAAGTTCAATTTTGTAGGTTTTTAAGGTGGACTGCATAATTCCATGAGTGTTATGTTATAGCTTGATGTCTTCACTTTTATTCTAAAGTAAAGCATTAAGATAAACATAAAGAAACGGTCTATGAGTAGAATGACATAACAACAGAAGAAAATCTGAAGATGTGGATAAATTACATGGAGGAGTCAATACATACTTGTTGATTTAGCCCCCATGCTACAACCTCTTCTGTACAAACTGACAAGTTCTGTTCAGCTCGGCTCTCGTTGGTTTACAGTCTGGGTCAACATGGTGTTTCACGTCAGGGAATCTGCATCCACCCCACACTACAGGACACTGAGTCATAAATATTGAACATGATTCACTTTTATGATCCACAGTCGAGGCGACCACAACTGGACTGGGAGTAGATTGGAAGAGTTAGGTCTGGATTATAGATATCCCACTCTACAGGATCATCAGGGAAAATCATTATTTAAGATCATTATTTAAGATCACGTTGATATCAGGAGACTTTCTGTGATTGTCAAGAGGAGCAAATCTGCCTCAAAATCGGCCTGACCAGGAGTGCTGAGACGCTGGCAGATGACTGTGTACCAGAGATCCCAGAAATCTAAAGCAGGAAAGATTCATTTCTACATTGCAATTTAATTTTCTAGCCTCTTGATATGCCCAAGAATTAAACAGGCAGGCATTGTTGTTGTGCATTTAAGACCAGCATATTGTCGCTGTATCTCCTTTACAAGAGAGGGCAAAAAACTAATTTAATATGAATGTGAGTCAATGGAACCAGACTTTTTCAAACAGTTTTGGGCCATTTCTGTTTCTCCATTCATCATGAACTGTTCACACAGTGTAAACAGCAGCTGCTGTGTTCAAATGATGCATAACAGTAAAAATAGCAAAACAGCAAAAACAGAGATTCACGTTTTTTTCTTTGGACAGCGAAGATATGTAAATGATCTCTGTTCTGATTCTTTGCCCTGTATTGTACCTTAGCTTTCCCTACCGTGTATTGTAGCTGAAACACTTCTTATAGCCTTGTTGTCAAGGGGGCGGGGTTAAGCTGCCATGGGTTGAATAAGTGAATAGATTAGGGCTGCCCTCTAGAAGTCGACAAGTAGAATCGTCAGTCGGAGACCCTTTAAGTCGACTGAGAACCTTCAAGTCGACTGACAACAGTGACGAGGTTTATTTATTTATTATTTTTCTTTTGTTTGTTGTAAAACAGACAAAAGCTTACAAAATGCACAATAACTTTAAGAATTTAAAAAGACATTTTAATAATTATTAGGGGAATAATAAATATATATTTAAGTTCTAACTGGGCTATTACGCATGCTTGCTAAAAAATTAAATCCACGTGACAAGGTGCGCTGGCAGTTCACCGTTGAAGGAAGCTAAAGCTGTGAAGCTGAGAAACACGAGTGGAACGATGTCTCAGAGAAAGTCTGGAGGAGCTTTTGAAGAAGAGAATCCGAACAAATTAAAGCTAATTCTGCTCGTCATTTAGTCAGACATGGAACACTGCTTCAAACCAGTGAGTTGACTTTCGTTTTAGACATAATGGCTGTTTGCGGTGAAGGAAAAACGGACCGAAGACGTTTGTTTTATTATAATTCCATTATTTTAGAACCTAAATTACAGATATTTTTATTTATTCGTTTACAGCTAAGATTATTTTTATTTAAAGATAAGTACAGTCACTTAATATGCCTGCCGATAAACGAGGAATAATTATTTCAGCGCAGGTGATATAATAATTAAACGGTTTCAGGTCTACCGTTCTCCTTTTCATCTAAAAATAATTTAAATATTGACTAATTTGGTTTTATTTAGGAGTTCATTATTTATGAGAGATGAAAGACGAAGGGTCATCCTACTGAAGAAGCTGTTAAAAGTGAAATTATAAAGACAGGCTAGAAGCGCTAATTTTTAGCATAAATACGTGCTCGCTGCCCGACGCTATATTCTGTAATTAAATCAGGCTCCAATTCAGATCGTTCATCATATGCCACGTCTCTTTTAGTTCAAAAATATGTTCCTGTGACATGAACGAATAGTCGAATCATCGGCCAGGACGGGCGAATCCGATTCGACTGACAAAATTCTGAGTCGGGTACAGCCCTAGAATAGATGTGTGTTGTTTTTGATACATCACAGATGCAATAAATATAAAAACTGGCTGTGTTTTGCAGCTTACTTAGCATATAGTGATAATAAAAAGATATTCGTTAAAACCTTAACAATGTTTACACTAAAGTGAGCTTGCGTGCATGGGCCCTTTAAAAAAGGAGAGAAGGCAAAAATAGGTTATTGCGAGCAATGCCACAGAATAACTATGTATAGTTCCCTAAATAAGCTTTAAATTAAGTTTTAAGTTTTTAAAGAATCATACAAGGAAATATTATTTAGGGCAGTGGTTCTTAAACTGCACCCCCAGATGATCACTCAGTCTCAAGTCTCAACACAATGGGGCAGAGCAAAAACATGGACTGTCTTTTCTATGGCGTCACCCTTTTGATACATTCATTTTTAAGATTCTGCCCCAAAATTACCATTAGTTTATTAAAACCATACAGGAAATGTTCCATTTGGTAAATTGTTGGTGGCAAAAACTATAATAAACAAAACAAAACAAAACAAAACAAAACAAAACAAAACAAAACAAATATTTAATAATAATAATTTTTGTTTTGTTTTGTTTTGTTTTGTTTTGTTTTGTTTTGTTTTGTTTTGTTTTGTTTTGTTTTGTTTTGTTTTTTAAACCATTCATTTTCAACTGTGTGTACTGCAAATGCCAAAAACAGGCCTGCCATGTGCAACAATTCCCGCCCGGGCCTTTGATGATACTCACTATTAATAGACCCAATCAATTGTGTTGCTAAATGTCCAGAGCATCTGATTCCACGCTGGCCACAAGGGTGTCGGTATTAGAGCTGCACTGAAAGATGAGCATTAGAGTGGTATTGATATGATCTCTCCAGTCACCTTCCTTTCCCCCGCGGTAAAAGCTATCAGCCTCACTTTCCCAAAGCTGACTTATGCTCACTCCCAGAGGGAGGATTGAATGTCCACAAGGCTCCCATCGCGCCTTTCTGGAATTCTTCATAACTCATGAAATCTGGGGCGGTACTTTTGCCGAGCTGAAAGCAGAAAACCATTACAGGAGAGATGGAGAAGGAGAGAGCGAACGCATTACAAACAGGACACCTGAGTCACCACGTTCAGTTCTTCCGTAAGGGCAGACAATAACCCGGCCAGAATAGCCAATAAAATACTCACTCTGGCTTCAAACTGATCTCAAGACTTCAATTTCCTTTCCTGTAGATATGAAAGGCCTGAGAACGGGTCAAAACAATTATATCCATACACGGCTTACATACGGACCTCTCGGATCAGAAAAAGCGTGATGTGGTAGAGAATTGCAGCCGTGGATAAGCTAGCTAAACTGTATAGTTCCTTTTTGTTGCGTATGAAAGGTTTGTTATGATAAAAGAGATCTAGAAAATCTGCACCTTGATATGTGATTCCTGTACTCAGACAGAGCTTTAAAGGGGAAGCCCATGGATTTTAATGCACTTCTGCATCATTTGGTTGTTGAGAAAGTCATTTAAATGTAAAATGGTCTGTTATAGAAACTTCCCAACTCAGATTTCCTTACAGAGGTCGTGTTGGGAACCAGTGGTCACAAATGACCAGTGAACCTGCATGTGTCTTCTGTATGTAAGTGTAATGTGTTAGTGTACCGTAAGTAGTGTGTTGGTGTACAGTAACTCAGTAAGTGTAATGCGTTAGTGTACTGTAAGTAGTGTGTTGGTGTACAGTAACTCAGTAAGTGTAATGCGTTAGTGTACTGTAAGT
>CM067480.1:31145558-31162453 GCA_034552555.1 Semaprochilodus insignis | reverse complement strand
GTTAGTGTACCGTAAGTAGTGTGTTGGTGTACAGTAACTCAGTAAGTGTAACATGTTAGTGTACCGTAAGTAGTGTGTTGGTGTACAGTAACTCAGTAAGTGTAATGTGTTACTGTACTGTAAGTAGTGTGTTGGTGTACAGTAAGTCAGTAAGTGTAACATGTTAGTGTACCGTAAGTAGCGTGTTGGTGTACAGTAACTCAGTAAGTGTAATGTGTTAGTGTACTGTAAGTAGCGTGTTGGTGTACAGTAACTCAGTAAGTGTAATGTGTTAGTGTACTGTAAGTAGCGTGTTGGTGTACAGTAGCTCAGTACGTGTAATGCGTTAGTGTACCGTAAGTAGTGTGTTGGTGTATCTGTCCTTCCTTTTGGCTTATGTGTGCATAAAAATGTAGCATGTCCAAACGAAAGAAGTGTGAGGTGAGCCCACCAATCAGGTTACAGTGGCCCCTTTGTTTTGAACTTGGTTTGACCTGCTGGACAGGGCTTGGTTCTAGCTAATGGAAACTGTTCTCCTTCAGTGTTCTGTGCTTATGATCATTGTAATAGACATCAGTGTCAAACTAATGACCTTCTATTAAAGACTGGTGGACCGAGAGTGATAGTCTCTTCACCTAAAGTGAATTGATTAAGAGTCTTGTTCCAGAAATGATAATAGGACATTAGAGCCATAATAAATCATGCTACTGTTACTTAAGTTTTTCTCAACTCAAATAAATTGCTTTGATTAAAAGAATCGTTCGTTCAGAGTCATTTTTGTAAACCTTTTTTTTTGTGTGTAACAAATTACAGAAATGTTTTTTTTAAATTGGACCAATGAAACACTTTTTACAGTGCATTTGAAGGTAAATACTTTAGTACTTTTACTCAAGTGGAGGTCTAAAGGGAGGAACCTCTACTTTTACTGGAGGAGTATTTTATCTTGGGTATTTCTACTTCAACTCAACTACATGGTTTTTGTACTCCGTCCGCCTCTGGTTTCCTATTACCATCATTGTGAACAATTACAACTCAGTTACTTACTCTAGAATGGTGCATATGTCATCAAACCACTTGGAATTATCTTGTTGTTGATCTTTTTTATGCAGAAAGCCAGTGGAATTCCTATTTAAGGAATTTGATCTCCAAGGCTATTTGTAGTTGGACTAGCGATAATTAGTAACATGTAACACACACAGTTTGGTGATTTGTAGATACGGAAGATGAAATACTTCGCACTGAATGCTCATGAAGTGTCAAAGCCCCATACACATTCATTGAAGAAGGTGCCTTTAGAGCTGTATAAATCTGAACAGAGCTGCTTGTTTAATAGCTCACAGCTGGTGATGACAGGCCCTGGAAAAAACAGGAGATGGCAAATTACCAGCAATAATTCTCTACTCCAGAAGCTTTGCACTAGCTTGTACCAACAATGGATCTGCTAATCTATCTGCAATGACTGCTTGTAAAAAAAGACAGACAGTACGGATAGGCGCTCTAACAGACGACAGGAATTCCTGTTATGTGAGGAGAGCACATCGACTAATAAATATTCTGTGAGATTCTAACAAACCGCTGCAATTAGCAGTCTAGCACCCAGATACTGTTAACACCGTCTGAATGAATACGCTGTTTAAGGTCACCTGATGAACTGTAAAGTGTTAATGTACTCCGTTAGCTTCCAAAAGCTATGCACCTCCAACAACACATTCTTCAGACACAGCTTTAAAATGAGTCACTTAAGACAAAGGCTTACTTGTTGTAATCATTGTAGATTCTATATTTGCATCACACAACATGAGCCAACCCTGTAGATTTTAGATTAGTGCTCAGGACTGCAGAGGAACTTGTGTTCCGTATTTAACCCATCCGTGAAGTGAGACACCCACACACACACAACACTAGTGAGCACTCACACTAGAGGGCAGTGAGCACACTTGCCCGGAGTGGTGGGCAGCCCTATCCGCAGCACCCGGGGAGCAAAAAATGCACATTGCTTTCTCCTTCCTCTTCAGATCTTACCAGTGTAGAAAAAACATTGTCAGTTCAGCATTCATCCCTTTACCCACCAAGAGTGTCTCCAGTGGTGGATAGCAGCACCAAGGTTAACTCTTGTTTTGTTTGTTCAGCATGATGGACAAGATGTCAGAATCAGAGTACTTCTTCATTCTCTCATGCTGAACTGATTTGATTTAATGCTACAGTGACTCTCTACTGTCTCTTTAGGTACAGAGTACTATTACAGGACGGGACAGGGCAGGGCTAGCTGTTTAGCATTTGTTCTTTTTTTGCTAATGGCTAAACGGCACCCCAAACTTTTGGCCCACAGATACTTTTACAGGATAGAGGAACAAATTCACATCAAATGAAAGAAGTGAATCCTGCTAGTATAAAATAGGAGTTATGGCCATGGGATAGCCTGCAGACAGGCATATATACTGTAGGTGAGGCCAATCAGTCTCTAGAGAGTTTAGGGCCAGTTTTTTGCTGTTTGTGCTGCATGCAGAGGAATTTAACTCATCCGTAAAGTGAAGCACCCACATACACACACACTAGTGAACACACACATTAGGGGGTAATGAGCACACTTGCCCGGAGCTGTGGGCAGCCCTTTTTGTGTCAAACTGATTTACTCTGGGTAAGCTAAATGTATTAAGAGGGAGTTTTGGTCCCCTTTCCTACAGTGACAACCTCTACTCTTCTAGGACGGCTACACACTAGATTTTGGAACATTGATGTAAGGATTTCATTGCATTCAGGCACAAGAGCATTAGTTGGTTGGGTACTGATGTTGGATGGTTGGTTCTGAATCACTCCAACATGGCAAAAGGAGCTGGATGAAGTCCAGCTTATAACCCTCTAGTGTATGTGCGGCTGATTAGAGCATTCCATGCTATTGGCCAATACTCTCCTATGGAAATTACAGCTTTGCATGTACGATTGAAGTGCTGTGTTAGCAAGGGTGTACTTAAAAGTAAGTGAGTTCATGAATTGTAAGGGGTGAATTCTGGAGAAATAAACAGTGTGGACAGCATTTATAATTTTAGCAAATTTTGTAATGTTTTAAACTTAATGTTAAATGTTACATATTGCTCCTTTAATGACTAGGAACACTGCAAAACATTGAGAATTAAGTTTTAATAAAACTACCATCCAGAATGCTTTGTATTTGAAATGTGGTGATCAAATTACTGGCAGATCATTTAAGGTTACTATGAATAAATAGTTTAAAATGCCTTCTGACGTCTAGCTGATAGGATTTCAATCTGCACTGTATTCATTAAAACTGAATACAAATAACAGCACTGACTGAAATGATTTGCTTACTGGTGATGTATTTAAGTCACTGTAAGTGAGCTTAGAATGAAGTGGGCAAATACAAATGAACAAATGTTTATCAGAACTTACCATGAACTAAGTCTGTTTAAAGTTGTTCTTTTATTTTATTTCTTTATTTTTTTGCTAGTAGCTAATTATTAGCTTTGCTAATAAACTTTTGGACCACAGATACTTTTACAGGATGGAGTTTTCAAGTATCTGTGGCCCAAAAGTTTTCAAAATTTTCAGAAATTCACATCAGATGAAAGAAGAGAATCTTGATGGTATAAATTAGTAGTTATGACCATGGGATAGTCTTCAAGAATCACTTTCCAGGGCACATAACGCTCGACAATGTCATTAACAGGTAGTAACATTTAACTGTGACATAACATCCCACTGTTAACTGCTTGCTCCCTCTCATGACTGTGAATGGCCTGTAAGCTGCTCTGGCTTTATTGTAACACTGCTGGCTCATATGGCCTTATTGTAGCATTGCAGTCTCATATGGCTTTACTGTAACACTGCAGGCTCATATAGCTTGGTACACTGCTTTTCTGGACAAATGGGTTTGTCTCATAATCACCTAGTCCAAGGCTTAATCATACAATCATATACGTCAGCCTTCACAGCTAGATCAGATTAGCAAAGCAGACTGACTTGAATGTGACGGATGTTACACAAAGACTACAGAAGACCAAGGGAAATACAGAATACAGAAATGCACCGTAGTCAAGAGAAGAGAAAATATATCATATGTAGAATCAATTAAAAATGAAAAACTAAAATCAGCAGTGAAAATAAACAAAAAAGGGAAAATAAATGTTGCCTAATTTAGTTAACAACATACAAAGAAATGCAGAAATGTAAATGAAACATGCAACGTGACAAACAAAGCAAAAGAAAGGCTACAGAAAGGCGCTGCGTTGTGCGCCGTTTGGAATTATAAGTGGTGAATCTCGGCCGGCAGATCTGTGGCTGTGTCCTGATTGGCTGTCTGTTCTGTGGGAAAGGAAATGATGCGCTAATGGGCCTCTAATTACAGAGCCGTGTTCGATTCAGTCTAGCGAATCGATTCAAGTGAACTGTAAGATTCGAGCGAATCACTAGAAAGAGCGTGTACGCATATTCAAAGAGGTCTTAACGATTTAAACATAAACTATATGCTAATTTTAGCGCACTATAAAATGACGCTTGGACGAGGTCAGTGCATGTAAAGCTGGACTCGTTTAACTGAGTCGACCTACTCTACTAAACTGAAACATGGTGCTAACCGTAGTTTTACTGAGTCCTGCATCTGCTTAAAGACTCTTATACGATTAAACACTTAGTCCAAAATGTGTAATAGACTTTAGCTGCTGATATTAACATCTGAAACCTGAACATGATCCTACATAACCCCCATAGCCATAGCCACCTTTTAGGACAGGGCTTATTTTAGAAAAAGACTTGTCTTGGGTATTTCTGGTGCACTTAATTTAAAGAGTTAAACTAAAGTGATAAATATTGAACATTCATACTTAGAATATAAGTAACAGAGCAAAAAAGCAAAACTTAATTCAAGTTTAATTAAAGGGGAACTCCACAGACTTTTCAAAAAATTCTGCTTACTTAAATGGCTAACAGAGAAACTTACACAGGTGACTCAGAACTGTTCACAGTGGTGTTGATACTGGTACTGATGAGTTTAAAGCCACTATAAGCTCCCTCACAGAAAGTTATTATATGCAATGTTTATGAATACACTGCCTGATGTCTGAGACAATGTTTAGCTGCACTTTTGTGACATAGATTTTGTCTTAAATGTGCTTCAAATGTGCTTTTTTCGTTTTTTCCAGATTCATCACAATATTTTATCATCATTAGTGTTGCATATAAAAACAAAGATATGTGCAGATTCACTGGTGGTTTTGGATAGCAAATAAAATGGCTATATGTGTGTTGTAGACACAAAAACCCATGGTTCCCATCACCACCACTCTAAAGAAATCACAGTCTGTAAGTCAAACAAACCACTCCAGATGACTCTGTTTACATATCCAGGACTGGATTAGTCAAAAAATAATAATGTAATATGGGTGGCATTTCCCTTTGCATTCCAGGCAGCTAGACTGGCGCTGGCAATATTATTAGCTTTGCAGACACCTGGACTGGACTCCTGGTTCCCATCACCGCCACTGTAAAGAAATCTAAATCGGTGAGTTTCTCTGCATTTACGCATCAGGCCTGTTTGTTTTTGACTCTGTTTATATCTCAACCATTGAAACACACAGATTACACAGAAAGTTTGAAAGAGTCGCTGGACTTCCCCTTTAAGTTAGCGAAATGAATCGGATGAATCGGTTCACGTGAACCGATTCGCCAGTGTGTCGGGCTTCGCTACTTCCTCCGAGAAGGAGGAGGAGAAGGAGTGTAGTGGCCCGGACTCACGGACAGCGGCTGGTTTCACACAGTTATGCGCCTCAAGCGGCTTCAATAACTACCTTTTCTCGGAGTCTGTCAACTTTATGGACGTCGAAGGACACTGTTTGTAACCGGACCCGGAGACTTTTATTCGTCCGAGGCTTCTGAAGCGACTCTGTCTGACTGACTTCCACAGGAATGGCAGCAGCAGGAGCGGCGGCGGTGGCGGCAGAGGAGTAGCGCGGGTTGTGGAGCTGCTGCCCGAAATAACTCGGACTTTTCTTTTTAAAGCACTCCGAGGATTCCCGTGGGTTTGTCGGCGAGGTAAGGCTCTGTTCGTGTGTCTCTAAAAGGGAGGGGGGTATTGACTCGTCTGCTTCTCTCAGTTTCTTGTTTGCACTAGGTTCTAGTTCGAATTTTCGCCGTTCCACCTTAAATGGTGCAGCAATTACATTCTGGCGCCTGAGGCTGCTGCACCATTTAAGGTGGAACGGCGAAATTCCAACAAGAAGTCAACTTCAGTCTTTTCCGCTTTCCCTGTTGTTCAGAGCCATGTATTTTGACTTCTGCACTTCCAGCTGGATGCCATAATTATAAAAGCATTACTTATTGATAAGATAATATTACTTTTATTGTTGGTGCTTTGGTGTTGCATACATACTTGCGTTAGAGCCATTTTAGAGAGCTGAACGTGCATACATGAAATGACAACAACAACACAAAGGAAAGTCAAAGAAGTTGTTGGCTGTCTTTTACATAGGTCAGTAGAGGTGCCTGATGGGTCTGAGCCGGTATAGCAATCCAGGACTACAGTCAGGAAGTTGCTTCAGAACTTCATCAAGCGTTTGATGACCATATCATCTGCTGTCACACAGTTTGTAAAGTTTGAAGATTGCAGAAAAGCTTATAGTGGCAAATCGCAATTCATCATAATAGTCATCTGTATCATTATATCGCCCACTCCTATTTCAAAAGCTGCAAGGGCAATTCCACCATATGCGTAATTCCGTCATTGTGGTGTGAGCAAAGTCATTCAGGAGGTAATGGGAACCAGGAGTCAGGATGTCTACGACACAAATCCAGTGTGGGTGGGAATCGGCAAGACCCCTTGATACCTGATACCAGATTGAAGAGTTCATATACACACACACAGTCAAGTCACATTATTATGACCACCAGCTAATATCCACAGTAACTGCCATGTGCAGCATGGACAGCAATTAGATGGGCTGAAAGTGACTCAGTAAGGTCCTGGTAGGTTGTCAGGTATCTGGAACCTTGCTGACTGCAGTGCATCCCACATCTACTGGAGGGTGCTTGGTGGAGGTTGCACAGAGTGAACACGATGATTAAGGTGGTCCCACAGATGCTCAATTGGGTTGAAACTTGGGGAATTAGGAGGCCATGGTACTACTTGGAAGTCTTGGTCATGCTCTTCCAGCCAATATCAGACATTTCTAGCCAAGTGACATGTTGCATTATCTTGCTGGAAGATCCCATCCGCCCCAGGGAAAACAATCAGCATGTGTGGGTGTACGTGATCTGCAGGGATGGATTCATACCCAAATCGGTTGAGAGTGCCTTCCACATGGATGAGTGGGCCCAGAGAATGCCACAAAATGTGGGCACAAAAAGTGGCTATATATATATATGCTATATGCTGCGCACTGTGATAGGATATATTGCGTTATATGGGATTTTAATATATTTTTTCAGCTGCAAATTTTCTCCTCAAACTTTGTCAACATCTGTTTTGTGTGATGAGCGAAAGTTTCCAGTCTGTTCATCTCACTTCAGATATTTTATTGCAGCAAAATGGGATTGTCAAGCAGACGGACAGACTGACTAACACTGCCATAAAAACCTTACTTCACATTTACAATACTTGGCATCCATGTATTGATGCAATAGTGCCATGCAAAACATCACAGTACTATGTGGTATCAATCCCCCACCCCTGGAAGGTAGCCAGTTTATTTGCTCTCCAAAGCCAGTGAACCTACATGTGTCTTCTGAGATTTTATATGGAAAGTAGTGGAATTTTTTGGGGACTATTTTGTTTTGCAGCGCTCTGCATGTGCCCTTCTGCCATGAATGTATTAGACGTGTAATTCCAAAACCTGACAATTCCAAAGACATGCGATTCCAAAACCTGTCAATTCCAAAGACATGTAATTCCAAAGCCCTGTCCAAACTGTCGTATCACAATGCACCATGCAGCATATTCATAACCATTTTGGGTAATAGCTTCCTGTGAGGGAAGTTTAGGGGCATTAAACTCTTCGGCCGTCTGCTTTTCCCATCACCACAACTGTGAACAATTCTCGGCAAGCTTCACTAAAACGTGCTTCACACCAAACCGCTCTAAAAATTAGAAATTGGGAAAATTTGGTGGAGTTCCCCTTAAATATATGAGTGGCAAACTAGACCTCACCATCCTTTAGCTCAGTTTTCCAGTCTCATGCTTGTGAAACAGTGAGGGGGCAGGGGAGATTTAGGAAAGATGGCCTGTAATCATGCAGGAAGACCTCAGGTTTGCCTTGCCTCCCCAGACTGTTTTAAGCCGGCTATCAGGACCTTGGGTCCTTCACGGAGCTGATTTTGCTGATGTTTGCAGACAGCCTGCAGTACGCTGGTGTGAGCCAGCCATCCATCGGCACCTTGTTATTGAGCCTTTGTTATGCGGGTTGGGCTGCAGGTCTGGTTCTCAGCCGGGCAACGTGCGTCCATCAGTCCCATGCTGTGCACTCAGCATAACAATGGCTCCAACCTGGAGGGAGGAGGAAAGGAGGAGGCGCACACACACTTCATTCATCACTTAACACTTTAATTTCAGGGCCAGGAAGGTGTTACCAGATGTGATTTGAGTTTGGTGCAGGCTGCTTCAGGAATTTTATATGGTTCAAACTTGCTTGCTTGTAAGGGCTTATGTGCATGTTGTTATTGGTGTTATGTGACGTTGCCTAGTAGTTGTAAGTCAGGACTGGTGGACTTCTGGTATATGTATACCCACTCATAAGGACTTTTAAAGACCCGGGGGGCCAAAGACTCCTCTTGGAACTCTTTTATTTTTAGGATGGTGTGTGTATATTATGCCCCATGTTCTTTGGCTGCTGTTGCACTCAGTTTTATTACATCTGGTTGTCACAGGGAACGTTTCTACTTCAAGGCCCACCTATTCATCACTAGATAGTATAAGGGCCCACAGGAATGTGAAACTTGATGTTCCATTCTTGGGAATTTTTTGCAATACGAATCAGTGGACTTAGAAGATGAACAGAATGGGGAATTTTGTCCGTACCTTTTGCTAGCCAGTTCTGGAGGCTTGTATTAATATTGCTTACCATTTTAATGTAGTTTCTTTTTTACGGTTAAGCCAAATTTTTCTTCATTCCTTTATGACCAAGTGCAATTACTAGTCCGCTACGAACCACTGCTCGTCTTCAGTATTGTCTTGAGGACCACCCACCAGTCCTTCACGGCCCACTTGTGGTTTGTGGCCCAGTGGTTGAGAAACCCTGTTTTATCAGGCTACCTGTCACAGTCTTAGATAAGGGTGGGCGATATGGCAAAAACAGGATATATCACAATACTTCAGGAAATTCCTAACATTCCATACTATTACGAATGCAGTAAAATGTGTGAAATGCAGACCTATTAACACAATACAAATACATAAATACAATACATGCAGCTTTAATTATCAGTGTGAACTGTTGGTCAAACCCAATGATCTGTCTGATTGCTGTCATTTAAAGCAGCCATCTGCTAACACTGATATAATTCCAGCTTCATCATGCCGGTCTAATGACAACAATAAGGCTTACATGATATCGTGCTAGATTCAGTGCTGTTTGGCTGAAACGAGTGATCATTTTGAAAGAATGTGAAAGATTGTGGTTCAAAATCCGATCACTTCAAATTCCCTCCATTATAAGTAAAAATAAAATCAACCAAAAGCTAAATGGTGTACAAATTGATTGTTGTCACATCCAACCCACAGACCCATCCAAAAGCACACTGTCGCCCTCATTCCATAGGGCTTTTTCTCCATTCTGTAACCTTAAAGGTAAATCCCACCAACTCTTCAGAACTCAGAGCTGTCTGATGTGAGATTCCTTGTTCTAAAGAGTTTTTCGAGTCAGAATTGTTCACAGTGGTATTGATAGGAGACATCTAAGGAGTTTAGTGTCTCCAAAAGTGAACTCACTGAAAGTTATCACACAAGACGGTTACGGACATGTCGCGTAATACCTGAGACGTTGTTTTATGATAGTTTTGTGATTACAGTTTTAGTGTAAAATGTTTTGTTATACTTACTTTAACCCATTAATGGTGGAGGAGTTCATGCAGGACAAAATAAGCAAAATGGTCCCCAAAGAAAACCTATTATTACAGATTTCCCACTATTGTACCATTATTATCATTGCATATAAACACTCGGAAGACACGTGTAGGTTCAACCGGTGGTTGTGGATAATGAATAAAATAGCTCTACTTGTGTCGTAGACTTGGAGACCCCTGGCTTCTATGACCACCACTGTAAAAAGTCTGGAAAAGTAAGTCTGTAACTTGGATTAGGATATTGGAGCACTTTTAAAGCCTTTGTTGTGGAGGGGTGCATGCAAGCCATCGTGAGGCTAAATAATATTTACATTAATATTTGGGTTTCACATAGGAAGGATAAGTATATTTAATCTTAGGAAGACGTTCTGACCTCCTCCTCCTCCTCCTCCTCCTATTACCGCCACTGTAAAGAAATGTTAGGCAGTAAATTCCTCTTAAGGACTTTGAATTGTCGGCAGTAAGGGAAAGTCAGTGGAATTCCCTTTGAGAACACATTTTGTGCGGTGTGGGTTTGGCTTCACGTTGTTCGTATAGCTTAAAAATCGGCTTAATTCCAGCTGCGACTTGCACAGCGGCTCTGAAAGAGAGACGCAATTCATACAAACGTTCATACTGAGGCTTAAACATATTGGATTTTTCAAAGCCTGTTTGGTGAATCTTGTGTATTTGAGTTCTTTGTGAGGAGAGGATTGGTAAAATTAGACTGAATGTTTGCCTGTTGTTAGTGGGTATTTGAGGGTTATGCATTGAGTCATTCTGTAAAGGGTTTTTTTGACTGCTATGGTCTCGGCCTAGACAGGCTATTGTCCTCAGTCAAGCTTCACTGAGCTGTTGTAGTGGGCTGGGTTATGATGAGGGCCTACACAGAGGAGCTCTCCCATAAACTCACGCATTGTCTGCCTTTGTGATGATGAGCCAGGTGTGTGTACGTGAGCGTGCGCGTGTGTGTGTGTGTTTTGAGAAGGGTCTGGTCACAAGGATGTGCTCAGACAGGTTTTTCTGTGGAGAATAAAGCATGGTATCTCAGATGAATATGATAGAGGCAGTAAAATGCTGTGTTTACAAGGTGAACATTGCAACAGAGGCCACACGGAATACCACAGCGAAACATCGTTAAAGGCAAAATGCTACGGTCATTGCATTGGTTTGATTGGCCAGGTGAGATTATCATGAGAATATTGTTATTTCTGTGTTGATTAACATTTCTAATTTACTGAGCTGGGCAAAATATTATTGCGTTTAAATCAAGCCAGACCTTCTTTGTAGGCTGTGAGTGTGACGTTAATTCTTAAAGACGTATGAGGAGGTCACAAAAACTCCCGCCAAATCCGTGACGGCAGCGCATACACACATCCAGTGGATCAACTGGAGCAACTAAAAGGTAAAAAAAATCATCGGAGAATAAAATTCTTTTCTACAGTAGTAAGTTGGCAATTTGGCTGGTGGGAAAACCAGTTTGCTTTTATTTATAAAACGTATATATATCTTTACACATATTTTAATGATATTTTAATGGTTTCTCTAATTTGATCTTCAGTGTAGTATATTGGAATCTTAGAAGGGATATGTATGGTTTATTAATGTTCATTTAAAGCTTTTAATATCGTTTGGACTTTTTAAAAGCTCTGCTCAATAATCATCAAAATATCAGTATACGCATAGCGACCACCCTGTTCATCTTCTCTGTCCACATGTGTGCTGGCAGTCACATGTGTATGATACAGTGTGTGTGTGTGACTGTGGTGTCTGGACAGTGTCTAGGACTGTTTGTAGTGGGGGTAGATTGCTCTGCCCCATGCTGTCCACTATTGTCTGAAGAAGGACGTCCTGCTGGGCCTTTTAACCTGCGTCACGTCTTGGAGTCAACTGATAGCCCTCAGATAGCAGAATGGTTGGCTCCTTTTCTCTGTACTATCTCTCTCTCTCTGTCTCTGTCTCTGTCTCTCTCTCTCTCTCTCTCTCTCTCTGTCTCTCACGCTCTCGCGCTCTCTCTCTCTCTCGTGCTGTCTGGACTTTCTGCGTGCAGTCAGCGGATACCTTTTGGAGAGCTTCTCCTGGCACAGAATTAATACGCAGTGATAAGGTAGGCACCACATGGAAATGGAGCTAGGCTGCAGGCCCTTGTCTAGATTACACTCCTGGGCTACACTAGCATGAATGTCTGCCACATATTCTTTAAGCCATCGTGCGAGAAGGTACATGCGTGTTTTACAGTATGAACCAACTAGGGATGCAGATATTCGAGATTAAACCTGCCTGGATTAGCATTACAGATAAACTTTTATTTCTGTAGGGTTGCAAATTCAGCATAATTACTAAAATGCAGATATTTGTGTACTGTATATATTTTAGTTCAGTGGCCCAGCTTCACCTTAATGCTTTGGGTTTGTTTGATATGATGGTCAAATGTAAAGGTCTGTCCAGAGCTGTTAATTTTTAAAGCAGTTTTCTGGCAACATGATATGTTTCTGATATCATTGCATGGGCTATATGATACAATTGTGTGTGGCGCAATGTAAACCTGCCAAAACAGGTGTGTTCTTGAGATGCTTGCTAAGAGCAGACTAGCTACAACTGTGTACATGTTAACTAGATAGCTGTTGTTATACCTATATTTCTAGTTTTTATGTGCTTAATATTGTTATACCTTGTTTAAGATGCCTTGTATTGTAGCAGCTATTATCAACATAGTTGCCCATTCTGGGCAACACGATGTAATTTATCATGATAGTGGTAAATACTGTCACAATATGTCACAATATGCTTTTCTCAGTATACTGTGGTATATAAATATTGTTTACCAGCTGCGTGTTTCATTACTAAGAGAGCATACGCAGTCCTGTTTCATCAGATTTAGTGAAGCACACTGTAAAATGTTAAATACAATAAATTTCATTCATTTTTTTTTAAATCTAGGTTTGTCCTACCGCACGAGACGCATCATACAAACATGTGCGTCAGGGTCATGCATCTTGATGTGGTGATCCACTAGCTTATTCAATAATTCCCGCTGTTACAGCAAGTTTTACCTTGTTATTGAATACAGTGTAGTTTTTCTCATGGAATTAAACTTGGAAACCCGATCTACAGTGAAAACCATGAAAAGATGTCAATGTGAGATGCTCACTATATGATTACCTTTACTTTCATGGTAATTGGCTTGGTTGCCAGATAATGACAATGCTTTGTTTAATTTGTTTAATTTTAGCACTCAACATTCTGACATATCTGGCTTGAAGTATCGTGATGTGACATTTTGCCATATTGCCCATCTCTAGATAACTGTATGTCATACAGCGTGAGAGACCACAAGTGGGTCTCACCGCAGTTCACACTGAGGCCGGTGTGCAATGATTAATTCCCACAGTTTCCACTATGCTAACTGATGTACATAAGCATTCATTACTTGTTAGCTACATTAGCTTCTAAAGAAAGAAGCACACTTGTGACACTAAACAAGCCTTGACTGACATATAATATATCAATTTATTTTTTCCTTTTTTGCTGCATTATCACTTCACTGTAATGGGGCACATGAGGGCAGACGGTTGTCTTGATTGATGCTGTCAAACAGAACGTATGCAGCTGTGCTGCCAGCAGTAGGATACCAGGCCAAGAACATGCCGTGAGTGATTTGGGCTATTGCAAGTCTCTTCCCAAGTTCTGTCAGACACCTGAACAATGGTTTCTTTGTCTCTGAAGCATCTCAGTACGTTTAGGCTCTGTTCTGGTACCCTGGTCTTCCATTTCCTGAAATTGTTAAGACAAGAGTCTTCTTTTACTGCTCTCTTCCATCTGTAGCCTAAGCCTGTTCTCTTCAAGCCGTTCAGGTTGTGGCTGCGTGGTGGTAACCTGACGTTTGACATCGTCAGTGTCTAACTTCAGGTTTAGGGAATGTGTCTGCTGTTGCTAAGCAGCCGGACAACCTGCCAAACCCAAAGAAAGGAGTCATGCTACTTTGGGGTCGTTCGAGGAGAAGTCGGCGATGAAAAGGGCCATGATGTCACGGGGGGTAATTATGGAGTCCTAACACAGAGTGTTCAGGGTCAAGTTGCCAACTCTCCCTTACTTCCTGCCATGCTAATGAACCTTAGAAAACAGAGCAGATACGACATTTCAGAGCTTCATGGTGAATGACTGGCCACTGATGTGGAGATCCACTAGCTTGTCAAGTAATTCTCAGTTTTACCTCATTATTGAACGCAGTGCCTTGGCCTTGCCTATTAAAACACGATCTAAACACCATGTAAACCATGGAAAGATGTTAATGTGTGATGCCTCTGTATGATTATGTTTACTTTCATATCAAAAAGCTTGGTTGCCAAATAATAATGATGCTTTGTTTAATTAAGAGTCCATGTCATTCTGACATCAAGTCAAGTCACGGTTATTGTCACATCACATTTACACAGGTGTGAAGGTGAGTGAAAATCTTAGGCACATAGTCCCTTTGTAGTACTTAAATACAAATACACATATTACACAATAAATATACACAATACTAAACTGCTTTGTTTATCCACATACACAGATTTATATAACAGTAATATCATATCTGGCTTCACCACACTGCGGAAAATCTTGACTAGTGAAATCATCTTAGATCTAGTTGATATGTCTAAATATTTCTCATTTTGAGATGGTTGTCAGAATATTATAAGATTGTTCAACTTCTATGCATGTATTATTTAGAGGCATTCTTTTGGCAAATACTTCAGCAAAATGCTTTGCATTGTGTCTTGGAACAAGCAATATTTCTCTTGATAAAATGACGTAAAACAAGTAAATAAAGTCTGGAAATAGGTTGACTATTCTTATAATATAATGTTGTAATCATTAATATTGTAATTATTGGTAATATTTTTTACAACAATCGTACCATAAGAAATTTGACACATCTCCAGTTTCATTCTGAAATTCTACACCTCTGACATGTAACAGATAACCCATATTCATTTCTCTAATAATGGTGGTAGTTATCATAGTGTAGCATTGGTATTACTGTGTAAAGCTCCCTCACAGCAACGTATATCATGAAAAAAGAAAGGGGTCTTAAAAGGGGTCTATAATGTGTTTTAAGACAAGAGCCTCCGTGTATAGGCCAGATTTAGGAAAATCTCCCTTGACAGGAAATCATTTTTCCAAATCAGCCCCCGAGGTTCTCTGCCCAAAATGTTTTCCCTGTCCTAACACTGCTTGAACTCTTGAACTTGTTAATTAGCCGATTACTTGAAGCAGATGGCAGATGTGTTGCAGGAGGGAAGGAAAAGCTAAACGGAGAATGATTGTGTTTGTGAACCCTCTGTGGTTTCTCTGTGATACCTTATAAAGTCCTTTCCAGTGTTTAATTGCGTTTAAGTCAGTTGTTGTGAGATCGATTGCAGAAAAAAAGTCTGTGGTTTAATGTGTTGTGCATGGAAACAATGTGGAAAGCGTAAAGAGGTCGATATGGCTTCTGTTGTTTTGTTTTTGTTTTGTTTTGTTGCATGACAAATGATAAAAGACGAGAGACCGTTCACTAGCTGCTCAACATGGCATCTGTTTACAGGGAAAGTCCCACCCTTCTATACAAAACGCTCGGTTTGCTGGTAAAGCCACAAACAGGTAAAGCTGTCCCTCGTTGTGGAGATACACTATATTGCCAAAAGTATTCAGTCACCCATCCAGATCATTGAATTCAGGTGTTCTGATCATTTCCATGGCCACAGGTGTATAAAACCAAGCACCTAGACATGCAGACTGTTCCTACAGACATTAGTGAGAGAATGGGTCGCTCTCAGGAGCTCAGTGAATTCCAGCATGGTACCGTGATAGGATGCCACCTGTGCAACAAGTGCAAATGCTGAGGGGCATAGTGCACAGAGGTTGACTTTCTGCAGAGTCAATCGCTACAGACCTCCAAACTTCATGTGGCCTTCAGATCAGCTCAAGAACAGTGTGTAGAGAGCTTCATGGAATGGGATTCCATGGCCGAACAGCTGCATCCAAGCCTTACATCACCAGACGAGCAAATACTTTTGGCAATATAGTGTATGTGCTTGCACAGTAACCAGAACAGCCTGAGAGAACATGTCATTGTGCATCGTTTGAGCCAAATGCTGCAAACTTTTTATGCCATTTTTTTACCAGTGATGTTATTATGTTTTAATTATTAATGTAAGTATTAAGCATTTATGTATTATGCGAATTAATGTTAATATTAATGGTTTCTAAGTCTCTTTCTAAGGAGTCTGTTCTCACAACTGTGGAGATAACTCCCTGGGGTCATTGCTGGAGTTGCTGCCAAGTGGTCCGACTTTTTAAGGACTTTGACAGAAGACAAAATGAGAGAAAGTGCAAGGAAGCATAATGGATCAGTCAGTTTATAAATCGAATAGACTTTATAGATTGCTCAGTAGGTGATTATAGACTTGGTTTCCTCTACTGCATGTTACTAGTGAAGGCTTTCGAAGACTCGTACAGTAATCAAACCAGAGAAGGAAACTTTCAGCCCTGGTTTCTACTTTGTGTACTTTGTGTACTCGTCTCTTGTTGGATATGTATTTGTTTATGTCTCACTGTGGGTCTACATGCCTCGCCTTCTCGTATTTGACGTGTGAGGCTCTATGATTGTCTCACTGATTGGATACCTGTCTTTTCTCTCTCTGGGAAGGTTTTTGTCTGTCCTTTCTCTGAGTGGGTATATGTCACTCTGTGTATGCGCCTGTCTCTGTCTGAGTAGGTATATTTGTGTCTGTGTGTGTCTCTCTCTTTCAGCAGAGGCCCTGCAGCTGCCTTTTCACAATAACATAAAGTGTATAATTTGCCCACGTAAGCCTGATGTCAGAGAGAGAGAGAGAGAGAGAGAG
>CM067480.1:30870065-31145175 GCA_034552555.1 Semaprochilodus insignis | reverse complement strand
GAGAGAGAGAGAGAGAGAGAGAGAGAGAAAGGGGGGAAACGGTCCTCCGACAGCAATCATTTTTCCGTGCACAGTAATTTTGCTGTCAGGAACAGCTGGCAGTATGGGTCGGAACAATGCGAGAGGAGAGGAGCGTGGAAGAGGAGAGCGGAGGGGGGTGGTGGTGAGGCGAGGGAGGGAAGCGTTGGGTTGGCAGAGACCCGAGGGGGATCAGATTTCAGACTCTGTCATTAAGGCCAGACTGCGCCATGCACACATACACAGCCACAGCTTCAAGTCTGAGCAGGACGCACTGACTCTAATACGGGTATGTGTCTGTTTCTCTCTGTCTTTCTGTTTGTTTGTCTGTCTGTCAGTCCTTTTCGTTTGCCTCCTTCTTTTCTTTCCTCTACCCTCCCTTATTTACTCTCTCTCCCTCCCCCTCTCTCTTCTTTGCTCTTTTCCTCTTCACTCGTACACCCTCTCTTCCCTCTCTCTCTCCTATTCTCTTTCTCTCTTTTCTTACTTTGTCCCCCTCTTGTCTCTCTCTCCCCATTTTTCTTCTTGCCTTCCCTTTTCTGTCTCATCTTTCTTTTCTGTTCATTTCATTTCTTTTCATTTCTTTTTACTTGCATTTTTTCCTTTCTCTATTTTTGACATTTCTTTTTCTCCTCTACACTCTCTCTCTCTCTTTCTCTTTTTCTCTCTCTCTTTCTCTTTCTCCCTCTCCCCCTCCCTCCCTCTCCCTGTCTCCCTCTCTCCCTCTCTCTCTCCCTCTCTCTCTCTCTCTCTCTCTCTCTCTCTCTCTCTCTCTGACTGAAGAGGTAGAGGAGACTGTAGCTCAAAAAAAGTGTGAGGGTGAGGGACAGCGAGCGAGCGAGAGAGGGAGGGGGGGCAGGACTTGGCAGGCATGCTGAACGTCGTAGCAGTGGGCAGATCTTTTAGGATTCATCAGTGAAGACGGCGCTTCGCCTGTGTGCGAACGTATATGCGTGTGCTTGTGCGCGCTGACATGCCAGTAAGTCTTTGCTTTTTCACTCTTTACCATTTAGATTACACCATATGACAGACAGACAGACAGACAGACAGCTAGCAAGCTGTTTAGTGTTTAGTGTGCGTCTGTGGTTTTGGGTGTTTTGTTCAGTTGTATTCTGTATTTTAGCCAAATCCTTCAGCATCTGATAGTCATAATGAATTCTGCAGCTGCGAGACATAAGAGAGAGGGAGAGAGAGACAGAGAGAGAGAGAGAGAGGGAGAGAAAGAGGGCTTCTGCCGCCCTGATGGCAGACAGGCAGGAAGTGAGACAGAGAGGGACTGTGCGGCTCACACACGCACACTTGTCCCAGTTCTGTGGCGTTCCTCTCCTTCAGCAGGCTCTGGAGTGCGTTTATTGATTTCTGCGCCATGCGGTGCTCCTCTCTGTCTGTCTGTCTCTCTCTCTCTCCCTGTGCGTGTGTGTGTGTGTGAGAGAGAGAGAGAGAGAAAAGACTGGGATGGAGCCGGAGAGTCGTGTGTGTGTGTGTGTGTGTTCTGCAGCGCTTCTGGCTCCTCTTGCTCCCATTACCCCCAGACTGCACTGGAGACAGTCTGCAATGCACATTTTATGAGTTTTCTCTCTCACTCAGTCTCTCTCATGCTCTCTCTGTCTCGTTCCTCTTTCTGAGTTGTTTATTTTTTGTCTCTTTGGCGTCTCTGCTCTGCTCTCACCACAATTTTTACACTCCCCGCTTTTAGATCTGTGCTCTGATTTTGGATCTACTTAAAAGATTTACTTTCAGTTGTCCTCACTAGTTAAAGCTACAGTTTTAAAAGCATACTGCTCACTCCCCTGTCCATGCAGTCTGAGCTGCTAAAACAGCCAAATTTGAATGGATTGTTGCCCAGACTGCCTTCTGAATGAAGCACAATACAAGACAACCAAGCAGAACTTACAACAGTCTTACAGACACTGTAACAAAATCAGCTGGTTCAGTTCTAAGGGATAGAGAGAGGAGGGAAAAATGGAACTAAAAAAAAGATGTTCTTGGAATATAAGCCATCGTAAGTGGACCTCGGCGGGGGGAGGGGTGGGAAATAAAATGCCAGGAAAACATAGGGGCCCTTTAAGTGCACCAGAGAGCTATTCATTTTCACCGTGGCCAAATACTGTCATCGGCTATTGTGTTGACACGTGCTAGCCCGTGAAAATTTCTTTGAGTGATGTGTTCTGCAGAGCCTCAATCCAAGCGTGAAGACCAGAAAACTTTTTGTTCATCTTGAAAATATGTAACGTCTGCGTAACACCTGGAGAGAAACTGCAGGGACGTTTTTGAGAGGACTTGGACTGCGCATGACTTTGCAGTAAAGAAGCTCCAGCCGCAGAGAATGCGTATGTACAGGCATCAGTGCAGATTTTGGAAAGTGTAATGTTGGACTATGTGACCTTGCAAGCCTAAATACCTGCCTTAAATGAGCATCTGTGTGTTTTCAGAGAGGCGCTGTTCCTGGCGTTCTTTTAGGGTTCAATTCATGTACGTAATGTGTTTGGTAGGCATGCAGCCCAACCTGCGGATGATTTCATATTGCTGCTACATTGTATCGCTGAAATGGTAACGTTATAGTAGGTACACATGCTTAAATCATTGTGTACAGTGTTCACATGGGATGGCAATCCATGTCTAGCTCTTTTGGCCAAGATGATGACAAACCAATTGGTATGCACCAAGATGGGAATTCTGACCTATGCTGATATTCAGTATTTATCCATGTATTTATTAGGGCTGGTGCCATTAATTTAATTTAGTCATTCAAGAAAGTAGTCATCATTACCCTAATGAAACCGTGAGTGTTCCGGGCATCTGTCCTGGTTAGTTGCTTGCTAATCGGGACTGGTTCTAGCAGCTGAAGATGTTGGGTATTGAGGCAGAAGATATGCATCGCAGAAGAGCTGTTTTGTTGTACTTTAGTAGGTTTCAGTCTCAGGCACTCTACCCACAGAAATACCCAGACTGTCTGAGGTAAACTATGCTTTAATATGACCACAACCTTTAGAAACTCACCTCTCACAGAGAGTTTACATTGACTCCCTTGTTCTGTGCACTGCCCAAGTGGAAACAAGTGATCATTCTTCAATCAGTTGTGTGTCTACTCACCAATAAGCCTTTTTGGAGCGAAGTATAGGCTGAGCCACTGAACCAGGAAATGTTTGATATTCCTGAATTGTGTTAGAAACCGTTGGGATCTGTGTGTGTGTGTGTGTGTGTGCGCCAACCGTAGAGTACCAACCGATACTCTAAGTGTTTTTATTGCATACGTTGTGTTGAACAATCTGTGATTGGATATTTTGCATGCCAGTAAAATAGTGCTTTTCTACTGCAGATCTCCAAACCTACCCAGACTGCTGTACAAGCCTATATATCAGCACAGTTTTACACAGCTTGCAGTTGAAGGGGTTTATTTAGGGTGGAGTTTCTGCAGTAATAAAGTACTGTGGGATGTGTGTTTGGCAGAAAAAAGTGATTTCAGTTTTTTCCTCCTGCTTCTTTACTGCAGGAGGAAAAAACTTTATTGTATTTTAGGCACTGGGTTCAACTAGTTTACTGCTGACCACAGCGCTGACTAGTGGATTAGTCTTTGCAATCCCCAGTATATATCTACCTGTGTTGACAGCAATGCGTACACCTTTTGTAATATGTGCAGATTGGAACTACAATCACCTGGGCCAGTATTGCAGAAGAAGTATGTTTTGTTTAAAAGAGGAATGAAAATGAGTCCAGTGAAGACATTTTAGCACAAAGATATTGTAGCCATGAACTCTTCTGGAGTACAGTAAATACGTCATCAAATATGGAAATCTAGACATGGGTCTGATGCTGATAAATTGTTTTAAACAGTTACCTCCCATCACCATATGATTCTGCATTCATGATGCATCCCTAATACATATGCATATATTAGCTTGTTGGCCGGCCTAAAATTCCCTCAGCAATATTCATTATAGCTGTTGTATGCTGTGATGTGAGCTAGCAGTTGGTGCCGTACTCTAATGCTGTAGACTCGGGGAAGAGAGCACTCGGTGTCAGAGAACAGAATCTGTTCTCTGGTAAAGTGTAGACCCACCCAAAATGTGCCATGATATGAAGACTACATTCCAATAAAGCTATGGAGAGAATGGTGATGACATTTACGGAGAGTACAGCTTGACTGTTTCGCAGTAATTGAAATGTACTGTATGTGGATCATGATAGTACTTCAGTTGAAAGGGTTTACTGTGTTGTAGTCATGTCGGGGGTGGGGGGGGGGGGGGGGGGCGAAAGAAAATGAGTGCATATTGAAGATTCCAGCTGAAGATAACATACACCGCAGGACATTCTGGAGCCCAGCGCAGACACACACACACACACTCGTGCACCCCTTCTAGAGGAAGGGGATGACGAAGGAGCCCAGAAATGGAAGGATGAAGTAGAAGCACATGGCACAAGTGCTGCCATCTTGCCAAATTCGCCCCAAGACACGGATATCGCTTTCCGCCAAGGGACAGCTAATCGATAAAAATGATGTGGATTCCCTGTTTTGCTTGTGTGGAGAGATGGCGATGACTGTAGTAATGCCAGTAAGCTCAGAACGCTGTTCATCGATAAGAGCGAGACTACATGAAATTTTCATCGACTGAGTCGCCGAGGAGTTTTGTAAGACACTGGCGTTACAGTGTTGAATGTCTCAGAGCAGCGCTCTCCCTGAAACGATTCCTCAGCCCTGCCTTTAGTGCTAAAAGAATGTTTGTTCATTCCTCTGTGAGTTAAGAGAAGTGAAGGTCACCGGGAGTGTGTTTGAATTGGCTGTGTTGTGGTGTGATGCTGGATGCATAGCCATGGTGACCGTGAGAGTTACGCGGGTGATGAGGTTAGGGCCGGCCAGCTTGAAGCCTTCGCTTCAAGTCATAAAAAACACCGGCTTAATTGTTTTTGGCCAGTGTTTGACAAACTGCAAGAGAGTTCACATGGATTACTGTGTCCCTAGCCGCGTCACAGCTGACCAAATGAGATTTGGGACTGAGATGCAGCCCTTATTAATTACAGAAGAGGGCAGCAGTGGAGTTAATGCATTTCTACAAGCTAGAGCTTTGAGGAATGGTACCTCGGGGACTAGACCTCGCATCTAGTGCTTTATTGCTGGATTAAAAATCACAAAGTGCACCAGATAAGCTTTAAAGACTTGAGTCTTGGCATATACCCATATATCATAACATTTGAGGACAAAATACTGATTTACTAAATCTGATTTTGGTGAATTTGGATAATTGAATCTTGTTCAGATCACCGATGTTCTGATATTCCTTGGTATTCCTTGCGTGTGTTATGCAGACGTTCTTTCCAGGAAGTTTGGCCTCCTGCTATATTCACTGCGTTGTTTTATGTGTTTACATTGACCGTTTTTTGCAGGCTCGCAAACTGCATATCTTTCATGAATGAAACCACCCTTACTGATCATCATGACCGTTCATATTCATGTACTGTTCGAGCATTTGTACATGCACATTAAAGGGTGTATTAGAGGCTTGTGCTCATTCAGCCATTTTGCCACTAATTACACAAGTGGCCCCCTTTTCCCTTGAGCCATATGACACATGGACACAATTAGTGCTAGACTGTTATCTTGGTCTGGCCTCTCATAAGTGAATGATTCACCCTTCTCAGGTTTTAACGGACACTGCACAGGGACCTGCAGGTCGGCTCTGACGCAACTGAGGCCTGTATGCTGCGACACGCCTCAAAATTTGCCTTCCTCTTTTTTGTGGTGACAGTGTTTCGTCCCCATGGGACGTTTTAGGGCCACTGTGCCTTCAGGCCAGTTTGCGCGCTTGAGCTGAACACACTGGTTTGCGTCTCTCCTTTGAGAGTCGTTTCTGTAACCTGAGTAACGTCAGCATGCTTTCACTTGATGGCGTTACAGTTTGACAGGGTGGTGAGATGCCGTCAGCCCTTAGGTTTTGTCCTCCATCGATCGCGTCCTGTGGTTCGTCGTATTGCCATGCAGCAAACCGGAGTCTGTGTCACTTTGTGGCGAAGAGGGTAAATTAAAGTTGAACTATAAGGCAGTGAATGCTTTTGGGCTTGGCTCAAGTCCAGATTTGAGAAGGTTAGGACAGCCACTGTCAGTTAGGTTAGTAATGAAGTAATTTATTGGTCGTTTAGACGATTATTCAAGTTATAAGAGTTTATTTATTGTAGTTTAAATCAAAGTCGAAGCATGTTTGGCTGGAAGTATACAATATGGCAAGTATAACATTGAATATCACAATATCCAGTTTATTAAAACTTGATTAAATGGGACAGAGGACAATGCAACCAGTATTTTGTACATACTACCAAGAACTATGAATACAGTGTTTCACGCACTGTGCCAGTTTAACAGTCCTAATTATAGATGCTTTGTAATGAAAGATACGTGTGGTCAATGTTCTGAAAGACCTAATGAATGTTGTCATGTTACCCACCCCTAAACTGATTTATATTCAGTGTTTGGTATACTGTGTTAGACTAAATGCAGTTAAACGGGATTCATTTCTCTCTCTTTATAATGAAACATACAGTTGGTCAGAGTTCTGCAACTGTACTAACGATATACACAATATGTTAAGAAGTGTACTGTGACACAATTTACCCTTAGATTTCTCAAAGTTCAAAAAAGTTCCCAAAAAAGGAAAAACCTCATGTGAAGTTAATTTTAAAGACATATACATAAATGTCCAACATTCAACTCTTAGTTCACTGTGGGGAATTTAAAATATGCATTACTGCTGGAATTTAAAATACTCTAGTGTCAGAACAAAATGCTTATCTGCAAAATGATATCTTTACAGGAGAAAGAATCACATACTTTACTTATGTAAGTTGATGAAATCAGAGCTTTTTTCCAAGTCGCTTTTTAGGTCGTTTCTTTTGGTTCATTCATCTAGAAATTTTCACACACTGTAAAGAGCAACCGGTCAGAAAAACTGACAAACAACTGAGTTTATTTGTAATGATGTTAATGAATCATTGCTGTTTAATCAAGAAGGTGCGAGTTAACTGTGTATTCACTCGCTACAGGAGGAGTGAATGTGTCAGATCAGGCTAGAGGAGGGAAAAAACTACTTTTGTCTAGCACTAAAACGTTTTTAGCTGTGAAAAAATAAGAATAATTGTGTTTGCACGATTTCCACACTTTAGAAAAAGAAAGGATGTGAATGAATGTGTTCTGGTTGTATAGGATATGCATTTTTCAGAGAGCGTGTGTAGGTGTGTGATTATATGTGTGTTTGTAAATAAACTGGCTGAAATTCATTGGGGTATCTATGTTTCAGAGAACCTGGGGTGTGTGGGAGTGTGTGTATGTGTATGTGTAATGTATGTATGTATGTATGTATGTATGTGTGTGTGTATGTATGTATGTATGTATGTATGTATGTGTGTGTGTGTGTGTGTGTGTGTATGTCTGTATGTGTGTGTGTGTGTATGTGTCTGTATCAAAACCACCTAAAGCAGCCGTTGACAGCTCTAAGCACATTAGTGAAAGGGAATGGGGGCATTAGCATTTGATTACGTTCCCCTAGCTGTGAGGATGCCGGTGTGTAATGAATGCAGCGGGGGAAGACTGCACTGGCACCACTGAGTGGGGTGCCATATAGGCCCCACTGTGTCCTGAAAGCACAGGACTGCTGTATCTCGCTGATCTACCCCATTACCTAGCCCTGTGGCCAGGGAGGAGCCCTTAGCTTTTCACCGCATGAGCAGATTGGGTTTGATGGTAGCACTTTTCTACACTCACACAAACACACATGGGTTTAGCCCGCCTAATGTGCTGTAATTAGTTAACACAGTTGTTATGGCCTAATTTTTTTTTTTACTGTTAGCATGGGCTAGTCTCCATGCTAGCTGGTATTACAGAAATAGACACATAGGCTGTATTCGAAATGGCACACTACTATACTGCACATTGCATACTACAGTAGTATGTACTGCATACCGTATACAGTACAGTAACACGTTCTGACCTACAGTGTGGTATACTAATACAGTCACATGACCAGTTACCTCACATTTACCTCAGAGCTGTTATTACTGTATCCACTGTTTAGAGCTAGCTGCCGCTAACGCTGCTCAGGTCACTGTAAATACGTTTAGCCTAGCTGTTAGCTACCCTCAGCTATTTCACTCTAAATGTGAACCTCTAAAGAGAGCTCATATTTTATTAATCTTCAGACCTGTATATTTTAACTTTCTGAGGCTCATTCTGATGAAAACATACCCCACTACAATCACTACACCCACATTTATACTCTGAGTTGGCTGCATTTTGCTCCCCAGTGTTACCCGCTGCCATTTTCTCTGGCTGAAGCAGGCTGAGAGTTGGTGAGGCTGCAGTGCATGATGGGATGCAGTACACCATGAAGATAGCTCCCCCTGTACACTAGAGCATCTGACTGGAGTAGAACGCCATCCGGGTATCTCCAGTGCACTACAGATTTACCAATTGGTTACATACTGCATACTACACACTACTTTTAGGCAGATTAGTATGCAAGTAGTATGAAGTATGGCATTTCAAATACAGTCATAGTCTGCCTAACAAGCTAAAATAAGCACTGGTGTTGGTGTATTGTGTACTGTTAGCATGTAGGCTAGCAGTCTCCATGCTAGCTGTTATTGCTCACATAAACAGACTCACACTTGTCACTTAGCCTGCCTAAAACACTGTTTTTAGATTGTGATGTTGTTATGTCTTTATCTTTTACTGTTAGCATGGGTTAGTCTCCGTGCTAGCTGGCATGACAGAAATAGACACATAGTCTGCCTAACAAGCTAAAATAGGTTAGCACTGGTGTTGGTGTATTGTGTAATGTTGGCATATATGCTAGCAGTCTCAATTCTATTATTACACACATTAACAGATGTTTACTGGTTATCTCCTATTGCCCAGATACACATATAGCCTGGCTAAAGCAATATGATTAGTTAGCGGTTATCTTGGGCTAGGCTACGTGCTAACTGTTACTACACACATAAACAAACATGAACATGTTTAGCCTGTCTATAATTGGCTGTGCCGGTGTTTATGACCTATCATGGGATAACAGTCTCCTGGCTAGCTATTATTACACCCATAAACAAAACACTCATGTTTAGCCCGTTTATACTGCTGAAGTTGGTTGGAACTGTTGTCGATGGCCTTTTTTCACTGTTAGCATGCGCTAGCAGTCTTAATAGAGACTGTCATGTTGTTATTTTTTCCTGCTCGGTTTGTGTTTGTTGAACGATGACACACTCGCGCTCTGCTCACGTCCATAAATGGTGTCCCACATGGCGCTAACACTTTGGGCTTGCCAGAACAAATAAAGATGAAATCTATGAGGAGGGGAAAAAAACAGGCAATGAATCATCAGGAGATGAAATGACTGATTTGGCCAGTATGAGGCCGCCATGGTCAGTTATGTGGTACACTTCAGTGTATTTATCCAGCAAGGCTATGCATGATGGGGGGGGGGAGCCTTTTCTAATCGGGTTAAACTGGTTCAGACAAAGATATCGTCGCTGTCGTAACAACACCCCAAATCTCTGAAACGACAGCTTGATAAGGAGAAGGAAAGTGTGTTCTTCCTTCATGGCGTGCTAACATGATGAGATTTTATTGTAAGCATTTTTGGATCGATTTGGAAGGTTCGTTCGTTATACACAATATCAAGGGAGGCAAACAGTGTAACTAAGTAAAATGTGGAGAAATGAAGCTGCAGGGTTTTGATAACAGAGAGACGAAATGTTTATTTTTTTGACGTTTATAAGATGCAGAATTAGTTTTTTTTATAGCATTTTAATGAAATACGACTGTTCTTTTACCCGTACGTGTAGTTTCATTAACAAAACCGAACTAGAAGAGCGAGCGCAGTGATGTGTCTGTGGTGGAGGTCATTAGCCCAGGTGGGTTTTGTTGGAGAGGCTGCAGTGCAGTGGGTGCTGGTGTATAATAATGCTTTATTTACATAGCCAGGCTGATGAGGAGCATGTGGTGTGTGCGCTGTGTAGTGGAGTGTTGGTGAGTCAGACGGACGGAGACAGAGTCTGTCTGCAGTGTCGCATTGACTGAGACACATGAGGTGAGGTTTGTTTGTGAGAGCGCTGCACTCCTCTAGCTTTTTTTCCCTCTTTCTCTCTCTCTCTGTCTCTTTCTTTCTGTCTCTCCCTCTCTCTCTCTTTGTTGCTCTCTCGCTCTATCTCTCTGTCTCCATCTCACCTGGAAACTCTCTCTGGGTGGCAGCTCCTCAGCAGATTACACCTCCACTATTTCTTTTCACACCCTTCCCTCTGTCACTCTCTCTATCTCTCTCTCTCTTTATCCTCCCCATCTTGCTCTCTGTTGTTTCACCGTCTCTCTTCTTTGCCTCCTGTCTCTCGCTCTCTCTGTCTGTCTGTCTCTCGCTCTGTGTCTTTGTCCCTATCCTTGTTTCTCTTGGTGTGTGTCTGTGTCTGTGTGTGTGTGGTCGATGACTCAGCATCTCCAGGGTGAATGGGTGTTTAGAGAGGGTTTATTTGGGTAAAGTCAAAAAACTCAATCCCTTCTTTCAGCCGCCCTGGATGCATATAGAGAAGCATTTTCCCCCTCTGAAAATATAATTACATTCATATCCTGAGAGTATTGGTCAGTGTGTTTATGCTGTTGTAGTTGTTTGTATTTTAAAATATATATATTTTCCTATTTTTCTTGTTTACCTTAATGTTCCCTGATGCTGTCTGTCCCTTGTTCCTAACAAAACCGATGAGGTTTATTTTATGAAATTTAATTGTAAAATTTTGCACACTGTAATTATTGAATTGCTATCGGTTTTTATTGCTTTATCTTGAGATCTGCCCATTCAAAGAAAACATGTAAGTAAGCAATCTTAGTACTTACACTGTATTCTTCAAAGCTCCCGATGCCACGTGACTCTGGGTGTTAAGAGAACGTAAGGCAGGAGCTTTCTCACGAGGAGCAGTTAGTCTGTTAGCCGGTAAGACGCACTAACTCCAGAACCAGATAACCAGATAACCCGTTAAAGATAAACAGTTGCTCTTAGATGAGCCATAAATTGAAAGTCATGGTGGTCTACTTTTGTATTATTTTTATTAAATTGGACTGTATTTATTAGCCATTCTGGTTGGCTGTCTACATGTCTATGTGCGCACACTTCTATCCAGTTTCATTTTTCCAACTGAATTCTCATCACAAACAACGAGGCTTTCACAGTGCTGTATAGCCTTGAGATTTTCACAGTCGCACCCATCTACCTGATGCGTCAAAACAGTGATTGGTCAGTCAGACAGCATCTTCTTGGCAAGATAGGTAGTTCTGAGCCACGTTATGTGGTCAGAAGCACCAGATTATACCGTTGGGCTGAACCCTGGCTCGGAAGACTGCTGTATTACTACCCGACCCGTTATTATAACATCAGGGATAATGTCTTGAAGAATGAAGGTAGGACACGGCAGGCTTACACGAGGCTGTGTTGGGTAGTGTATGAACTTTTTAGAGAGGTCACATCAGGGCGCTGTTTGTTTCAGGTAGAAGTCAACAGAGAAATCTTCAGGAGCCTGGAGCCTGGCGCCGTTCTCACTGCAGCTGTTAGCAGCTGGCCGGGTTTGGTTTTGTTCAGCTCCCTCTGCGAAGTGTCGGAGCGTATGTTCTTCACAGGCCTTCTTGGGTTTGATCTCGCCTCTTGTCTCCTCGGCCTCCCCTGGGCTGGCTCACTGCACTACACTGATATCATATAAAGGATAAAGAGGTGCAGGGGAATAGAGCGGTCCAGGAGGACCAGCTGACCTGATCTGGCAGAAAAACAGAGAGAGAGAGGCAGAAAGCAAGAGGGAGGGATGGAAAAGGAAAGAAATAAACAGACCTGGTGGAACAAGAAACAGGGAGAGAAGAAGGTACAAAAGAAACGAGGGGTAGAAAGAGGAGAATGCATAAAATAGAAGAGAAACCAGGATGAAAATGTGAGCATGTACAGAGTGATATTATTGGGAGGAAGAGATGGAGAAAGAGCTGAAGGATTAGAGAGCAAGAAAAAGCAAGAAACAGAATAGGGAAAAGAAAGAAAGTGGGAGGGAGGGAAAAGATCATACAGAGGCGTAACACAAGGGGAAATAAATGAAGGAAAGGAGAGCGGTGGGAAATGAAGGATGGAAGGAGAACAAGCTTAGGAAAGGAAAAAAGTGACGGGGATGAATGGGTGTGTATGGAGAAGTAGAACAAGAAAAATGGAGGGAGAGAATAAGGTGGAGAGAAAAAGAAAATAAAAGGAGGGGTCAGTGAGGGTGAAGGAGGATTATGTCAGAAATAAAGGGAGTAGGTAAATAAAGAAAGAGGAAGAAAGTGATGAAGATGGAAAGGAGAGAGGAGGAAGGTAGAAGGGTAAGCTGGTAAGGGTGAGAGGGTGGGCTTTATTCAGTTGCACCTAAGCTGCTTCACCTCATAGTTGACTTCAACTGATACATTTAAGATTATTCATCATATTATATTATTATTATTATTGTTATTATTATTATTATTGTTATTACAACCTTTTTCTCAAACAATTAACTTAATTCACCTCATGAATTGCATGTCTCTGCTGAGCTGATGTAGTCGGCCAGTTAAATTGGCTGAACTGAAGTCGACTTCATTACTGCAGGCCAGGGCTTTTTATGGGTTGTTTACCACAGCTGATTAGCTTTTGGCCCAAAATCTTTAAAACACTAAAACCCTGTAGGGGTTCTTTCCTAACCTGGCCAATTTAATCAGCATCTGGAAGTTGGGTTAGGGATGGGGAGTATGGTGATATACCAGTGTACAATGTCAGTACTTCCAGAACTTTGGACAAAACTACATATTTAGACCAATTGTGGAGCCTGATAACCACAGCCAGTGTATAGTAACTGCTTAAACTGCACAGTAACAAGTAGCTAATTATATACCAGCTCATTATGCCATTACCTTATTTGTTTATTTTTGCCAGCTGTTTATTTCTTTCTTCTGTTCCTTCTTAAAAAGTCTGTTACTGCAAAAATGCACACTTTTTCTTAACCTGTTTAACCCGACATTTCATTTGCCTCAGGGTAAAAAACATATTTTCCTCAGTTTATAACGATCCTCATTTACTAACCATTGTAAAGCTTTAATGAGATGAAAAGAAAATCTAAATTATTTTAATTTGTTTTTATATTGTTTTAACTGTTCATTTTCTTTTTAAGTGATTTGATTATTCGTTGTGCAAGAATTCAAAATTCAAAAAGTTACTTCACAGCGTTGCTATCATGGTGTCCTGGCTTAAAAAAAAAAAAAAAAAAACTGGAATAGACTTTACCTTATTAAATTTTTTATTATTTAGAGATCAGCGAAGTTCTGTTTTGTTTAATTTTTTAAAATGTTTTTAATATGATAATTCATGTAACTTTCATAAGCATCATTACATATTACATCGCCTTAAGGCAACATATCCCAAATAGCACTCTTTTGCACACAGTGTTTTTTAAATTGCTTTGGATTTTTAGAATCAAGTCTATTTTATGCAAGAATATTTTTAAAACATTCTTCACATCACGTCTGGAGGGTTGAATGTGGCACTGCTGTTGTACTGGTGCGTTTTGCTGGTTCTGCTTTTTCATAAACCTCAGGAAAATAAAATATTGCCATACATTTAATTACATTACACGCTGTCCAAAGACTGAATGATTTTTACTATTCTTCAGCCTTTGATCACAAAAGCTGCTCATTACATGATGTGAAAATATGATCAAGTTGGGTTCATTCACTCTTAACGTTCACTTTCTGTCTTCTTCTGTAAAGTTGCCATTTTGGAGATACAAGAGTTTCTCTTTGGACAGTGACGATATTGTGTATTGTGATACACAGTCCTCTTTGGTATTCAGTGTCTTTCCTAAGGCACGTGGAGTTCATCAAGGTGAAGCTGGGATTTGTGTAATAGGTGGAGATTATCCTGTGATGGAGGAGGTTTACTGTGATTGCACAAGGTGTTACATGTCTGTCATTTCAGAGAGACTGCGGCGATTATTAGACCTCTATCTGTCGCAGTGCTCGAGTGAATGCTACCCATCATGGCTCCAATTAGGCCAAATAAGCAACCACCTGCAAAGGCATGGCAGATTTCATCGATCACCTTAAAGAAAGAAAGACAGAGTGATATCACAGCTGAGAAGTGAGCTGTGAAAGCTAGGTAGGAGTTGGATGAGGGTGTTCACATACTATCTCGGCTCCAACTAAAGACTATTAAAGAGAGAAAGCCTGAGCGGGACTTTCTCCTGCTTGTTTTTTTTTTTTTTGTGGGTGTTTTTATTTATTTATTTTTGTCAGTTTATGTTTGTGAAATCAATAATTTCAGCCAAAATTTCAGTCTATGAAATACCACGGGATTATCCTTAACCTTCTTGCGAAGCCCAAAAAAGGAATGATGAGCAGACCGTGAAATTTCATAAGCGTCTTTTTCTTTTAACAAAGCAGATCGTGCGAAAGCAGCCGTTGCGTTCTCATATCGGTGCATGAATTTCAAAGGGTGCCGCTGGGAGGGTGAGTAGGTGTGTGTGTGTGTGTGTGTGTGTGTGTGTGTACATCTGTGTGGGTGAGTGTATATGTGTGCCAAATGCACTCAGTTGACAGCCTTGTTTTGTGGCTAGCTTTAGCAGGAGTATCAGCTAACTCTCCTGGGATGGGTGCTGTAAAGGCATCGGAGTCTTTGTTAATAAAATTGCGATTTGTTCATTTAGTCAGCGCGTAGACGATTAGATACAGTCTTATTCGAAGCGGTTCAGTGATGTTCAGAGCATGTCGAGCCATTTTCTGGAATGCTTTAGTCTTATGTGGGTGTATTCATTTAAAGGAATACTTTTCAGGTTAATCTCTCGAATCTGTCGCCTGTATGCTTAGTTACACACAGACAGAAATTTCTTTGTACATAGTGAAAGTGTAGCTTAGTTGGGTCTAATCGTGTTTTTCAAGTTTTATGTACTTTTACTCAGCACAGGTAAAGGTGTTGAAGTTATTGTGTGTGATAATCAGCCACACATTACAGTTGAGGCACATTTGGTTGGAAAACACTGGAGTATTCCTTTAACAGTTATTGTCATAAAGGTAAAAAAACCAAACAAAATGAAACGAAACTTCTACGTTGTTCAGGGGTTAAAACTAACTAATCTAGAGTGGTTTGATTTGAAATATGACGCTGTAGAGAAACTTACCAGCTTGGATTTCTTCCGGTGTGACCGGTAAACCAAGTTTGCATACGCAGTGTTGATGATGGTAAACTGGTTTTAACACAGCATTGTGGGAGAATTTTTTGGCTCCTTACAGTTGCAGAATATTATAAATAATTTTTACACAACTGTCACACACCCACCCCCTCCAGCCAACCACCATGGACAGCTGAACATGTGCATTTGTTGATGAGCTGAAGGATGCAGACTGAGACTCCCCTTCTCAGGCACTTGCATCACACTACAGATTACAGTTGCAATTTTAGTTGTTTCTATGTGTGAATAACCCAAAATGTGAGTGAAATCTGTAGTGTCCATATGCCTGTGTGATGCCTGTGCAAGCAAAGCGGAGTCAAATTCTGCTGGAGAGTCAGAATTTGACGTAACACCGATAAAGATAACATCACAATGTTGAGTAATATTACAGGTTTTTATTGCAGGAGGTTGTAAACTTTCAAGGCTTTTTATTGGGGGTGACATTGACAAAGACTGACCAAATCCTTCTGGCCTAAGTTTTTGGAAAAGTTTATTTCTTTGACTCCAGTCTGAAATGGGACTGAGGTTAGATGGCTTTTTGGCGTCTGGAACACAACAAAACTCTCTGAGACAGGGATGATCTTCATATTTCATTAATAACATTGGCAGGGATGTAGTTACACTCTGCTGTCAGGTGTTTGTTTACTGTTAGCCATGAGACTGCCCTCCAACCTAGGCAGCGAGTAAAAGCCAGTCCGAGATTTACTGTTGTCTGTTTTTTTTTTTTTTTTTTTTTTTTTGCTTGGTCACTCTCTCTCTTGTTTTTCTTTTCCTCACTTCCTCCAACAACATTGTCTTCCATCTCTTCTTAGCCACTGCCGTGATGTCCATGCTGGGAATACTGAGCTGCTAGCTTCTACTTAACCTGAAGAGCCGTTGTTGTAGTTGTTGTTGTGACGTGCCATAAAGCATCACACAGTTCACGCTAGAGCTCTTTCGCTCCTTTATAGCTACATAGTGCTATAGCAGGCTCGCAGGTTCCTAGCCTGGAATGGCATCCACCCTATTATAAGTCAGTGTACCATCAAAATCATTCAGAAGCTGTTATTTTAAAAGGTTCAAGCGTTCATGGTGTTGCTTTAGATCAGTGTAAACATGTTGTCTTTGGGTACTATTATACCTCATAATGCTCTGCATACCGTCATGAAGGACTCTCATGTTTTGGGCAAAATTTGTGTAATAACAAGAATTTGTGTAATAACAACATAAATTGTGTAATAACAAGAATAGCTGCACCCAGAGGGAAGTGTGGGATTGCAGTGCTATTGGGAAGGAAGATAAAGGTTACCAGGAACAATAAATGATGATAAATTTAGACTGATATGGGCAATATTTATTGAGCTACACATACAGAAGGAGGGTCTCTCAGTATGGCGTCAGGTTGCTATGTTTGCTAACGCAAGATGTCTCGGTATGGAGTTGTAGAGGTTCCTAATGGTGTCTAGCGATAATCCATCCCATGCAGCTTGAACATGCTCAACTGTTCTTTTGAAGATGAGTGTATAATCGCTCAGACATCAGGCACCATATTTGTAACCATTTCGTGTAATAACTTTCTTTGAGGAAGCTTTTTTAGAGACCTTAAATTCTTCAGATGTCTGGTTTCCATCACCACCACTCAACACTTCTGACTAGAATGAAGCATTTTACATCAGTTCATGTCTTGATAATTAAAAAAAATATATGTATGTGTGTGTGTATGTGTGTGTGTGTGTGTTTGTGTGTGTTTCTGTTTATTCTATTCTCTTTGTGATGAGAGTTAACACAACACGGCTGCAAATCTGTCCCAGGGAAACGTATGAAAAATTCAGGTCACCGAATAGCAGCCCTCCTTTTTTTTCCTCTGCAGTTCTTGGTATAATTTTGTGAAATCCCCAACTGTATTAATTCCCCTAATTGAAATCAGCAGTGCCCCCCTTTTTTTCTATGCAGCTCTGTTTTCGGTTTCTCGCTCAGCGAATTCCCGCATGGCTCACTGTCTCTATCCCACTGCCCCCTTATTCACCCCTCTTACCCCCTCAGCGCCCCCTGTCTGCCCCCCGTTTGCCCCCACCCCTGCTGCTGAGGGCGACTGATTTTATGTGTGCGTGTGTCTGTCTGGTTTTGTGTCCTGATTAAAGGAGCAGCATGTGGTCTGCATGAAAAGAGCCGGGCATCTACAGTGCCGCTAGGCTAATGCTAACAGAACGTGCTTAATTTTTTATGTCTGGGAGCATCCAGGCAGCCACAAATGTGAACACACACACACACACACAGACAGAAACATTCATCAGCAGAGAGAGGGAGACACACACACACTCAGAGACAGGGTAGATAACGGTAAGTGATTTGTGTAGAATAAACAGGTCACAGGGGAGCTGTTGGCTGCTAGCATTTCATCACATTATAAGAGCAGCAGTTGCAGTATGATAATGATGGCGGATTTTCGGGGGGCAGTTTTTATACACTCCGACTCAGCGTTACTGCATGCGTGTGTGTGTATGTCCGTGCGTGTGTGTGTGTAAGCTAATGACTGTTTGAAACTAAGTGATGTTCCCTTGGAAGGCGTGATTGGCGCGTGAGTGGGTTGAGTTTGGGGAATAGAGAAAACAGAGATGGAGCGTCTGTCTGGCTCTAAAAACGCTTCTCTAGGGCTCTGCACTCATCCTTCCTGCTGTGCGCCTATCCCTCCGTCCTCCTCTCTTCTGCTCCTCCTCCTCCTCTCATGTCTGTCTTCTCCTCTCAGCTCTCTCTCCCTTCCTCACTCTTTCTTTCTCTTTTTCCTCCCTCTTCTTTTTCCCTTTCTCTCTCCCACTCCCTCTCTTTCTCCCCCTCTGTCCTACTCTCCCTCCCTCTTTCTCTCTGCCTCTCTCCCTATCTGTTTTTCTTTCCCCCTCTACTTTTTTCTTTCTCCCTCTGTTTCTTTGCCCTTCTATCTGTATCTCTGTCGTTCTCTTTTTTCTTGTTCTCTTTCTCTCACTCATCCCTCTTTTCTATGCCCTCCTCTCTCTTGTTCATTCTCTTCTCTCTCTCCCTTTCTTTCCCTTTGCTCCTTCCACTTTATACCCTCTCTCTCTCTCTTTCTCTTTCTCTTTCTCTCTCTCTCTCTCTCTCTCTCTCTTTCTCTCTCTCTCTCTCTCTCGCTTGCTCTCTCTCTCTCTCGCTTGCTCTCTCTCTCTCTCGCTTGCTCTCTCTCTCTCTTGCACACGCTCTCTCTCTCCCGCTCTCTCTCCCTCTCTGATAGCCAATAGGAATGCGCCAGTCTTCCCACTGCTTGCCACTCAACGCCTTGTTGCCAGGACAACAGNCTCTCTCTCTCTCTCTTTCTCTCTCTTTCTTTCTCTCTCTTTCTTTCTCTCTCTCTCTCTCTCTCTCTCTCGCTTGCTCTCTCTCTCTCTCGCTTGCTCTCTCTCTCTCTCTCGCTTGCTCTCTCTCTCTCTCGCACACGCTCTCTCTCTCCCGCTCTCTCTCCCTCTCTGATAGCCAATAGGAATGCGCCAGTCTTCCCACTGCTTGCCACTCAACGCCTTGTTGCCAGGACAACAGGGAGGCATGAGACCCACTTTAGTTGAGGATTTTAAACTTGGTGTTGACTCTGCGGCCAGCCGGGGAACGACACTCACCCTGCGGACCCCGGACACCATGCCCGTCTCTCACCCCATCCTCACCTCCACTGATCCCTCACCCACTCTCTCTCTCCCTCTCTCTCTCGCTTTGCTGTCTGAATTGTATTTCACTTTTGCTGGTGAGCAGTAGGAGGGTGTCTTGGGGTGTATGTGTGTATGTGTGTATGTGTGTATGTTTGTATGTGTGTGTGTGTGTGTGTGTGTGTGTAAGCGCGCGCCTTTTTTTTTCTTTCTTTTTTGCAACTACGCAGTTCTTTTCTTCCCTGCACCTCAAGCAAAAACGAGTTGTCGTTGTAAAGATATGGAGGCAGAAAGGTGTTTACTGTATGACGGAAGCTGACGTAGGGATGACGCTGCTCCTTGTTTTCTCTTTTGTCAGTAAATTGCGGTTTAGCTTATGGTGTTTATGGTGTTTATGTTTATCTTTTACTGTGTTTGTTTGAAGGTCTGTGATGGTAGATGGCATCATGATTCTCCTGCTCGTGGTCCTGATGGTTTTACCAGCCGCCAATGCAGAAGGTAAGGCACACACAGATGCTGTATCTGCAGAGCACTATTCACTATTCAGTAACACATATACACACTAACCGTGCACTCTCGGTCTGTCACAGGCCGCTCTCACTCTCAGACTGTGCATGTAAGGAGAGGGTGAGAGAGAGGGAGATGGAGAGAGTTAGTTTGCATCCTCCTTGTTCAAGGGCACTCTCACTCCTCACTCCACCACACAGTGTCAACTTGTTTGTGATGCCTGCACTAATTGCCTTTCAGAGCTCAATGATGACTGAGCATTTGAGATGCTCTGTTTTCTCTCTCTCTCTCTCTCTCTCTCTCTCTCTCTCTGTGTGTCTGTCTCTAATCTCTTTCTGTCCTTCTCCCCCTTTGCCTCTTTGTCATTTTCTTTTTTTGTCTCACTCTCTCCCTTTTCTCTTTCAATGACTCTCCTCCCCTTTCTTTCCCCCTTTTTATCAATTTGTCTCTTATTTTCTCTTCTCCTTTTTACTATCTGTCTCATTTTTCTGTTTCTATCTTATTCTTTCTTTTTCTATCATATTCTTTTTTTTTTCTTTCTTTCATGTGGGAAAAGTGAGGAAAAAGAAAGAAGAGAGACAGAAAGGTGCTAGAGATTCATTCTTTCTTTCTTTCTTTCTTTTGGTCTCCTTATTTCGTTAATCACCCCTCTCCCTCTCTCTCTCTCTCTCTCTCTCTCTCTCTCTCTCTCTCTCTCTCTCTACCCATTACGCAGTGGAGTTGATGCACTTGTAACTGCCTTGTTGACCTACAGTGAGAGACTCCAGTGACTTCCTCACTTTCCTCACTTCTCTGCTTTGCATGGAAGAACACGGGGTGTATATTTTAGCACCCTCAGTTGCAGTGTGTTTTGACATTGCTCGCTGTCTGCATCGCAGTACTGCGGAGAAAAGAGGAGGAAAAAAAATGTTTCACTCATTCGAGTGTGTGTGTGTGTGTGTGTGTCCTGCGCAGATAAAGCCGCTGCGAGTGACTTTGAGTGTGTGTGCGAGGGGCAGTCATGCGGCAGCGGCGGGCGCTGCTTTGGCCAGCAGTGCTTCTCCTCTCTCTCCATCCGGAACGGGACGGCCCTCCGCCAGAAGGGGTGCATTGTGGGTAGGGAGGAAGAGGCGGTCTGGTGCGGAAGCGCCCCGTCGACGTCTGGCGTCACGGTGCACTGCTGCCAGGGAACACTGTGTAACAGCAACGTTACCGTGGAGATGCCAAGCACAGGTGACTCCCAGATTTGTATGAAAGTGATACTAAAGCGATTTTTGAAGCTTTTACTTCAAAAACCACAGCGTTGTGGTACAGATCCACACTGTACGTTAGATAGATATCCAACATCTCCTCAGAAACCAAGGGTATTAGTAGGATGTTTGTCCCCCCTGGCTAGGCTTTATGCTAGATGTTGGAACATGGCTGTGAAGTTTTGGTTGTGTTCACCCACAAGTGTGATATTGAGGTCAGGTACTGATGTGTGATGATTAGTTCTGGATCACAGATGCCACTTCAACTCCTAAAGGTCCTGGATGGAGTTCCATCACTCCTGAGAATACATTTCCACTGCTCCACAGCCCAATGTTGGGGAGCTTTATACTCCTCTAGCCATCACTTGGCATTAGGCATGGTGACCTCAGTCGTATGTGGCTTCAGAATGCCATTTCAACCAAGTGAAAAATCCGTTTTCCTGTAAAGAACCATCCATAGAACGGTTCTTGTGAAGTAACCTAATGTATTGTTCTTCTTTTGCATCACACCTTTATTATTACTAGTGCGTATAGTAGGGGCTGCACAGATTGGTCAGCTTGTCGACAGCGCCGACACCTTAATCTTGATGTTGGCTAGTTGCTGGTCGCCAGATTGTGACACTAACTACATGGATGTTTCGGAGACGCCAGAGCCTGGTTATTTTGGGGTCCATATCTCCGGTTTCCTGAAGGCTCCAGGGCTTGTTGGAAAGGGCACATCATTCTCTTCTGACCTGTGGACTTTGATCCTGTAAAATTTGAAGACTGTATTACAGAGTTACAGTGTTCTAAGTTTCTCTGGTTCTCTGGACCTCCACCACAGACGAGCGTCTCGACAAAGCCGCCTATAGGTGCGCCAAAGTCGGATACAAATTTGTGAGATTCCACAACCCGTGTCTCTGGTTCCCTGAAGGCTAGCAATTAGCTTGTTGGAGAGGGCACATGATGTTCTGCGTGACCTTTTGGAGCCTTGGCTTCATCATGGATTTTGAAAGTTGCCTGTTACAAAGAATTCCCTTCTCTTGTGGTTTTAATCATGAATTTCACGATAATCACATCAGTAATTAGTCAACATGGACTTGGCTTTCATTACATAACTTCCACCCAAAGTTGTGGAACCCCCAACATATAGACACTCATGCATCAGGGTTTTTTTAATGTAGTGGTTACAAACATAACAAATGTGGTTTTAAACATTTCCGGGGGTTTTAACAAAGCATGCTATCTCACTTTGGTGCTTAACTTGAGCCTGAAGTCAAGTCTGTCTAATTTGTCCTAACATGGAGAGAGGTGAGGTCCTGTTGGATTAGCTGGATAGCTGGATAGCTGATTCCTAGTCTTTCCGATTCTTTATAGCCAGTTTGGTCTGTTGCTGTTTATTTGGACCATTTTTCATTCCTTTTTTTTTTAACCCTGAAGCTCACAGTGGCATAAATGTAGACATGAATTACACTAGGACTAGAACTATCACTACATTACGAAATTTCAACATAGAACTGCCAAAATCAATATGATACATTGACCGATTGCTTATGTTTGGAACAAAAATGTGCCAATTTTGTACCCCTATATAGGACCCATTTTTCTTTATCCTGCTTAGTGTGAGATCCTGTAACAGCAGTACTTGCGTTACTGATAGAACCGATTAAACCAATAACTGAATCAGTTACTCTTTTTACATTAAAGTTGTTCTCATTTGCCAAGTACTAGTGTAGGAGGCATGAGCAGCCTACACGCACAAAACCGTGCACTGACCAACATTACCATATAACAGGAGGTCATAAAAACTCCAGTTGTGTTCCATTATCCACTTGAGCAAACTCCACTAATTATGTTGTACAGTGTGGAGGTTTTGATTTGTTAATGGGATTCATTAGCATCAAATTTTCATCTTTGTCTTGTGCTCGTCCATACACTGCAGCGGCACACAGCAGCAGCTGTAGAGCTAATAACTATTTAATATGAACTTGCCGTATGATGTTTGCCAACCTTCCATTCCTCTGGGTGTGCTATATTGTCAGACTTGTCAACAAACACTTATTTCCTACTCTAACTCCTTTTTGAAGGATGCTCTGCTAATGTCTTTAATATTGTTCAGTTCAGTTGTTGCATTCCTGCATTTCTCATGAGGTAACGGACCTGATTGAACGCATGAAAGGCTTGTAAAATAGCCGATGAGCTGAAAAAACGTAATCTAGCATGCTCAGTCTATGATGCTGTGTTTTGTTTTCTCTCCAGACTCCAGTGCAGTCTCCACGCAGCGCGAGTGTGTATGTGAAGGACCGGAGTGTGTAAATGGTGGGCGGTGTGTAGGCGAGCAGTGTTTCTCCTCCGTTACGGTGACTGGCGGGAACTTGCAGCACCACAAGGGCTGTTACTCCTCCTCGCAGAGGGATGGAGCTAAATGCGACACACCCGCTTCACCTGACAGCATCGTAAGCTGTTGCACAGGCCACCTGTGTAATGCCAACATCACAGTGGAGCCACCAGTCAGAGGTGAGGGACCAGATTTATTCAAGCTTCATTGTTTGACTACTACAAGTTCGATATTAATCAAAATGGTGTGCTGCAATCAGTTAATTGTAAAAGCCAGCAATTAATGTGGTTTAATTTCAGCTTTGCCTGCTGGGTTGTAATTGTGTTAAGTGCATTAATTAGAATTCATTAATCATGAAAGCTTAGAGTAAAGTGCAGTTCATTTAGTACTATACTGGATGCATTATAAACATACCTTTGCAATAACAGATCGTTCATCGTATGAAGTCACTCTTTTTTTTTTTCTTTCATTTTTGACGTTACCAATTCCCCTGTGGAATTTGATTAGTAACCCAGTTCTAACAGGCTTATCAGAGTCTTCCAGAAAGAGAGATTAGCTGGATTATTTGCAGACAAGTAAGATTAAAGTCAACCTGAAATCTGTGAAGTGAATGAATACACAAACTGACAAATCGCTATCCATCACAGCTATATATTTCAGGTGGATTGAGTTTGAAATATAACAACACCTAGCAAACTTGGGAGATAATGCTCCTTGCTTTTATTCTCAACTCTGTTTTTGTTCCTGCTTGTACACGAGTCCGAAAGGCTAGAGTTGGAAAGCCGCTTTGATTCCGCAGAGTAAGTTGCACTTGTGACCAAAGTGGTACCGGATATCTCATATTTACTGCAGTCGTCTACTTACTGAAGTTGATATAGTTGAGTAAAGTTGATATTTACTGTAGTTGTATACCTACTAAAGTTGATATAGTTGAGTAAAGTTGATATTTACTGTACTTGTATACCTACTAAAGTTGATATAGTTGAGTAAAGTTGATATTTACTGCAGTTCTATACCTACTAAAGTTGATATAGTTGAGTAAAGTTGATATTTACTGCAGTTGGAGCATCATAATGCATAAAACTAATGGCACATACTACATCTTCTGAGCCATCTTTAATCTTCTTTGTGTTAAACTTGTTATATAGTCACTGTCATAAGTTATTTGAAGAACAACATTGGCATTTCATGATGAATGGGCCAATAGAAATGCTTCAAAATGACATAAATCATGTTACATTGAAGTACATTACAGGGGAGGATGTTTCTTCTGTTATAAAAGTAGAATTTCTGAAGGTTTATTACAACACATCTAGTATTGGATGATAATATGATATAATAATTCACTTTGTTATTCTTGTCCTCTTTCTCTCATAACAGATGTGGAGGTGAAGCAGGTGAAGGAGCATGAGTGCGTGTGTGAGGGGCGTTCGTGCGTGAGTGGTGAGCGCTGTATGGGGCAGCAGTGCTTTTCGTCTCTGACGCTGAGTGATGGAGTGCTGCTGTATCAGAAGGGCTGTTTCACCGTGTACGAGCAGGGCCGCATGACCTGCAAAACCCCACCCTCTCCTGACCAGATTGTGGAGTGCTGCCAGGCTCACCTGTGCAACATGAACCTCAGCGTGGCTCTACCTGTGCGAGGTAACGTGTGCGCACACACACTCCTGTATATATGCGTTACATCCATAGAGATATCCCGTTTACAATAACAAATAAATATAAAGCCAGTTTTGTTGCAGATGCATGCATCAAGGTCATAATATGTCTGAAAAGGTCTGGTTTATAAATTGTATCGTCATGGTTACAGAGTCTTAGTTTATATTAAATGAACTAGTCCAGCAACCAAAAATATCCATGTGACTGTGGTCTTGTGGTCATAAACAAACTTGAATGATGAATGGTTTTGGACTAGACAGAAAGCTAAACACGAGGCTGTGAACTGACTGCAAAGAAACAAGAGAGCAGTTAGTGGAGCTGGGTACAAAAGCTGAAAAGAGAGACTACCACTAATGACTATCATACATGTACCTCAGAGCTCATATATCCAAGTTTGATATGTAGCCAATCAGTCAGAATACGGTAGATAGTTGATGGGAAGTTGATAGGTGCCATTGTTGAGTTTGTGTAGATTGTTGTTTGACTGAAATACTGTGATAAAAGTACATTGTCAAAAAAATGTACTATAAAGGTACATTTGAGTCCTTCTTAAAGGTACAAAACTGCCCTTAATTTCCAACTGTGTACCTTAAATGAGTTTAAAATGTACACTACATTCACTTTCTCAGCACAAAGTGGTGTATTTTCATCTTTGCATAACATAACAGTTTTTGAATAGAAAAGCACATTAAATACTACTGAATATGGTGCAATTACGTTCCTTAACTGAAGACTTATCCTTGAGGGATACCACCCCAGTGACAGATTAGTACTTTTTTTCTGAGAGTTCTTTGATTTTAGGCATTAAAAAAGCACAATCTTGTTTTTAAATTGTACTGCAGCCGTGTTTTGTAATGAATGGATCAAAAAAATGTAAAAAATTTGCGGTAAAGGTAAGAATGTATTCCTTGTCCTGAAAAGTTACTGTTTCTGAGATACAAAGATATAAAGCTGACAGGATACATAGAATATTAAAACATTACATAGAATACATAGAATATTAAAACATTTTTGGTTGAACTCTGTGACTTCTGATTCCTTCTATATAAATGTGTATATATAATTCTTTACTATAAATCGGTTTATAATGCACTGAATGTGTTATCATTGAATTTTGAAGGCACTGCTGCCCAAGCGCATCTAAAGGAACACACTGCCTCTCCCTGCACACTCAAACACATGCTGCTCTTTTTATTAGCCACACTCTGACCATGGACAATGCCCGCCAAGCCTGAAGCCCTTTTGTCAGTGTGTGAAGGCTTGGCGTCCACACAGGGCAGGAGGAGTAGTGCAGCAGGTGCTATGTGTGTGTCTGCGTGAGGCCTGTATAAAGCCAAGCTCTGAACGCCCTTCACCTCTCCTTTCACTCTTCTCACACACTGCTGTCATCTATAAGCTCCATTGTGGGGCGATATCCCAGAATTCCTCTCTTCTCCAATCAGAGGCGTCTGTTGGGGTCAGTTCGGCCGCCGCTGGGACGCGTATCGCTGTGCGCTTGGCGCAGCAGGGCATGAAATTGTCTGCCAATATCTCTCGCTGGCCCTTCGATTGCCGTCTTTTCAGACTTGCGCGTGGTTCAGCTACACCCGCCACACAATGAAAAGAGGAAGGACTCCTGCTGAGAAAGGAAACACATAGACGCCCGCGTTTCTGTTCCGTCACGCTCCTCTTCCTCCGCTGTCCCGCCGGACAGACGACCATGCAGCAGAGCCTTCTGGGAACAGTAAAGGAGGCGGGACAGGATTCCCACCTGCTGTGTATGCAGGGCTCGCAGTTACTGTGGAGATGGGCTGTGAATTTTTCATCCTGCTATTCATACATATCACTGCTGTCAGAACAAAACCTTTTGTGATATTTTTTTTTTTTTTTTTTTTTTTTTTTTGCATTTATGGAGGAAAAAAAAGGTTGTTCTTTACCTTGTGACAGAATTTCGTGATAAATGGACTAAATTAAGTAATCCCTATTCTATTCTATTCTATATGAACTTGCAAATAAGTTTGTATTTAAGTAAAAATGATATTTAGTTATGTAGTTTTGTATATTTAAAAAAGCAGTGCAACTTTGCTATAGCCACATTAGTGGGCAAAATGAGCTCCATGAGCATGTATGTATTGTTTAATTCAAGTAAAAGTATCCTAAAATGTAATCCTAAAAATAAAAATATCAGTAGCTTCAGAAACTCCCACAGACCGTCAATAGCTTCAATTCCTCTGTGATTGCAGCCTTTTGCTCTTGTACAGCTTGTCCAGCCTTGTTACACTGGAGGATCATGAGGGGAACTGGAGTTTTACACTTTGCTGTTGCTTTTGTTAGTTTGCTGCTTGTTGACGTTTCTGTAAGCATTCCATATTCACGGCCCAGTGTATCGCTTTGAAAGCCATTTAGATTCAAGATTTAATCACCCTTTTGTGGCCGTTAATTTTTTTGCACAACATTTCCAGTGATACACAGATTGCTTAATTACTATTACTTCTCTATTCATCACACAATTAAAAGGTTTTAACAATTGATTTAAAACCTTTGTACCTTTTTATACATATTGGAATTGTTTTACATATGTATCGGCAAAAAAAGTTTCATATATTCAAAAACAGTACAGACTGGAATGTTGTTGTACATGCATTGTTATTAATAGGCCATAGAATTTCAGTCAAGTGCTGAAGGACTCCCCAGCTAGTCCGCATTTTCGCTCTTTGCCTACTCTTAAAGCCCGAACTGTGAAATACTGATTACCTTGAGTGAAGTTGAGCACCCCTGACAAATCTAATGTTGCTTTTGTCTGATATTAACTCCTTTCATGTCCTTGTTACTCATTTCCTATTGAACTTTCAGTTTTGCCGAGGAAGAAAAGCAGCTAAAAACATTGTTCATGATCATCGTTCACTGTCACCCCCCTCTGTTCACCAAGTAAATGTCACGTCTCACTATAATTACACTTAACATTCCTGTGAGCAAAATTCCTACTGCCAGACAAAACATGCGTCATGCAAACCTTTTGTTTTCAAAAGCACCGAGATGTGTGCTGTTTTGTAAAATGACCATGAAAACTGATTTTCTCAGAGGACCTGGGGGAAAAAGAGATTTATGCTGGCTTTCAAGTCTATGTGAGACTTCCCTAACAAGCTGTGTTCTTTGATCGCAAGCTTTTGTGATCTCTTCAGAAAAATTGGTTTTGTTGCTGGTTTCTTTTTCTGTTTCAGCTTTTTGACCTTTGAGACGGTGATGGTCTCTGTTACACTTGTTAGAAGGAGGAGGGGAAAGTGTATTTATCAGATCTGTTCGGACACGGGGAAATAAGTGCTTTCCTGTCTTAACTCTCTCCTTTCTTCTTGTGGAGGGATGAAAAGGAAGTATGTGAGAGGAATTATGATGCTGTCTCAGATTGTAGGCTTGTAGTTGTGTGCGTCTGTGTCTGTGTGTCTGTCTCTGTAGACGTGTTTTCATGCGTGCGACCGTGTGAGTGTTTGTGTGTAGAATTTAACATGGACTTGGCTGGACTCCTGAATTCCGCCCCGTGTGCTGTATGAAAACAGGAGCGTTGAATGTGAGTGAGCATAAAATGGCGTCTTTGTCTGGAGCACAGCCCTCTCTCCTGCAGTCTCACACGGGAATGTGTGGGTGGTTCTGCTGTATGGAACTGCTGGTTGTGTGCTGTTCTTCAGGCCCGCCCTGAGCCCTTTCTCAGCCAACCCATTTAACCCACAGGGGGCTTTCGTTCAGCCCACCTTTAGCCTACGTTCAGCCTACATTTTAGCCTACGTTCAGCCTACATTTAGCCTACCTTCAGCCTGTGCTCCACTCACTCTATGCCCACACTCAACCTACTGTGAGCCTTCACTCAGCCTGCTTGTGAATCCTCACTCGCCCATCGGTTAGCCCACATTCAGCCTACATTGAATCCTCATGCACCAAACCCTTAGCCCACATTCTGCCTACCTTCAGTCTGTGCTTCAACTGCTCTGAGACTTAATACAGCCTACCCTTAGCTCATATTCAGCCTACCCTAAGCCTTTATTGGGCTCTCTCACTGAGCTTTCAGACAGCTCACACTCATCGTCCACTAAACTTTGGTTTAGCCCTACTGTGAGCCCACCTTAAGCCTCCATTCTGCCCACCCTTAGCCCTACTACCTGGTTGTAGACTTCTGCGTAGGAGCCTCTTCGACTTCGGTGAAATCAATGTGCGTGTGTGTATGTTGCACTGGTGGCTGCTGTCTGTGTGGTCCAGGCAGGGTTTGGATGCAGTGAGTGTGGGCTTCAGCATACCTAATTATCATCGCCTTTCCCAGCAAAGCCCACAGTTTAGACTGAAGCTGCTTTTGTTTTGCATGCGTCTTTGTGCATGTAGCCTCAGGCAACTGAGCACACCTGGGTAGACTCCTCCGACACTCTATTGTGTGTTGAAAATGAATAGAAAAAGTTGAATTCATAATTGCACATTGTTGCTGTCAGAGCAAAACTTGTTTTTTTTTATACAGAATTTGAAAATGACCTTTATAATGTGTTGCAGTTGAAGAATGAATGGACAAATGAAATGACCCAGTGAGTGGACATTACACAAAACTGCTGGGAAGAAAATATCTTTACATTCACTGCCATTGCAAGTTAAGAAAGTGTTCTATTTTCCTGAAATTTTACTTTGGAGACACAAGATTTTGTTCCGACAGTGATAGTCTCCTCTCTGATTGTTGTTCCTCCTCCCACATACGTCAGTTATAATGACACTGTTGTAAATACGTCCGTACTTATCCATTTCTCTCTTTCTCTCTCAGTGGTGGAGGGCCCTAACTACAGCGTATCAACATTGGCCATCGTGATCGTGGCTCCAGTGATCGTGCTCATCTTCCTCTCCACTGCGGCCATCTTGGTGTTCCGTCGGATCCACCATAACCAGATGCAGCGACTCACTGCCCGCGACGCCGAGTACGGCACCATCGATGGGCTCATCGCCTCCAATGTCGGGGAAAGCACACTTGCGGTGAGACTGTGACGCGTTGTACTTGATTGCACAAAAGTGCTTGGGCCCCTTAATTGCTGCTGGGTGTTGTGGTTTCTTTGCACTTTCTAGAAAGAGGCGCTCTTGAGAAATCCGTTTTAATTAGCGTGATCTTGCTTCAAAGCAGTATATTTAATATGCAGGCTGATTTCAAACTATTCCTTTTTTCCCTTTAGCTTTTTACTCTAACAAATCTTGCATGCTTTTTTAAATCCTTGAAGCATTTAAGCATTCATGTTTTTTAGGACCACAGCATATTGTTTTTTAGTGGTGAACGTGTAAAATACTCTTCTCTTTTCCTGAAGTTTATAGGTGGAATGGCAACATCTGAAGTTAATCTCTCTCTGTCTCTCCCGGTTACTTCAACCCCCACTAAGACGTCTTCCTGTGTCCCTCCTCACTGAATGCAGCTCTTTCTAGTGATGTACTCCTGGGCTCTTGGTGTTTGTTTGGTGAAGCCAGTACAGCCACCCCCCCCTTCAAAAAACCTCCCACAAATCCCTACTCTCTCGTTCATTAATCCCCCTCAGGCGAACAGGCCAGGCCGTTTAGCGGACTCCCTGAGCGCTCTCCTACAGCATTGTGGGGCGTGTTTGCCGAGTTGCTGATATTGGATCTTTTTCAAGCCGTTTTCAAAGAGCTCTGTGGAGCGCTCAGCAACCGGGGCCAAAATATGTGGCGGCTGAATGTTTGCCTGAGTATAATTAAAAAGTTCTTTCCAGTACTGGGGGAATAAGAGGGCTAGAGATGTTATTAAGAACAGTCAAGGCAGCTGAAGAGGCTGTCTGAGGAACACATGTGCAGCATTTCTTGGTTAGGCTGGGCGTGTCCTGGGCTCTGACTATGATTTCACACACACACACACACACACACACACACACAAAAAAAATTAGACAGCCAACAGCTCCAGAGCTCCAGAGCCACCATCCATCTTGAGCTAACTGCAGCCCAGATTGCTATTTAAAGATGGTGCTATTTGCATTTGTGCCCTCATGCTCGCATTCCTCTCCTCTCCAAACTACGTCTCCAAATTGTCTTCATGAGGCAAACATGTGTTTATGTGTGGTTGCTGGTTTTTGGTTTCCACTCCCCCTCCCCCTTTCTCATAATGTTGGATCTCTGTGGTTACTTGATGTCTCCATCTGGTGGTTGGTCGGAGCATTGCAGTGTTCTGCTGAGCCGACGTGAATTAGACACTGTGGGCTTAATCAGTGTCTGGAATGGGGATTAGGAATGGGATAGGGGCTAGCAGGAGTAAATCTTCTAAGTGTGGAAAATCAGATTGGGTTTGTGCTGCAAATTAAAAGTTTGGTTCTTGTTTTTGTTTTTTAACATAATTTCTGACTGAATGTATTTGATCTCAAAGGAACACTCCACTATTTTTCAGCCTTACCTCTGATACTTGCCCATTGGCTCAGGGTGTCTGTGTGTCTGTCTGCTTTAATTAATAGTAAAACATTTACTGTTACTAACAGAGAGGTGCACTTTGTAGTTCTACACTTATAGCCTGTAGTCCCCTATCATTCTCAGCACTGCAGTGACACTGACGTGGTGGTGGTGTGTTAGTGAGGTGTGTGCTGGTGTGAGTGGATCAGACACAGCAGTGCTGCTGGAGTGTTTAAACACCTCAGTGTCACTACTACAAAAGTCCACCAACCGAAACTATCCAGCCAACAGCGTCCTGTGGCTGACGTCCTATGAGACTAGAGGATGACCAACACAAACTGTGCTGCAACACATGAGCTATCGTCTCTTAGGTACGAGTGTCTAAGTGAATGGACACAGTGTTTAAAACTCCAGCAGCACTGCTGTGTCTGAACCACGTCAGTGTCACTGCAGTGCTGAGAATGTTACGCCACCCTCATAATACCTGTGGTATTATGGGGGTCCTGACCACGGGGGTAGAAAAAGTATGCAGAGAAACAGATGGACTACAGTCTGTTATTGTAGAACTACAACGTTTACACTACACTTGTGCGTTCTCAGGGTTCTCATTCCTAATTTATGGTCTTATACAAACACAGTTAAAAGCCCCATCTAACTAGTGTGCAGTGCCACAGTTAGACCACCAGAGGGCCCCTGTTAGACGTTTCTGTTATTTATAAGAGCTGTCACTCTTTCTCCGCTTCTCTTTCTGTCTACCTTGCGTCTCTCTTTCTGTCCAGTTGTTTTTTCATTAAATCTCATTAAATCTCATCTCTTTTTATTTTTCTTTTGTTTTTCTTTTTCTTTCTTGCTCTCCCCTTTTTTATTGTGTGTCCATTTCTCTCTCTCTGTTTCTATCTCTTATTGTCACTTTCTGTTTTTCTTTCTCTCTTTCCTTTTAATAGCATCTCTCTCTATCACTCACACACTCACTCTTGTTCTGTCTTTCTGCATACATCAAAGACATTACTGTTTGAATCTGCAGTCTTCTGTTATGAAATTTGTTAGATGTTCTGTTAAACTGTCTCTGTTAAACTGTTATCCTCTCTTTCTCTGTCTCTTTTTCTCTCTGGCTGTCTCTCTTTCTCCAGGATCTGTTGGACCACTCCTGCACGTCGGGCAGTGGCTCAGGACTGCCTTTCTTGGTGCAGCGGACAGTTGCCAGACAGATCACTCTGAACGAGTGTGTGGGTGTGTATCTAATCCGTCCCCTTGTCTTCTTAGAATCCCCCCCACTGCTCCACCCGCACACCGGTGTGGGTGTGTGTGCTTTTATGGGAGAGAGCCTGTTTATTGAGGATGTGCACATCTGTTGTTTGGGCTCTTGAGAGATTCTCTCCATGCTGTTTGATTTGGTTTCTCTCATCCTTCACAAGATTTAGACATGTTAAAACACTAAACCAGCGCGCGCGTGTGTAAGTGTAACTGTGGGTGTATGAGTGTCTTAATACTGATCAGTTGGATGTATCTAATCCAGCGTGTCTGTCTGATCCTCAGAGGCAGAAAATATCAAAGCGCTTCATAAAGTTTCAAGAGCAGCTGTCTTGTCTTAATGTTAATCGGTAACACAGTGTTTCCACCTGCCCACCGGCATGCTTAATTTAACAGATAAAGGCCTATCAGTGGAAAAAAGCACATCACCAAACCCTCTCAAGAATTAAAGAAGTGGTGTGTACACCTCTAGTGGCAAGGTTGCATATCGCAACCTACCAAAATCTGGCACCTGAGGCATTATAATAATTGCTGTGCCAATAAGAAGCCAAATGCTAGCGTCAGAACATACAAGTTGCACCACTTAGGATGGAACAGGAAAATTCAAATTAGGAATGGTGAATAAGAAGCTGACTTCAGCCTAGTGGTTTTAATAAGAACAAGGAATAATAATCCTGCCTGGAATTTTATGCACAGAGCTACCAGTAAAGCAGTACAGTAGTACATTTCAGGTATTCTTCTTGCTTCTGACCAGTAATAAAATGCCACCAAATTCAAGTTGCCGCTTCAGCGTAAAAAAGCCAAATGCCAGAGGCACTCTGTGTGTAGTTTGTCTGCTCTGGGTTACTGAAGCAACATTGTGGCTCTACATGGTAGCCACCATTGGAAGAGGACCCACTCCAATGTAGACAAGAAGGGCTCATTCGAGGGTAAAGAAAATACTTCGGATAGTTGTAACAGGTTATTTATACACTAATGAAAAACACATTTATGTACTGTATTCCATTTCTGGTAATAGATCCTCGTAAATCTTTAAAATGGGGTTCCACAAAACAGTGTGCCTATCTGCACATTTCAGTTCTCTTTATCTCATCAGCGCGTTTGTCTGATCCAGTCCAGTGTCGCAAACTGTGTCTTTGGCTTGGCTTCAGAGGATTTTGGCCAGTAGTAACCCGTACTGAACTTGATGAACCAGTGTCAATCGATACGCAAAGGGCAAAGCTTGGCAACAAGCTTGCAGTGAGCTGTAGACTGAAATGACATTAGATAACTTGTCCTATGATAAAGCATGAATGACAACAGGCCGTTTTATTTTGCCCTCTGCGTGACTACAAAGATAATGTGTATCTTTGTGCATATATCCTAATCACAGCCAAGTCTGATCTTCTGAACGTCCAGGTTTAAATGTTTTTGAAGATCCAGTAGATCCAGAAATAGCAGAAACAGCAGCATGACTACCCCAAGGACAGAGATGAGTTTACTGTCATGGAGCTCTGTTTGATGTTTAGAGGGTGCAGTCATGTAGTATTAGTGTCGTGTCTTTAATATTGCCTGAAAGTCTCTGAGGTTGCAGTATTTTGTAACACATGCTTTCCTGTTTTGGACTTCCTGTCCTGATTCCTGTTTTGTGTTCTCCCAGGTAAAGGGCGCTATGGAGAGGTGTGGAGAGGTCAGTGGCAGGGAGAGAATGTGGCTGTGAAAATTTTCTCATCCCGAGACGAGAAGTCCTGGTTCAGAGAGACGGAAATCTACAACACGGTGCTGCTGAGGCATGAGAACATTCTGGGTATGTCTGGAATCAGCATACAGTTGCATGCAACAGATTGGGCACCCCAGGTCACATGTTATTTTGTTGATTTGATGAAGTGAAAATAGGTTCCCTTACAGAGATCACACTGAATTTAACATATTTGGAAAGAAAGACAAAGCATAAAATGACAAATGTTATGTTTTATTTTTATTACATAGGAAATGAGCAGAAAATCTCATATTTAAGTGTGTTCTTTATAGAGAAGTTATTTTCACGTAGAGAATCATCAAACCTGTTATTTGACTGGGGGTGTTTAAACTGTAGACTGTAATATGAAACCAAATTTCTGGCAGCTACGTGGACAAAATCATTTAAATGTTGCCAGTATTATGCAGTTTCATCAGTTTCAAATAATTAGCAGAAAAAGTAGACATTGTAAATTGTGTTCATAAGTAATTACTGTGTGTAAAACAACAAAACGTCATATGATCCCAAACGTTTGGTAGGATACAAGAATAAAGTAGCGTAATGGCATTTAATAAAGGTAGTAGCAGATTACTGTAGTAATATTTAATAATTGAAGATTTTTCCACTACTGTAATTCTTACCTTTCTGTCTCTTTCTATCACCTATTAAAGGCTTCATTGCATCAGACATGACCTCTCGTAACTCCAGCACTCAGTTGTGGTTGATCACGCACTACCATGAGATGGGCTCCCTGTACGATTACCTGCAGCTGAGCACGCTGGACGCCCCGTCTTGCCTGCGGATGGCACTGTCCATCGCCAGCGGCCTGGCTCACCTGCATGTGGAGATCTTCGGCACGCAGGGGAAACCAGCCATCGCCCACAGAGACCTGAAGAGCAAAAACATCCTGGTCAATAAGAACGGCCAGTGCTGCATCGCTGACCTTGGTGAGGACATGCCTGAGGCCAGAGCAACTAGCAATTAGCAGTTTCCAAAGAACAAAAGAAAACATTCACCAAAACATTAAAGGAGGAGATCTGGACAGTGTTTACCACAGCGATAGAACTGACTACAGCCTGCAGGATCTGTTTATGTTAGTGTGGCTCTGTATACAGTAGGGTAGTTACTTCCTGCCTTGTATTTTTAATTCCCTTATTTTTTTTGGAGGATTTGCGAATTTAAAAACTTCATGGTCAGCTTCATCATCCTCAAAATATGAGGGATATCTAGCAATTAAAGTAGGTTTATTCAATGGATAATCCTAATCACTTGTCAGATCTATTGGCACCCCCTGCATTTAGTACTTTCTGCACTTTCCCTTGGCCAACATATCAGCAACAGCAAATGCACTTTTATTGTTATTGTTATTATTAGTGGTACTGTTTAATTTCACCTCCCTCAGGACTTTTTTTTTTACCCCAAGCTATAAAGTAGTCACATATTCGAAGTGAATTGTTTCCATTATATTGACATTGTAAAACAGCGTGATGGGTACAGTGGCCAGTGCTGCATTTTTGCCCTGGGTAGAAACTTCATGTATGTGTTAACAAGCTGTCCCGTTCACAACAGCGTCAGCAAGCCTCAGTTTGAAGTTGAGAATATGCATGCTGGTCAGTTGAGCAGATGAAAGGTGTCTGGCTGCAGCAACTGTTCTAAATCGATCAGGGTTTCTAGCCGCAGATCCTGACCTTGCTTGACATATTGGGCATTTGGCTGTAAGTGCAGTCATAGTGAATCCTATACACAGTACTACTTCTTCTGTGAGTACCCAGTGACACTCAGTTAATCAAACACTGTGGCAGTTATAGATTTTCACCATTTGATCATTTGAAAACGCGAGCTGTCTTTTATATCATATGAACATGTTATTATGCAAGGACCAATAGAAATGGTCCTGACTAACTTGAAAGAAAATCTGGTTACATTAAACCAAATTTTTTAAATGACAAAGACGACAAACCTTCCAGTTTTAACGCTAAGGTTAGATCATATGAGTTGGCACAAAGATCAGCTTATGACTTCTATTGGAGAAAAATGTTTTTTTCCCTCTCCTCCTGTTTTGCTGCGGTGTTTACCATACTGACTAGTAAACCACCTTATAATAACCAGCAGTCTAGTTCTTAGCTCCTACAGGGAGAGAGGAAGAGAGTGAGAGCACTCACAGAGATGTTCCTGTTCTAAAACCTGTGCTATAATATGTTGTGCGGCTCTTCTCGCTCTTCAAAACATCAGGTGCTCATTAGGCTCCAAAATTTCAGGGCGGCTTTACTTGGAAACCTTAATGAAAAATCCATTAAAGTCCTCAGTGTGTGACGAATACCCGGAAATTAAGCTTCCGTGAGGTCAGAAATAGGAAGGTGGAGTTGCTTTTTTCCCCTTAGTTTAACAAGTTTTTGAAAGCAAACAAAAACATTTCAGAAATGGAGGATAAATTATCGTTGTTATGTAGTTCATGTTAGTACCATTAGTGTTTTTTATAAACCTGTTTGTGTTGGGTTTAAGGTGCACTCTTATTCTATCCTGTTTTGCTGTTGCAATATGTGTCCACTAGAGGGCAACATAATAAGAGAGACACAAACCAAAATGCCAAAAAAAATCTGCTAAATTGTCTTTGATGGAAAATGAGTTATAGTACATAAACTCTGACCTTATGTAAAATATCTTGCTCTCCTCTCCCTTTCTCTTCCTAAGGGTTGGCAGTCATGCACTACCAGGACACGAACGAGCTGGATGTGGGGAATAACCCTAAAGTGGGCACCAAGCGCTATATGGCTCCTGAGGTGCTGGATGACTCCATTCAAGTAGACTGCTTTGAGTCTTACAAAAGAGTGGACATCTGGGCCTTTGGCCTTGTGCTGTGGGAGATCGCCAGGCGGACGGTCAGCAACGGTCAGTCGCTTTTTTCTTCTGTCTGGTCAAGATATTGTAAATGTGTCTCATAGATTGTCAGAAATTCAAGAACGTTGGCATTAGATAGAAAAAACTAATTCGGAGACATTGATCATTTCTGTAATGATCTCTCAGTGAGGCAGTTATTTACTTTCTGGAATGCTGCTGTTGTCTGTCCTACAGTTTATTTTGGGCAAGTAATTTTCTTAAAAGAACTAAATAAACTAAAAAAAAAATGTTTACTGGAGATCATAGGTTACAAAGCTCCTTTACATCTTCTTAAAAACATGTACATTGCTTTGTTTGCAAACAAACAAATCTCAAAATATTTCAGAATAATCTTCATTTACAAGAACATTTGCCCAGTTCATACTCTTGCATAAAGAAATGCACATTCCAAATGCTTGGGGACCTTTGAGGAAATTACGTGTTAAGTATAACTATAGTAGCTGCGATACAAGTTACAATAGCTCTGCTCTAAAATGGCAGTTACCAAGTATTTAATTGTAGTTATTCACACCATTTACATAGCACAGAATATGCTTGCAGTGTACATTTAATGAATTTATGCTAATGTTGAACATTTGGGAAATGATATTAAAAATTCAGTCAGTTGTGTGTATCATTAGCAGCATTGTGCTCTGCCTGACTGAATGTGTTATAATATTTCCCCACTCGGTTTTTAGATGCTGGTATCCGTTGAATGTATTTTTGATTAAGGTGCATTGTGCATGTGTATGTATGTCTCTGAAAATGTACGGTATGTACATGTTCAAGCAGTATTAATAGCAGTCTTGGCTGGAGCTGAAAACTTGCTCTAGATCTGACTAGTTTTACATACTGGAATCATATATCTAATGACAGTCATGTCAACACTTGTTGTAGATGGCTGCAATACAGTGCACTGTCTGAAATGGATGCTGATTCTCTCCTGTCGAAATAGCATTAGCCTTCTATTTATAGGGTCAGTTGGCAGTAGAGGTTGACCCAGGGCACTTTGACTTTATCTTTCCACTGCAGGATCCAACCTGTTACACATTAGACACATTAGCAAATCCCAGTCATGTTAATTACTTTGATCATTCAGAGAATCACGGCCAGAATGCAACAATCGGAGGGAACCGTTTAATAGTGTCTGTTTATGTGTGACTGTGCAGGTATTGTAGAAGACTACAAGCCTCCCTTCCATGACGTAGTGCCTAGTGACCCCAGCTTTGAGGACATGAAAAAGGTGGTGTGTATAGACCAACAAAGACCAAACATCCCCAACAGATGGTTCTCAGATTCTGTGAGTACACGCTTTAATCCTGTCAGTTACGATGGCTATAGTATGTAGTATTTATAACTTTGTATCAGATCAGATAACATATATATCACATTATTATATGTAATTTATATGTATAATATTGATCAAATAATTAATTAATTCATTTTATTTCTGACTAAATTATCAGAAATATTCATTACAAATATCGTTACTTTAAGTCACTGTTATAAACAATAATATTTACATTTAATCATTAACCTTAATTTTAGGTATGTTTGTATCTAGTCGGCAGCAACAGTATGTTGATAACTGAGTGTCATTTGTAAGGACAATAATTCTAGGTGCTCCCACAATCGTGATTTCTTTCTAAGGCATTTCTCTTAGCTTCAGTAGCAACAGGGGAAGAAATACAGTTTGTTGCACTCCTAGGCGAGGTGATGTGGATGACTGGCATAAATTTGAGATGTATTAAATTTATCATTCTTTTATTTATTTTTGTAACATTTTAACATCAATTTATTAGCATTAACTTGTACATACAGTAAAGGAGTTTACTAGCTAAATTTGTTTTTTTTTTGTGGCTTTAAATAAAAAGTGTCCAAAGAATGAAGATCTGGAATATAAAAGCTGCAGTATGTAAGATTTTTGTTTGGTAAAATTGATAAAAGTAGCATTCAGGAGGAAAAAATGACTGAAATATGATGCATGTGCACTGCTGAATTTCACAGGATGTTTTCGGACCATGTCATACGTCTTTAGGTTCTAACATCAGACTCAAACAGAAGGACCAACTCAAAGTTTAGGTCTCAAATCTAAAATCAACAATATACTGACGAAAATATGATGACATTAGATATGATGGGGTAGATCAGATAGGCATTATATAATGTACTTACAGAAGACACATCCTTCAAGTTTTGACTGAGTTCTCTTTGAATATTGTACGTGCTCACAGTCATCAGATTCATTTGCTCAGGAAATCCCCCCAAAAAGTAGCTTTACATAAATAAATTAACACTAGTGCAACAAATAAATGCTCACTGTCAGAACAAAAGCTTGTATTATATATTTTATTTTTGTTTGTTTGTTTGTTTGTTTTTGCATAATTTGAATATGGATTCTGACATTTGTACTGTGTGAGCATTTCTTAAAGAATTGAAAGTATTTTTTCCCTTTTTCTGTAGAGAGGTTTTATAATGGTAGTGACGATCTATTTGTTTGTGCTAAGAACTGAATCAAAGCATGAACAGACTTCACAAATAACTTTCAAATCTCTGTAGTGTGTTCTTTGTTGTAAGTGTGCTTGAGATTGATGGTTCTTTATTCGATTTATGGTGTCTAATTTGCTTTTCCCTTTTTTTCCCCTCTAGACTTTAACATCCATCGCCAAACTCATGAAGGAGTGTTGGTACCAGAATCCATCTGCTCGGCTTACAGCCTTGCGCATCAAAAAGACTCTGACAAAAATCGATAATTCTCTGGACAAAATAAAAGCGGACATTTGAACTGCTTCCATGCGGAAGATCCTCAAAGGCCTTTACTACGTCCAGCGGGTGGCTCGTCTGGAGTACCGGGGAGGGGGAAAGGGACCGCTTGGGCACTGTGCTCTCCCAGAGGCACAATGTATTTATTTTAAACACGCAGTGGGACATGTTTTGGCATCCAAAGATGGCACAGTGGGCATTTAAAAAGACTACAGAAAGTCCTTGACATGTGACTTAACTCAAGACCTAGCTTTCATATGTAGTCACGTTCTTCAAAGAAGAGACTGTTACAGTAGCAGGACTTGGAGGAAGTGGCTTTAGAGCTACAGTTTACTTCTAACGCAGCTTTGATTTTTAGAACTGTCTGAAAACAACAACATCTTTCATTTAGCAATATCGACCGTGCTTCTTTTTGGATTATTGCACTGGCAAGTCTTTAGCATTCCTTACTTGCACTGTTACAGAATTTCGGAGGGAAAAAAAGATGACAATTGCCAAAAAAGGTTATTTTATATTCCACTACCACCATATCCGTATCCATAATCAATCAGAGACGAAGAATAGCAGGTTTTATTTTGGCTGCCTTTTTTGTTGTGTATTTTTGCACTGTTTACAGTATAATTGCAAAAAAAATGTCTCTGCATTCATTCGTGTCACTCAGTCTGTAATTTATTTAACTCTGTTTTTCAATGGTACGATGGCCACCCTGTCACTGTTCTGCCTGAGATGTTTAACTTGTCACAGAGGTTTTTTTGTATCATTAAGCATTTAGCTTTTTTTGTTTGTTTCATAAGCTTTATTGAGTACAGATGCTAAAAGAGTAAATAAAAAAGTACTAGAAGATCCTTAACTCCATGAAACTGAGCAGTCTGTTGCTTTGCGTCTGAATGTGTGTATTACCTGCGTAACTCAAGTAGTTACGTAACTCAGTATGTCTTTGGGTACTTGTAATATTTCCATATATTTTCAACTACTTTTAATATCTAAATTACTGTGCGAATGTCAGAGACCGTTTATTTTATATTTCATTTATTATATTTCTTGTCAAAGAAAGCCATTAAGTACATTTCATTAAGTTTTCAAGATTCATTTCTAAAGAGATTTGAAATATCACTTTCCACTTGCATAAGGAAGGGAAAACCGAAGGAAAACAGGGGGTTCTAAAACTGGAGTTTTCAAACAGAATTGTATTTAAACAGAAAATGGGACTTGTGGAACCTGGTAGACCACCAAAACTGTCTTCATCGGCACTCCATCAGACTTCAGATCTGAAAACGTCCACAGGTGCTTGTGCCCATCCTTTTACTGTGTGAAGACAACACAATGCCATGGGCAAGGGGGCAGTTCAGGGGTGGCTTTAGCCCCCCCCAACCCCCCCCTTTTGCTTTCTGTTTGCAAATGAAAAGCCAGTTGGCAACCACTGAAGCTGAAGATAGGATCAACAATAAACATAAAGTCCATAACGTACAGACTGAAACAGTGAGTAGTTACAGAGTGCAGATACCCACCTACAATATGGATTTGTGGTATATCATGGTTGAAGTAGCTGACTGTCCGGTTTAGCTCACTAACTTTGGGTTCGCGAAAGGCAAAGAAAAGCGAGGTTACATTTGTCAGTTAGCTGACAAGAAAAGCTGACAAGCCAACTAGTAGAAATACGGTTATTAACAGCTCTTGACAATATTAGTTTTTATATTACTTTTCTGTACTTGGAGAAACACACCAGTATTTATCATATATTGTTGTTTACAGTAAGTTAATGACAGTGAAAAGGCCATATAGTGTTTATCATAACACAGTTTAATATCCCTCAGTTCCGCAACCTGTAGAGGGAAATTGAGGTTGAACTTGAACTTTTTTGAAGGCCAGTCAGATAAAAATCAGTTGTATCAAAATAATTGATTGATCTTATTATTTCCTCAAGTTCCTGTAAATTTTACTAAATACAGGAAGTGCCTCTACTTCTACGTAATGGCTGGTTCTGGAAATGAAAGCCCTGCAGCGTTTTTCTTGCTAGTGAAGTTAATCTTGTTCCTCTGGCCCTTACTATATACATGTGCAAAGTACGTCTTTACAAAGACATTCTGCTGTTCTTCTAAAGAGCGTCTAATTTTTCTCATATTTCTTTTCTCTCCATGTAAACTGGGCGGTCCTAATCTTGGGTTATGATTCTGTAAGCATTCCCCAACCAATCACAAGGCTGACGTCTCTTGCCCTGCCCACACAAAACAGTCTCAGAGTCACAGAACCTAAGCAAGCTAAAGCTAACCAGCATAACCCCAAGCTAGCAAGCTAGACCAATTGTCTGTAGCTACCTGTCAGTGGCTGCCATGTTTTATCATATTAATAAGCTTTGCTAACATGCAATTTAACACACAGATTTAGTATCATTTAGTAACATGCATATTTAATATTTTACTGTGTCCTTTGTGAGACTTAATAAATGACTTGTTCTCAGCACTGTGCATCTTCTAATGCTATTTTACGGTGATACTGTATATTAATTTTTGAAATAGGTGCGTTCTCATCAACTCCATTAACATACTTTGTCATTTTTATTACCGCTGTCGTGATAATGTAACAGCATTTAGTTTAAGAAAAAAACATATACAGACTCCACATTATCTGCTTCCACCAGAGTAGCAGAGCTGATACCGTTTGTAAAATTACAGATAATTACAGATCAGAAAGCTGATACACAGTCCCCTTCCGTCTTTCTCCTTTCCCCTGACTTAGTAATTATTAGCTTTGTTTGGCATAATGAAACTCCAGGCAAATAACTTAATACCGCAAAGTATGCCAAGCCTGCCATTCCATTGCATTCATTTATTTGCACCTTGAAATCAAAACAACAGCAAAAAAAATGTCTACCAAGTGAACCATATGACCTGTAAAAAGGAGCAAAAGTCAAATGAGTGGATAGGAGACTCATTGCATTACCCAAGGCTTTATATTTGGGGTTTATAACAGGACTCCTGGCTTGTAGGAGATAAACTTGCAGCTGTTGGCTAAGACGTTAGTTCGTCATGCTGTCCATCTACAGTCTTGGGCATATTATTTTTATGTCTGTTCACATTAAAACTTCTGTTTTTAACATGTGAATAAAGTCTTGTCTTGTTGCCAAGTATGATTAGCGCTGCAGTGTTTTGGAGGGTATTTGTTACATGTTGGCTGCATTTCATGCATTTGACTGAAGTACTGTCTTGCCCTTTCCTGCATGTTGATAGCAGGTCCTGAGAAACACAGTCGCAGTCGACAGTTTCAAGGTCTAGTATAACCAGTAAACAAAATTTGCTTCTAGATACCCCGCTTGCCCTTAGGCCTGTATTCATATTTCAAAAACACCATTAACATTAATAAACACCGGTTTTAAGACTTTTAAGATACTTTCTCCCTGATTTAGAACATTAGTGGTAATGTGCAATTACCAGAGCCCTGTTTTGCCGGTATTTGAATAGCTAATGACAGAATCAGGCGAAAGAGCCTCTGTCAGTATGGTTGGGGAAGTCTTCTACTATTGCATTATAGCAGAATGAGCCTTGTTCTACCTATTAGGTTAAGCTTTGGCTAATAGCATTTTCATCTGAATAGGAACAACAGGAGCATGAAGCAGAGGAAGTAAAAAAAACACTGTTAGAAACTAGATGTGCTTTAACATTGCTATAAATGTACTGCAAGTGAAAAACAACTCTGGAACAGTGCACAGGATATTTTTACCCACAGATCTGGTTCTTGATGGTGCTTATTTGTCTTATATAGAAAGCTTGCAATGATTGTGTTAATGCTTAGTTTGATTCTTTTGCATTTATAAGCTCTGCTGTTTTATGGTATGTGTTGTTATACGGTTAAACCAAATCTGAAGAGACTGAACTAAAGAAAGGGGTCTCTCTGAATGTAAGACTCTTGTTGTTTTGCAAGCGAGCCTGAAGTGTCTCTAACAGTTCCCTGTCCTGTCGTTGTGTTTTCAGCTGCTGTTCTTTTGACACTCTACCCTTGACCCGATTCTTCCTTCCCCCCAGATAGATGCCACACGCAAGTTTAGCTGAAGTTGGGCTGATTGGTGCATCTTTGCCTGCCCAGCAAAACACTGAAATGCAATAACTTATAATCGAATTCCTGATAACAGAAATTACAGATCCCTTGTTTTGTGTTCAGTTTGAGGGAACCATATATCTCTAGAGCGATACAAAACATGACAATTTTGATGTTGTGGCGGCAAGAAGGGAAATGCAGCCCCAAGATTGATTGGGGGGGTTTAAAGGTGGGGTTGGGTGGGTATAGCGCAGAACATCCCCCATGAAGCAGAATGCACAGAATACAAACCTGTGTGTAAGTAGGCTATTCTTGAGTGTGTGTGTGTGTACTTACTACTCTGTTGATATCTGTAGAATAGTGTTTTTCATTCCAGGTCCTGTAGTGCCATTTTACCCACCACACATTACAACAAATGCATAACACAGCCCTAAGGAATCCTTACAGCACAATTGCTTCCCAGTGATCTAGAGGCTAATAAAATCATCTGGTGTGCTTGCTAGAATTAGCGATACAGCACTAACATCAAATTGTTGTCAAACTTCACAATAATAGTCCTTAAACAGCCCAGTGCAATAGCACAAGTGCCCAAGTCCTCTCTCGAAGCCCATTCTTTGCTGTACACTTGTCACGCCGATGCATGCACAGCTCCGCATCCTCCTCCTGGGTGTGGTGGAACAGCTCACAGCTTCAAGTGCAGCGCCACTGGGGGCAACAACAGCTGCAAAACTTTCTCCCACTTCCTCGCCAATGCTCCCACATCCCACATCCAGGAAGGGATACAGAGAACAGAGTGCTCCATTCCTTCCCAGAGCTAACTTAGCCTAGCCTTTCTGGAGTTCTGTAGGCCACAAGCTATGCCATATGTAAAGACTTTCTCTGACATTTCACTCTGTGATTCATGTCTCTCTCATTCTTCTCTTTTACCCTCTTTCACTGCACTGCCTGCTCACATATATATATATATATATATATATATATATATATATTTGGGCATGCCCAAGGCCCAGTGTGAAGGAAGTAGCTGAATATGCATTTGTACAATCATACAGGTCTACCAGCAGTGGCTAAAATCCCAGTCTACAGGAAACTCTCCTCAGAACTGTACCAAGGAAGACATCCACCAAATTTAGCCCAACTGCACAATTCTTTTGATGCAAGAGTGTCCACTTGTCCAGTCCATGACAAATCGTGCTCGAGGAGGTATTACACACTATTAGGTATGTTTCAATCACAGATGACTGAATTAAACAGTAGCCTCAGGTATCCATCCCAAAGCAGTCTACTGCATCTCCACCTTCAAGACACCTCATCAGATCGAGTTTCCCTAGACTTTAAAGCATGCAATCTCACTCCAGAAACTACAGCAGCACTACTGTAAGAAGCAAGTAGGCATGTTTATAGAGAAGGTGCATTTTGACCAAAGTGCCTCTCTAATATAGAAGTGCGTCCCACGTGCGCAGGTGCATCTCGGCCTTTCCGAATCCTCTTTTTATCGTTATGACTCATGACTCTTATTCTGCTCCATCTTTCTTATGAATTACAGGCCTCACCAGCACACGTCGAGTCCATAATGTTACTCCGGCTTCAACTCGTCAGCCGCTGTGTTTTTTCTAATCCGCTTAAAGACACAGCCTGTGGGCGGAGCTTAATCACCCCCCTCCAACTCCTCACTCCCGCCTCCACCACTCCAACGCTCCAGCTTGTTATTTAGCGAGCAGCAATGCGAAGTGTAGACGCGGGAAAGACGAGGGAAACGGGCGATGTGACTTGTTTTGTCCGAGCCACAGCGTGCTAACTGCCCGTGTGCGCGCGCGCGCGAAGGAAAAGCCCGATGTAGGGGTGGACATGCGCGGGCTCAGGTGTCCCGGCGCCGGGGCGGCGCTGCTCCTGCTCGCGCTCACCCAACTGGGTGCTGGTAAGTAGGTGAAAGTCCCACCGGGGGGAGTGTGTTTGTTTGGAGGGGGTCTGCCTGCCAGCCTGCTTGGAGCGCTCGTGCATGCTGCAATGTTTGGTAAACTTGGTCTCCTCGGCTGGTCGGTCCTATCTGCCTGCCTTCTCCGCGACTCCACTGACCACGGTAAACGTGAGAGCGTGCGCGAGCGCGACCGTGCTTTATGGTTTAACACTCGCTCGCGGACTCTGGACCGTCTTTGCGCAACGGAACGAGCGCGTTATGTAAAGGGGCTTAGAGGGAGCATGAAGTCAAAAGATCAGGCGGACTGTGCCGCGGTGCTCCGGGCGTGGGAAAAACGAGTGCTGCTTTATCCTTACTGCTTTGCGCATGCAGGAACAACTTTGCTAGGTACAGGAACAGGTCACCCCTCAGTCAGTACACTGTATGTACGAAAGTGACACCCATTAGTGAACTTACAGTGCAGTACAGTTCCTTGCAGGACGTTCAATTGCGCTCAGCTCAGAAAAGCATTGGCCAGTAGAATAGGACGCTCTGGAGCAGAGATACTTAAGCCTAAGGTCACCATGCCCAAAGCCAAGCGTTGGCTAGAAGAATAAAAAGCCCGCCAGCATTGGACTGAGGTGATGGAGCTCTTCCATCCAGTACCTTTGTGATGAGCGCAGTGGAGTTTGACTTGACCACACTAATGCTGTTGTGGCCAAATGCAATCAAATCCTTCTGGGAATCTTACAGTATCTACTGTAAATCCTTCCCAGAAGACTAGAGGCTGTTACTTCAGGAAAGGGGGGGGGGTGCAACCTTAATACCATCAATTTCAGGAGAAACCGGTGTCCACAAACTTTTGGACATATAGTGTAATTATGTGTCTCATGATTCCAGCTCTTGTTGCCATTGTGTAGTCAGATAGGTGCATCATGCTTGCTGGTGTGATATTGTTTTGTCACATAGCCAAATGCACTTCAACGATACCTTAAATTGAACAGCTTGGGGGCAAAATGACATTCCTGGGAAAGGATCCGGTTTGCTTGTTCAACTATACACGAGGGGTTCCGACCCCCCTTTTCAGAACCACTGAGTGAAGCCGAATAAGAGCTAAAGTTGTTTTTTGAGATTTCAGATATGAAATGTTTTTATTTAATATCTTGCTGTACTCGTATGAATGACTGTGCTTCATATTGGTGTTTTATTCTGCTTCATTCTGGGCTCTTAGGGGTGATACATTTTTACACATTTGGCATGTGAGTTTTGCACTTTGCACTTGATTCACTTGTTAATCCTGTTTTCACATGTCATTTAAGGGTCTGCTCGGATTTCTCCTCTTGTATCCAACCTTAAGGAGCTGGCGTTAGTGAGCTTAGAGAACCATAGCTGTCCTGATTTAAAGCTCGAATGCTTTTCCTACTGTACTGTACCGCATTATGTGTTCACTTTGCCTTCAGTCTTTTCTGCTTTCCCACTCCTTTTCTTATAAATGCACACCACCGAATGAAGAGAGATTGACATTGAGCCCCTGTTGCCACAAAGATGTGTGACAAGAGCATTATGTGCTTCCTTTCCAAGAATTAGACGTTCTTAAATATAGATCAGGAGCACCCTGCATGGGGCCACAGCTCTGGACACAGATTAAAGCCAGCCCTAGGTTCATTTTCCATGGAGAATTGTGGTTATTTTATATTCGTAAATTACAATAAAGGGTTCATAAATCTGTTGAGAACAGAAACTTGCAGACTTTGTACTGTAGCTTTAAATGTCTTATGATCACTGCAAAACAGCCAGTCTTGTCTTTATAGGGGTGGTAGCCATATGAGAGAAATATAGCATTACAATACTTTGTGACATTTTGACTGTTCATTATAAAATTGAAAGTCTCTGATGTTTGATATGTTTGACTGTGAGTAATGATGATGTGGCATAATGTGATGTCGTTTACTGGTGGTTAATAATCATAACCCAAAATATTGTCACATTGCCCCGTCTCTAATCCTTTCCCATCATGATCTTCAATAGCAGATGTTTCAGTTTGAATGACATTATTTCTGTTGTTGACTGGTGCATAGACTCAGAGCCATGTGTCTGGAGGAGAGCCTGGTCTAGAAAACCCCATTCTTTCAGTGTTCTAGCAAATGATGATGGAGATACTGCTTTGTTGCTCTGGAATTCCTGGTCTTTGGCAGCCCATCCTAAAGTTACGCCAGTGCTTTAATCTTAGTCAGACAAGCAGGGCTGAAAATGAAAAAAAAGAAAAGATAGTTCTTTTAACCAGCTGGTCATGGTGGGCGTTTTTGAGGCATGACAGTTCCTTGAAAAGCAATTAGTTTGCTGGAAAACTGGGAAGCTCGAGGTCTGTTTGTAAACACTTGTTGTCAAGGGTACTATAGGAAGCCTGGAGTTTTCCCCAAATCCCTGTCTTGTTTCTCAAGCTGAACTCAGACCCACCTACAATTATTGCAAAATTTGTAAGAGTTCAACCAGGAACTGGTGTGACGGGGGTTATAAGGCTTCCCAGGGGAACCCAGCATATGGATATTGATCACGTGGGCTTGTGAACTTTGATATTGTCCTGCGGTGGCCTTGGTACGTTCTTTGGCTGTTCTTCTTTGGAAAAAGTTCACCACCCGGGTAACGCATTGCTTAAAGGAGCAATGTGTAAGATGACAAGTTCATACTAAAACAATATAAGGGCAAAACATCACCAGAAAGTTGTGGAGTCCACCCCATCATGAGAAATGCACCGTCCCTCCTCCTCAGTGTTAGCATTAACAGCTGTTTACTTATCAGTCTAGAAGTTCTGCAAGTTCAGCATCACACTTCAGCCGTTTACTCTCCAGTGAGCATCTCCAGTGGTGCAACACCAGTGCTAACTCTTGCTTTGCTTCCTTTATTTGCTGCCAGACATGGATTTTTGCCTAGAGCAGGCAGTGGCAGTCACTTGCCAAGAGCTTCATCCATTGTTGTGTTTACTCTTCCAATTATTGACTACCTGTCCTATGATGATCTAGCCAGGAGCAGAACCTTTAACATGATTCCCCAGGGGTTAGGGTACACCGTCGGGGCAGCAGTGCTACTTCTTCATCCCTTCATATTGGACTGATGGAAGACGACACTACAGTGACTCACTATCACCTCTTGAGTTCCAAAGAGGTGTTTTAAGACATGATGGGTCGTTAGCATGCTAACTTCAGTAGATATCTCTTTAACACAATACACAGATAACTTCGACAGACCCTCAAAACTGTTATTGTTGTTAACTTTAGTTCATTTTGAAATGTTTTAAGCTAAAAATATTACATATGGCTCCTTTAACTGACTGGATGCCATCTATTCTGTATCTGCATGCTGTTTGTTTTATCTCGCTTGGGCGTTTCAGTCCAGCCACAGAAGTAATTTGGGCTCCCACTACTTTATGGTCTCACCTTGGCAGAAGAATGAAGCATAGACTAAACTTTAGTCTTGTTGTGTTACGAGCTTTAGCATGAAATGGAACAGAAAGTGAACGCTGATCCGCTGCTTGTTGGAAGAAGTAGCAGACAGCTTATGATGTTGGTTTGGGGAAGCATACTTTGCATAGCGCTGCTGAATTTATGAGCTTAACTCTGCAAGTAAACCTCCACAGGAAAAGCAATTTCAGCCAAGCAGTTGGACTGCATTTGATGTGAATTATGTCTTTATAGTCGATGGAAAAGTGGCCAGCGCACTCTGTAATGCTGTGCTTTCCACAGTATGCGACAGAAAATCAATCTGGAAAATCCCATCGGGAACATTCAAGCGAATCAGAAAATGAAATGCCACATTTTGAGAGCTCTCTATTTTAGCATTTGCTCCAGGTCATTAAAAAAAGCAGCTCATGTGGACATGACCTTAACCTCCGATTGAGAGATACTGTAATAGTAATAATAATACATCTACAACTGCAATGATTGGTATTCAGTGCAAAGTGCACTGAACTAAATCCAGTTAAACAGGCCTTTGTATTTAAACATACGGTTTAATCAGTGTTCTTGAAGTACTGACAATACACTGAAAAAGTGTATTTTGTCATAGTTTAGCACAGTATGGATAAAATCCTATCATATTGCTCATCTCTTCTAAGAGGACACATTGGACTGTAGAACTACCCCATAACAAGGTGAACTAGTGGGCTGCTTTTTTCCAGAATCCATTCTTTGACAAAAGTAGAGATACTAAGTGCTTAATGGAACAACCCGCTGCTTAAAGACATCACTGTAGTGCATAAAACATATAACAGCTGCATCATCTTTTAGAGAAGATTTTTGTGCAGAAGGAAGGAAGTAGAGCATAATGACTTGGCTGTAAGAAGATCAATCACATGCTACTGGCACATGGATCTCGCTCAGTGGCTGAGCTTTTCGCATTGATGCAGCAGGGCAATACCAGTGATTGACACATAGACAAGTCAAGGCAAGGCAAAGCCTCTCATAGCGTTTGTTGTCAGGTTAGGGTGTTGGGGTGTGAAAGTTAATCAGATTATAACGGCAACAGTTCAGTAATATATAGTGGTGCTACCCTTTGAGAACTGGCAGTTTTGTGTTTGGGGGGGAGAACAGATCGAGTGCTGTTTCATTTGTCCTATAGGTTTACGCAGACTGACAATAGTATTGTGAATCACAGGTAGGTTCCGATTAGCATGAAGGCCAACGACGTTAGACGATTTAAACGTTAGGACATGCTGTCCGCAGCATTGAATCATATTTGTCACATAATCTGTTTTTCTTAGTGTTTTTTTTTTTTGTTTAGTCATTTTTTTAATGTGTAGTCCAAGACGCCTTGGACTACACATTGGTTGACGCCTTTTGTCACCAAACATGCTTAAAGCCACATTATGTAACCAAAGAACCTTAAAGAAGCAGCATCAAATTATTTTTGATGGTACTCTGTTAGGGTGAATGGTGTCTCTTTGGGCCAGGAACACCAGCATGGACATCATGACACAGGCTGCGAAGAGATGGAAGAGGATATTGTAAGAAGAAGTGACAAAAAGAGAGAGTGACCGAGCAATAGACAGGACAACAGGAAATCTCGCAATGGCTTTTACTCGCTGCCTAGAGCTAAAAGAGATAAAAGCATGGAGGACATAGGGCTGGGCGATATGGCCCAAAATGTTATCATGATAATTTTTTTTCATATCAGTTGATATCAATAATTATCACAATAAATCATATTTTTTTGACGTTTAGAGGCTGATTTGAAGAAATCAGATGGTTAGTTGTGGGTTTTAAGCTCTCCTTTATGGTCAGAACATGACAAACACTCACCAACCAGCAGAACATTTCACAAATCTATACCCAGGTTGGCTGTTTGAACATTTTGTACCATTTTGTTGAGCAGTGCTACAAGTGCTAGACTATCATTCATGTCCAAGTAGTTTTAGGGGCAAAAGAACTGCAATATATCTGACGCTGAAGTTTTAACTGCAGTGTGATTCTCCCACACCAGACATACAACATCCTCCTTTTAGGTCTGTTTAAAGTGAACTCAGTGCTTTTTGTCTCATTTGTTCGCTGTATTTCACTGCGGTAACATACTTTGACTGTATGTGTGTGGAACACAAGTGATCTAACCCTATAGAAGTTTGATAGGGTGATAAGAGTGAATCTGTTTGAGGCCAGTACAGTTACACACCGCTTACGTTCTCACTCACATTTGTTCACAGACTTTCCATCCCTCCACCGCATTTTAGTCCTAATGCACTCTGTAGTGTCCCTGTTCTTACACTGGAAATTCCACCAGGGCTCTCTGGAAAGTGGATGTGTGAATAAGGTCTATTATATTGAACGTTTGTCGTACCTTTGCTATACTTCTGGCAAGGAAAAGTTATGTCGCGATAATTGTTATCGTTTTATCGCCCAGCTCAAGGAGGACAGTCACATGGCTAATGGGAAAACAAGGAAAATCTGACAACACCTTATCCATGTCATCTCTGTGTCATGGAGTTTTGTTAAATCTTCCAGATGTTGTAAGTCCTCTTCCACCCTGTTCCAGGTTTACATGCAAAAAATAAACTCATTTCACAGCAGATTAACACGTTTTGGTTAGTCTTCTTCAGTTTTGTGCCAAAAAGCCTTGAAAGTTTTCAACATCCTGTAATTAAACCTTGTAATAGTACTCTGTCTTATAGGTTGACATGGTTCTTGCTCTTCTGATGGAGTCTTTGCTGGTGTTGTGCAGAATTCCGACTCCCCTGAAGAATGCATGCCGCAAAGGCATATAGGCACTGCAGATTACACTTGCTATTCAGTTATTTACACTGAGCTACAACCAAAATCATGAGCGTAATCTGTAGTGCCCAGATGCCTGGATGACGCACACATATGCAAAGGGTAGTCAGAGTCTGTATCCTTCAGCTTGTCAACAAGTGCACACGTACGGCTGTCCATGATGGGGGCTAATGGTGTGATTTTGTATTAATGACAGTGGTGTAAAAGAGAATTGAACAACTATATGGGGACCTCATATATATACCAATTATATACCAATTCTCAAACAGTGCTGCTTTAAATGACTTTGGTGTTGTGGTTGCATTTAATTTATTAAAAAGAAAAGCTATTATTGTTATCAGCATAACGACAATAATAAGACACAGAAATGATTGGCTGTAGACTAAAGTTAGTTAAGATTTAACCATTTTATTACCTTAACAATAAACAATTTATAGGCCGTAAACAAGCGGGTTAATAAACAGCTGTCACTTTCCTGCCAGAGTGATACCGAAGATAGTACTGTCAAGTGGTGATGGCTAAGGGGCGTAATCAGATGATGGTATATTGCATCTGATTTCAGGACCCTATAATATAAACAAGCTAAGGCAAGGTGAAGATTGGTAGTGTAGCATTTTGCACTCAAAACTCAGTATCTAATCAAACACACATTCTTGCAACATTTGTTAGGAATCCTAGGAACCCTGCCTTTTCACCCCTTTCCATCTGAACTGAGTGAACTACGTGAATGATCAAAGAGAAACCCACATTCTTGGTCTAGGACATGGCATTCTGCATGTTTTTCCTGGATTGTTCTCAGAAAGGAGAGCATGGCCAGCACTGGCTCTGAAAGCAGGACAGGTATACTGAGAGCAGCTTGAGATTAGCATGGTGTTAGCCTAAGCAGCATTACCCTGCAGTCTAAGAGCATGAACAGAGTTACGTAACCTAAAAAAAGCTCCTCTCAAGGAGCTGCTGGCCAGTGGACAGCTGGAGAAAATAGAAGTTAAAAGGATTGTTCCTGTCTTCATGGTGTTTATGTCTAGTTGTGGTGCAACATAAGGATAGAGAAAGGTGATTTATAAGACTGTTTGGTCGGTCTGCAGCAGTGTACTGTGTGCTTACGGTATAGTTTATTTAAGATAGATTTTGACATAAGTGATCATAATGCCTGGACTGTAACAGTAAGAGAGAAAGTTTGTTCTGACTCAGGAAACTGATTTGAAAACTCAGACTGATATTCCCGAAAAGAAAACTAACCTTAAAGGCAGAGATAAACAAACAGTGACAACAAACATCTTACGATGATTCTAGTACAATAATCCTTTTGGTAAATCAGGTCACGTGCTTTAGTATTAGGCACAACTTCCACTCAAATGGCAATCGATGGATACACCGTGTACCCAAGTGTTGGTCACTAATGGGAACTAATGGATAACGATTCCTTTTACATTTAAAAATGGATGGAGACATTTACTGAAAAGTTCCCACATTTTATGAAACATTGGAAGTTGTTTAAATAGGGCAGTGAAAGACTGAATTTATCAGTTTGTATACCACAATTATTAATACTGTAGCATACATTTCGTATGCCTACTCATATCAACCAAAGGAACTGTGGGAATATTCATGTAGAGCTGGGCAGTATGACAATATTTATCATTACTGTGATTAATCATGTCACAGTATGTCACAGTATGTCAGAGTATGGTCTTTTTGAGGATATTGTGGATATGATCAGTGCTTAAAAGCGATTCCCAACTGCATGGTTGATTATAAAGTGATGCAGAGCTGGCTTTAAACAAGGAAACAAGGAAAGCATGTCACATTCGGGTGATAAATGGATTTGTATCACTGTATATGTTTTTAGTAGTGGTGGCAAAGGTAATATGTGATTATTAGGGGCGTTCGAAAATATTGATACTCGTGAGTATGGCAATATTTTGTTTCATGATGCTGTATTGATTCTGAAGAACACAGTGTTGTGTTTCAATATCTTTTTTTCAATATTTCCTTTCAGCTGAAAAACACAGTATTGTGTGCAAAGACACATGACACCCAGTGGTTCAATCTGTGTTGGGTTTAAAACCCTGACCACTAGATAGCAGTGATGTAATCTATTTTAAGTCATTAGACTCTTCCACGCCAGTGTTAACAAGCATTAGCATTAGTAAACCTATGAATATGGTGGTGTGTTTTGTGTGCTTTGACTGCTTTCCTAAAATTAGATTAAAAAACTCCCATATTGAGCCTCATTTACAGTATTGAAATATTGTGGAAATATATATGGTACAGTTTACTGAACCATAACCTCCGTATTATGAAACTAATTGTATCGCCAGGTTCTTTCAATACACAGCCTTAGTTACTATGTGTCAGTGTCCACAAAGTGATTAATGGCATTTTCCTAGTTTGACTCTTCAGTTAATTCTCTATAACCTATCCCTCTCACTCAAATACAGCATTTAAATGGTAAATTCTTGGTAATGTTATTTCCAGCTACTGCCACTATGAACTTGTCAAATCAATGAAGTACACTGAGACTGTATTATTAGTAGAATCCCAATATATCGCCTTTATGTTTCGGTATTTAGAGGCAACACTTAGAGGGATCGGTAATATCTGTAATGTTAGTACTGGAGTATGCTGGGCAGCGCTCAGGGGAGTCCTGCGGATAAATCAACATGCAACAAACTAATGAAAGTAGTATCAAAACAGAATGTGTCATTAACCCCTTTAATGAAATCATAACATGATGGTGTGAAAGCGAGAGGGCTACAATCGCAGAGGAACTGAAAAATGAGCATTGTGTTTTCTTGTTTACTCTGCCTTTGTGTGAACTGCATGTTCAGATTCATGTGAATTCAAAAATAACATTACTGAAAGTAATAAATACATTTTCATCTACAGTACAATGGGAAGTGTGTTCTATCCACTCATACAGCTGTAACAAAATGCAATGCAAAAAAAGTAATTTCATGATTGCAATTGAGCTAATAAGTTAAATGTTATTCACGGTGAATATCTCCTCTCTAATATAATATCTTTTTTTTTCAGCCCTTAAGTGTGTATGTCAGCTGTGTGCAAATCACACCTGTGAGACGGAGGCGGAGGGTGCATGCTGGAATTCAGTGATGCTGATCAACGGGAAAGAAGAGGCTGTGAAGTCTTGCCTCTCTCCCAGTGAGCTGAAGGGCCAGGTGTTCTGCTACAGTTCGAGAAACGTCTCCAAACGCAATTGCTGCTTCACCGACTTCTGCAACAATGAGACCCTTCACCTGCACCCAGGTACCGGATCCTGAGAAGCCCTTAATCTTGTGTTAGAAAGTAGTATAGACAGGAAATTATAGTACTAGTCGCTAGAAGTGAATGTTTAGCCAAAAATCTTTACTTTACTCTAGAAGGAATCAATAAGCAAAGGCAGTCTGCATCATGCTACTCTTGTAAGCTAGACATCTGTCACCAGACGGTCTGGTAGGATTTTACTGCTAAATGCAGCCATTTTAATTCTTGCAACATGCACAGTTGAGTCACATTATTATGACCTAATATCCAGAGGAACCGCTGTGTGCGGCACAGGCATCAGCTAGCACGGCTGGGAGTGACTCACAGGTATCTGGAGCCATGCTGACTGCAGTGCATCCCACAGCTGCTGGAGGGTGTATGGGGGAGACTTCACTGAGCGAAAATGACGATGGAGGTGGTCCCACAGGCTGAACTGGGTTCAAGTCTAGGGAATTGGGGGCCAGGGTAGTACTTAAAAGTCAACGTCGGACCTGTCTGAGCAGACAAAAATGAAATACAAGTCATTTTTTTTATTTGCATTTTCTATACTGTTGCAACCTTTCATGGTTTGTATTATTACTTGTCAAATTATTACTTCAGCAATAATAGTCCTGCAGAAAACAAAAATAAGCCCCAAAACTCACATCCCTGTTTCTGAACACTACACCAAGTAAATGCTCAGGACTTAAACGTGATAAAATGTGTGCTTGACAGGATTCATGCCCTCTTCGATTTTAACATGAAGAACGAAAACAGCAATACCGTTTAAATGTGTGTGTGTGTGTGGGGGGGGCGTTGGGGGTTTCCTCTGTTTTTGTGTGTGTTTGCATATGTGGTCTCAGACTGGTGCCCTGCTAGACGACAGAGGTGTTGATCCTCCTCAGTTGCACTGTGACATAATATCCTGGCAGGGTTACGAGCAGGCAGGCAGTGCAATCTCCCAGCCAAGGCTTATTAATACCTTACCATGACCTAGCGGGGGAGTGCACAGCCTCTGACTGGGTGCCTGCCTGGGCTGGTACCTCGTGCTAGGGGAGGATAGGCTGGAGCTTATGCTCTAGATCCAATGCTTCAGACTCTCCCATCAACCAGTAATTAATGATGGAGTGATTATAGCTGAAGCTGGCCCACAGTACCTTATAGGGGGATTGTGTTGGAGCAGTTAATCAAGTATGGACTCTAATGCAATTATTCAGACCCTAATCAAACTTGCTGGCATTGCTATCTGTGGTCTTGGACTTCTTCTCTACAATGTTTACAATGTCTACAATGTGGTTTATCAAAATCCATAGATGGTATGGCACTGTGAGAGAGTTTCCAAAGGTGGCTGATCGTCACTGTCCAAAGATAAACAAGTATCTCATAAACAAGAAGCAGAATTTTTCCAAGCAATTTTGAGCCATTTCTGTTGGTCCATTCATCATGACATTTTCACAAAATGTAAACAGCAGCTGCAGTTCAAATGATCAAAATAGTCAAAATAGACAAAAATGTTATACATGTTTTTCATTGGAAAGCCACGATATATTACAGGATATAGATAAAACGGGCCACAAGGCTTTAGAAGTACATTTTCTCTCATTTGATGGGTGCGTCAGAAGTGTTATCCAATCAGCAGTGACGTGTATTAAAAAGGAGGTACACATAATGAATTCTAATAGGAGCTTCCACAAACGCAGCTGCTGCAACTCGGTGTGTACAAAGCTAAAGACGCTAGAAGGCATGTTTGTAGGGTATTTTATTGGAAAGTTTTTTTTTATTTAATCAGGCTCTGAAAATTCTTCAAAAAGGATGCCAATGCATTCCGAACTGCCATAGTTGCGTAACACAATGAAGCTTTCAATGAACCAATGTGTCCGTTTAAATAAGCGCTTTGTTGAAAACAACTCTGGTGGACTTCCAAAACTGTCTCCTTGAGATAAACAGTGCTTAAAGCTTTTATCTCTAAGAGAGAGGAGAAAATCAAATTAAGCTCGACTACTGCTTCAGATCTGAAAACATACACAGGGGTTTCTATATATCCTACCACTCTGAGAAGACAATTATATGGGTCTGAAAGGATGTGTAGCTCCAAAAAGCTTGTAAAGAGAAAACTAGACTAAAGCTTATAAAGGAAAGAAATAAGTCATTTCTCCTTTGTTGTACATCAAATAGAGAAGCTGCAGGTGTTTTCAGAACAATGGACTGTTTCCAGACCTCAATATCACTAAATGTGTTTGGGATTACTTGGAACTTGAGGAGCAGAAAATGCAACCAACTTCTTGGACTGAACTTTAGAGTTTTAGCTTCAAAGAACATTCCTGCAGATTTGGATGAAAATAAATTAAAGCTATAACACAGGGAATGGATGGACATACTAAAAATGTAATATTATTTTTAGTTGTTGAAGCATGTAATGTTCTATTAAGTATGTTTTCTGCTTTTTTCCTGATTCTGAAAAAACAGTTAATGGCCCCTTTGACCGGAAAGGATAGTGTGATCTTTGACATTTATAGATTGTTTTGTCTTCTAGTTTTGTCTTTTGTCTTCAGTTCTAGTTATTACCTTGTATATTAAGGGGTCGAGTAGTATTCCCAGTAGTGCAGAACAGGAGCTAACACTGTAGTGTCACTGTTTTTAGCAGTGTACAGTTTTCACCTAGAAAATGTCATGTAGACAGAATGTCATGGCTTTACTTTCCGGGGCTTACGGGGTTAGTGCTCCAGAGATAATCGTTTTGATTTATTACAGTTTGGATTAGATGTATGCTAATCCTGAGGCCTAACTGTGCACAGTACACTTTTCTCAGTACTGCTCTGGCATTATGATATTACGGATGGCGAGATGATGACATTGTTCTCTGACCTCTGTGAACTTGTTTTACTGTAGCGTTATACCACAACACACATCTTGCACAGTGATTGTGAAGTGAGAACAGAAATGTATAATTACAACATCACTTTATTGTAGCAATGATGAATTACCACACTTTTTATACTGTAATTGTTATGTGTGTGTGAGGCAGGTGGACTGCTCAGAAACAGCATTCACGGTACCAGTCAGTGGTTTGGATGCTGCTGCTCATAGCACTCAGCAACTTGCTGAGAAACTCAATTTTGGCTTCTGAAAGCTACTAGTTGGGGGTGCATTTATTTATTTATTTACTTATTTATTTATTAGTTTTAGTACTTTGTTAATATCCGTCTTAGAAACACACAAGCATTTCAGTTACAGTTGTCACCGATCCGATACCAGATATCATTAATGGGCCAATACCAGTGGAAAATCCAGTAACAAATCTGTCCCCAAATAGCACGTTGTGTGATGTTGTTAAATTGTGTGAATTATTTTTTTCTTTAATCCGCAGAGTTTTGGTCCTACCAACATCTGCCACAATATACTTTGAACATGTTAACCTACTTTTAGATGTCTTTAAGCGTTTTAATAAAGGCCTATGTTTTTATACATAGACAATTTTGGCTTGTTATTGGCCAGTGCTTAAGGTTTCAATGTGAGTACCATCATCAGAAAAGAAAAAATGGTATCGTGCCATCTCGTGCCCTGTTCTAAAAGAACTTACAGAGTCAGAATCATTCACAGTGGTGGTGCTGTTAGGAACCAGAGATTTGAAGAATGCCTACAAGCTCTTTCACAGGAGGTTATAACATGCAGTGGATACGAAAACACTGCCTTATGCTCGAACCACTATTTTATAGTAATAAATGTTTTGGCCTATAATGTATGTTTTACATTAATTCATGGTGGACAGATATAATGTAAAACATCAGAAGATGAAATACTGTCCAAGGAATGTAAAGATGTGCCACTGTTTTACCATCATCAGCATTACTCAGAAGACATGTGTCCACGATGGCAAATAAAGTGGCTACATTTGGTTTGTAGACATGATGATCTCTGGTTTCCATCACCATCTCTGTAAAAACATTCCAGTTGGTAAAATTCTGTATGACACAGCATTACACATCACGCCATATACCAAATGACTTTGTTTACAGCCTCATCCAAGTGACTGAACTGTACAAACAAAATTTGATACTATCCAGGTATAAGCCTTTATCCTAGCCTCTTTAAGATACTCTTAGTCTCTTACTCTTACTTTTATTATTGTCTCCAGAAAGAGTCTGCTGTCATCTCAGACATGGCAAGATTTATATACGCTTTTGTCTCCATAACTCGATTCCTTGTTGCCACACAACCCATAAATATTTGCTAATCTGTCATACTGAGTGCTGATCCAGGTGCTAAGGAGACAAGTAGAGGAAGTTCAGATTTTATCTAGTTATCTCCTTCAGAGTGTTGGAGGATACATCAGTGTGTCATATGTGGAATAGTAATACATCTTGAAGTGATAGCTTGACTAATGTGTGGAAAAATACAGTTTCCTTTAAAAGAACATGTTCCTTTCCTTTAAAAACGATGGTCCTGCTGGTATATATCAACAGTTCTGCTGAATTAGTACAAACTGTGGTTCCACAAAAGACCTGTTTAAAAAAAGGGGTTTTAGACCTTAGAAATGTACAAGGATTATGTTAATATTAACATACGTTACGATATATCTCAACCCAAAGGCATTCATTGAGACAGTAATAAGCTAAATATATCGTCCCTGTCCAAAGAAAAAGTATTTTTGTGGATTTTTAGTTTAATGCATCATTTGAACACAGCAGCTGTCGTTTACACTGTGTGAAAATTTCATGATGAATGGACAAACAGAAATGGCCCCAAATCGCTTGGAAAGAAGTCTGGTTCCATTGACTTACATTAAAATTAAATGAGGTTTTTGCCACTGTGAAGTTGCCAATTTGGTTGTACTTGTTTTTCTTTGGACAGCAACGATATGCAAAATCACCCTTTATAGGGGTTGGTATTACAAACCTTTTTATCTTTAACTTAATTGATAGTCACATTTTTGTAATTTTTTCCAGTGATGTTTTTTTAAGATTCCTTTTAAAGTTCAAAATAATAAACAGAAAAAAACATATATTCAAAGATTGCATATGTTCATTTCACTACCAAAACACAGAGAGCAATTATCACTACAGAAATACGTATTTTCTGCTATTCATTTTTGTTTACATATTTTAATTTAAATTTGTTCACATATTTTAAATTTAAATTTTATGTGTGTGTGGTCGTTCAAAGCAGTGTTTGCTAGTCATCTACTTGTTAGTGTTTTTAAGTTCTGTTTTACTACTGAAACAGTCACTACGGACAGAAACATCTGATGGCATTTCAGAGGTGTAATTATTGTATTGGTAATGACAAAATAAGATGTTCATAATCATAAATTTAATAAGATTGCCAAATGACATTTGTCTAAAGCCCAACAAGGTTAAAAGTTCAATGTGTTTTCAGCTCTGACATGGAACCAGTTTAGTTATAAGTTCTAAATCAGCTTAAATTTAGGACAGTTGTAGGCGAGGAGGATGTGCCAGTAGTGACATTAGTACCTTGTTTACTCTCTTTGAAGAAGGTGTCCTAAGATAGGAGGCAAGAAGTTAGAGGGTGCTTCCCGTATCTTATGTCTGTCTTTTGACACCTACCACACCCAAATATCAGCTGTCAGCTAGTATAATAAGATGCACAGCTCGAGCTGTCAAGCTTGATTCTCCATGATGGAAAGTATGGTATCATGTAGAGACTCTTCTTTTAGATTTGAGTTGTAAAAACTGTTTTAAGTGGTTGTCACTACAGTAGTTCACTGGGCCAAAGGCCTGGAGCGTGGAGGCTTGGGCAAGATGACATTGGTAGGGTCAAATGCCAGTTGTGCATATGACATATGTGTACAGACCCACACATTTGAACAAATCAAACACGTTTTATCAACAAAATGAAATATTTCTGATTTGTTGAGGTAGCTTTTAGATGTGCTCAGTTCAAATTTAAGTCAGACCTTAAAGAAATAAGTTTTCCAAATAAAACTGGTTTTACACAATTTCCCCATTGCTCCAAATCAGCCAGGACATGTTTGGAAGTTTTCTTCTTTAGTATTACACCGGAGCTCTGCGGCTTATGTAGCTAGAATGTAATGGAAGCTTATCACCAATTAGCACAGTCTGAATTGCATGCCTAAACCTTCACCTGCTTGCTTCAAACTTGCCTGGAAGTATTCCTAAAATAGCCTTGGTAATGTGGTTTCTTACACTGTCTGACATACTGATATTGATGTTGGCTGCATTGGTTTTGGAGCGTTTGGTGCCATATCAAAAGAAGCAAGTACCAATCATCTTGGCTCTTCAGCTGCAATTTGGATAAGAGGAAAACTGTGTGTACAGTGGTGTGTCAGAGGGTAACTGTGTGTAAGCGGTTAACTGTGTGTTAATCAACAAGTTTTTGCTCCAGGCCGCTGCAGTCGTGGGCCAGTGGGTCTCATGCTTTTTTCAGGGGACCAGTGAATAAACAGTTTTCTACTCTCCTGAGTTTGGGCAACTTTTAATGGCGGTGCAGAATCTCCAAAAGAAAAACACTCACAGTCCATAATATTCCGTTCTGCTTTAATGGGTTTCTGTCTGTTGGTGTCCAGCGTCCGTGACTGAGGAGCTTCACTTTCTATTTGGTAGCACCTCTCTGCATCAGAGGCAATGCCCGTTACCATGGTTACCGTTGCCAGGGCTTGTTTACTGAAGCAGAAATGGAGGGGGGGAAACGCCTGAGCGGAAAAGAAAACATTAATATTAAGCTTCTTTATTAAATACTGCTGATGGAGATTAAAGGGGAGCACTGAGCTTACTGATGAAATGGCCAGACTCCTGAACTGCGGCACTGATGTTCCTGAAAGCTTCATATTGGACTTTACAGTGGATCCGCCTACGCAGCTACAGGACGGAGCTGCTGTTTAACCGAACTTCAGAAGGCCAATCAGCAGCTGCTGTAAGCCCTGGTGGGTGGCGAAGTAAGTTTTTTGCATGACTTAATGCTTGTAAGGCCGCCGCTGGCATTGCAAACTGCCTAGACCGGCATGAAATCCATGCTGGCCCAAGCTGGTTTATGCCGATCAGGTGCTGCTTTAGTATGGTCATGCTGGTTGACCAATATACCAACATCTAAAAACAAAATACCACTGGTGTGCAATATTTATTCTAGCAGGGAAGCCATACTGAAACTTCAGCAGAATGACAGTGGCTGATTTTATATTTGGTGGTCGGGGGGTTTTAGCCGTAGTTGTAGTCTTCAAATTGCTAATGATAGAGCAGTGAAAATTTGCAGCAGATATGCAGTTTTATGGGGATTAAAACAGCTTTTGGTGTTGAAGGCATGTGTGTATCTGCACAGTACGTTCTTTCTCAGTTGTTACTGACTTATTGACCTATGCAGTATTGATATTACAGAAAGTCAAAAACAAATCATTTTATTATGTGCTGTGACCATCTGCAACCAGCATTAGATCCAGATGAGTTCCTGTGGGCTTTCAGGGCTTTCACATGATCTAGCAAACCTCCACAATTTTGGTCAAAATAAGGGCAGCCATTCTTTAACCCTGTTATGTCAAGAGTTCATCGATGTGTTTGCAACTGCAGGGCATACTGCAATTGACCATTTACAGACTTCTAAGAAACTCCCTCTTAGCTACACCCGTCAAACCTTCAGTAAGGATGGCTTAACACAGAGAAACTTTGATGCCTGAAATGTAATTGAAAGTAAATACAATTTGAGTTGTAAACCTTCCTGTAACTCACTTGAAACTCAACCCCAATGGGTACAACCATCATGAAACACGTTTCCTGCTACAGAATATCACAGGGTTCATCAAAGCTGACGTTTCTGTAACCATTGGTCTGACCCCTCCCCAGGACCACCAGAGAGCGGATATTATTTGGGTGGTAGATCCACCAAGGTCGTCCTGTTGCACATGCTTTCCATTCTGACTCGTGCTGTTGTGTTGGTAGAATCCTTTGCAAGCAAAGTACGACTCCAAGAAGAGTTCAAAAGAAATTTGAGCAGTTGGAGGAGTTTGAGATGGGTCGCATCATAGCGCTCCAGGAAGTGAGATGGTCTTATTGACGTATTGTACGCCATATTGGTCGTGTACAGTAGCATGCTGTTGGAGGCAGTGGATAGACGGGATAGAAGACAGCACGCACCAGTGACATGAAGGATCTGGGAGACATACACAAACCATGGAGAGAGAGAACCGAGGAATTGTCTGTCACGCACAGAATGACCCAATAACCACACGGGTCATCTTCAGTGAGGAGTCCCATTTTTATCTTGGTGGAGATGACCAACGAATCTGTGTGTGGAGGCACCATGGTCAGTGCCAAGATGAACGGTTTTGAGATATGTCAACAGATGTAAAACACAGTTAACAGTTAACGTTACAGTTAACAGATACATTTATCTGCTAATTTAATCTGTTAAATTGCACATGCAACTTGCAGCAACTCTGCGGTATAGCATTTTGTATATATCATGTAGCCCTCATCTTTTTCAAGAATCTGTTTTTTGGTACATATTTTTGGTGAGAAAATATGATTTATATATAGTATATTATATATAACTTCATGATATATCACGTTATGTGGTTGCGGCACTGAACTTTGACAATAGCTCAAAGTTTATGTAGAGTAGGCCTGTATCAGTTCTATAATCTGATCATCTGCTTACCACTATGCAACAAAAGAAACCAGCACAGCCACATAATTACAGATCAGAGGAGCCAGAATTGCACTTTCAGCAGCTGTATATCCCCGATTCTCTCCTTTCAGTTTGACAACCTCCTCACACACACGTGTTTACAGACACAAACACTATGTTCCCTTAGTACTCCAGTAATGCTGGGTCTGCTTATCTCTGGACTGTTTTTGAGAGGTGCTCGTGTTGCCATGCAGGCCGTGCTGCTGTGTCCCGGCCGAACCCTCTGGCAGACTGAATTCTGGGAGAAAGGGGAGGGAAACGTGTTTTGAAATACTTGCCTATGTCTTTCGCCTGTGACCCTGTGCAGATGCAGCAAGACTTCAACCCTCAGGGAGAGGGACACACCAGTGTCCAGTTTAGACCAGCCTGGCTGTTTTTCTCTGAACACACTGCAGTGCTGAAATGCAGATTTTTATAGTTCTGTTTATTAGGCAGGAAAAAATGCACTAATGATTGTGGTGATTCAGTCGTGTCGGTTTTAGGATGTTGGAATTGATTATTCCCAATTATAGTAATGATCCACAAAGCAAGTATAAACAAGTGTGAGATTATAATTCTGGTGTTTTGCCACTGGTTCCGCTGACATGGGGGCTCATGGGAGGCACGTGCCTCATTAAATATTGATAAATTGTTGTATTTATTGTTGTTGTTCTTTAGATTGACATGTGCATTTGTGTTGTATGTGTAATTTTGCGTTGGGGACTTGGGTTCAGTTAGTCTTTTGACTAAACTATATATTAATGTTAGTCACTGAATTATTGAAAGTTTTTTTGTCTTTAGTCAATTATAAATTTAGTCTAGTTTTTGTCGATGAAAGTCTAATTTTATTTAAATTTCTAAAATATTTAGTTTAATTTTGGTCATGTTACACTACTAGTCCAACACATATTTAAACTACCATTACTTACTGGCTTACAGTAGTCTAGAATTTCCTTACATAAGAGGAAAAGAGGAAAAGGATTTGGATTTTGTTAAGACTTTTTGGCCCTGAGCCCTGAAGACTGTGCGCTATTAGTGGTGCTAATCCTTTACTCATTCATGCTTGAGTTAATTTTAACTTGCGCTTAAAGTGACTTCACACGACTAAAGTGCTGGTCCCTTAGTTTCGTTAAATGATTAATTCAGCAGCATTTGAAATGTTTTGAAGGCTGTAGGAGTTGCTGTCTCAGTGTCTAAGGCAAATGAGAGCACAGAAACTACCGGTTCAAGTGGCCAGTGCAACCTGAACACCTAAGCTAATGATAATGTGCTACCCAGTAACCCTCATTAACATTAAACAACACTAAACCCACAAAACATATCAAACTAAAGTCAAAGCTAACACTGCTAACACACATGGTGCGCACAACATTCCTCAATAAGTCTTAAGGTAACATTAACAAACCTTGTTATCAGTTTCTGGGGTGGGCAGGTCGTACTGAAATATCTGAATGTCTTAAAGCCGGAGTAGAGTACATACACGATAAACATAGCTAGCTCGCTTACACCTACAGCTTAGCAGAGCACTCGCAAGGCTATTTCCCTAACCTTCAGCCCTTGACTGCCCCCTTCCAGCCAACCCATCCAGCACCCCCATCTAACCCCCCCATCCACCTCCCAAATGCTCCCCATCCAGCCCCCGAGTGCGCACCATAAGCCCACAACTGCCTCCACCCAGCCCCCAGCTGCACCCATTACATACTGTAGTTATGTACTGTAGTGCGAGTGGATCCACATGCAGGCCTATTGGTTTAAACTGTTGAGTAATTATAGAAATTCTGGTATATTTCAAACCTACAGCTTACATATGTTGAGTTCCAACTCGTGACAGTATTAACTAGCTCCTGTTGTAACACTACAGTTCTGCAGGGAAATAAAAAAAAGCCTGCTTGCTAAGCATAATTTTTGAGACGGCTTTAGAAGAAAGCAGCTGCTATGATGTGAGGAAATAGGGCCAGTTTCATCCAGACATGGATTAAGCTTAGTCTTGAACTAAAACACAGTGCTAATGGTGAATTACCATTGGAAATTCTGTTTAGTCAGCATGCAAACTGAAACTTTAGGTCCAAAAGTTTTAGTCACTTGTTTGTTCGGTGTTTTTCCTAAAACCAAGGGTGTTCATAGGGAGTTTGTCCCCTTTTGCTGCAGGAGCAGCCTCTACTGTTCTGGGAAGCCTTTACACTAGATGTTGAAACATGTACTGTAAGGATTTAATCACATTCAGCTACAAGATCATTAATGAGGTCATACTGATGTTAGAGTCTAGATTTTTAGGTCTGGATCACAGTTGCCACTCCAACTCACCCCAAAGTTACAGGATGGATTGTTCAGTCGGCTCGAGAATGGTCTGCTTCTATCAGACGTACAGTTTTTCATACAATTATTAACTGTTTCTCCCTTAGTAAAGAATGGTGGGCAAAAGTTTGTGCACCCCACTTATATCACAATGACACGTGTACCCTACTAACACCTTATTAACCCTGCAACCTTCTGAGAATCGATTAAGCTGCACTGTCACTCTAGTTATAAACGGTGTCTAGCCTATAAGTCCAGCCTTTGTTTATTATACCTGGTTCTGTGAAAAGGTTAAATGGTGCACATTTACATCCATAATAAAATGATAATGACAATGAATGTGGGGTCATATAGAGATGGTAAATCTGGTAGTGATGGATGATATTACTCATTTGGAACTGTCTATGAAAGACCAAATATGTGAATGACATTTACATGTGCCTTTACTCTTTATTGTCATTGGAGCCATAACCATAAAAACAAGCCATAAAGTCACTTTGGGAAACATGTACCACAAACGCTACAGTTGCAGTGTGTTGTTCATGATGCTGTGCTAGGTGTCAGTTTTGCATGTCACTTATAATAAGGATAACATTCGTGACAGTGATTCTAAATGCTGTACAATAATTTGAGGTGCATGATCGAAACTGCACCAAATATTTTTTTTAAATTTAATTTAATTTGTGTTGCAGTTTTATGACATACATATTTGAAACATAATTGCACATAGAACATTGTGCTTCACAGACCCATGGCTATTACTCAGTGTAGTACATTCATTTCTTTCAATAAAATTTGAATTTAGAACCATTTAACCCATCCGTGAAGTGAAACACCCTCATATACACACACGCACGCACGCACGCTAAGGGGCAGCGAGCACACTTGCCTGAAGCGGTGGGTAGCCCTGTCCAAGGCACCCAGGGAGCAGTTTGGGGTTAGGTGCCTTGCTCAAGGGCACTACAGTCGTGCCCTGCTGGTTCAGGGAATCAAACTGGCGACCCTCCGGTCACAAGGCTGGGCCTCTAAACTCCAGCCCATGACTGCCCCCGTGATTAAAATGTGACTTAAATAGGCAGCAGATTTAATTAAAAATGAATTAAAAACACCAGTTTGGCCCATTAATAAGCAAAATGTAAAACAATTACTGTCAGTTTTGCTAATAAAACCCTGGTGCTAGTATGTTTCATGTGCTCATTTAGCTCACTCAGTGTGAGCAAGGGGTATAGTAATAAAGCCAAAAACAACTAATAAACAACTAATTTTGTCTTTTTGGATGTAAAGAAATCATAGAAAAATTAAGGATTGGTGCAGATATAATAAAATGTAATGACCGCAACCCAAAATGTAAGCACAGAAGCATGATAATACAATAAAAACATGCTAACATTTAAAAAAAATCTGAAAAGAATGTAGAAAGTTAAGTTAGAATATTCAGCAACATGAATAGAAATCTGGAATCATAATCGTAACAAATATATTTGATTATATTTAGGTTTTTGTGTCTATGGTTGAGGTTTTTACCTTCTGATATTTGGTCTGATCTACTGTAGTATTGCATTGCATGAAGGAGGAGATCATAAAAAAAAAAAAAAACTTCTTTAGTGTTTCGAACTCAGTTCTTTCCCCTGTCTGCCCTGTTTGGCTTTGCTTTTAGGGCGCAGAGCTGCTTTTCACATACAAAAGCTATTTCGCAATCGATCGTCTGAATCTCTGTGACCTAAGCTTTGCTGACAGCTGAGCTCTAGCATAACCAGGGAAGGATGAAATCACTTGTGGCTCCATGCGATACTAATTAACACCTCCATATCTAACAACAATCCACTGGCAGGGAGCTGCAGTCAGACTGATGCTGTCTGGACGCCAACACTAGAGGGCAGAGTGGCATCTAAAAGAGTTATTATCTTCTCTTCCTTCACATTTAGTTGAATGATTGAGCAGCGTTCTTTAGACCTTTTGCAACTACACTGAAAGAACTCGTGAGGTCTTGACAAAATCCCTGTGTTCCTGAAAAAGAATGTTTACAGGAGAAGTACAGAAAAACATTCTTAGCTTTCAGTGGAATGCAGAAGGGTCTTATATCATGCATTATTTCAGCCGGTCCATTTATCATGACATTTTCACACAATGTTTAGGGCAGATGGTATTTTCAAATTATGTGAAAAATGAAAAACGCAAGGTTTTGATCCAAAAGCAGCAATATTTCACAGAGCTGTTGAAGTGTTCTAGTCTGTCTGTACCACTTCACTCAGCTCTGAGGCTCTGAGGCTTACTGGAAACCCTCACTCACAACTCAATTGGTTATTATTTTCTCATATAGCTCTAAAACCTCCAGAGAATACGAGGAGTGCAGTCTCAATAGCTATTCTTAAATCCTACAGTCCTTGTATTTGGAATTGTGCTGTTGTTCTATTTGGACCATTGTATGTTATCTTTCAATTGTATATATATATATATATGCTGCCTGGTCACCACCTGGATTTAACTAAGCAAATAGGTAAGAGCCTCACATTGGATAATTACTGCATGAGTGATTATTTTCCAGCTGGCAACAAGTTATTTGCAGTGAGTCGCTTCTCATTTGCTAAACAACCATGTGGAAAGACACATCCTGTCGTCGTGGAAAAGATGTTAATCTGTTTCAGAAAGGTCAAATTATTGGCATGCACCAAGCAGAGAAAACATCTAAGGAGATTACTGAAACTACTAAAAAAGTGGAAGGACAGCGGGGAGACATCGTCTTCGAGGAAGGGATGTGGTCGGAAAAACATCTTGAATGATGGTGATCGGCGATCACTTAAACGTTTGGTGAAATCAAATGGTAGAAAAACAGCAGTAGAACTCGGGGATATGTTTTATTATTAAAGTAAGAGCATCTCCACACGCACAATGAGGAGGGAACTAAACAGCTGTGTAGCCTTGAGAAAACCACTTGTCAGCTAACCGGCGAAAAAGGTTTTTTTTTGCTAGGGAGCATAAAGATTGGACTCCGGAACAATGGAAGAAGGTCATGTGGTCTGATGAGTCCAGATTTAGCCTGTTCCAGAGTGATGGGCGCATCAGGGTAAGAAGAGAGGCGGCTGAAGTGATGCACCCATCATGCCTAGTGCCTACCGTATAAGCCTGTGGGGGCTTTGATCTGGGGTTGCTGCAGTTGGTCAGGTCTAGGTTCAGCAAGGTTATGTGCCCAAAGAATGAGATCAGCTGACCACCTGAATATACTGAACGACCTGGTTATTCCATCAATGGATCTTTACTTCCCTGACGGGTATATTCCAAGATGACAATGCCAGGATTCATCGGGCTCAAACTGTGAAAGAGTGGTTCAGGGAGCATCATTTTCACACATGGATTGGCCACCACAGAGTCCAGACCTGAGCCCCATAGAGAATCTTTGGGATGTGCTGGAGAAGACTTGGCACAGTGGTCCAAATCTCCCATCATCAATACAAGATCTTGGGGAAAAAATGATGCAACTCTGGGCAGAAATAAATGTTGTGACATTGCAGAAGCTTGGAAGTACTTAACACCTAATTGCTAAAAAGTAATTGCAGAAGTGGAAGTGATGCCACAGCGAATGCGTGCTGTGTTCAAAGATAAAGGCGGTCCAACGAAATATTAGAGTGCGTGACCTTTTTTTTGGCCAGGCAGTGTGTGTGTATGTATATATATATATGTTAGTAGTAGTAGTGGTAGTAGTAGTAGTAATTTTTATGACTGGGCAGATCAACTACAAATTACCTTGCAAATGACCAGGTACACAACNATGTGGTCGGAAAAACATCTTGAATGATGGTGATCGGCGATCACTTAAACGTTTGGTGAAATCAAATGGTAGAAAAACAGCAGTAGAACTCGGGGATATGTTTTATTATTAAAGTAAGAGCATCTCCACACGCACAATGAGGAGGGAACTAAACAGCTGTGTAGCCTTGAGAAAACCACTTGTCAGCTAACCGGCGAAAAAGGTTTTTTTTTGCTAGGGAGCATAAAGATTGGACTCCGGAACAATGGAAGAAGGTCATGTGGTCTGATGAGTCCAGATTTAGCCTGTTCCAGAGTGATGGGCGCATCAGGGTAAGAAGAGAGGCGGCTGAAGTGATGCACCCATCATGCCTAGTGCCTACCGTATAAGCCTGTGGGGGCTTTGATCTGGGGTTGCTGCAGTTGGTCAGGTCTAGGTTCAGCAACGTTATGTGCCCAAAGAATGAGATCAGCTGACCACCTGAATATACTGAACGACCTGGTTATTCCATCAATGGATCTTTACTTCCCTGACGGGTATATTCCAAGATGACAATGCCAGGATTCATCGGGCTCAAACTGTGAAAGAGTGGTTCAGGGAGCATCATTTTCACACATGGATTGGCCACCACAGAGTCCAGACCTGAGCCCCATAGAGAATTTTTGGGATGTGCTGGAGAAGACTTGGCACAGTGGTCCAAATCTCCCATCATCAATACAAGATCTTGGGGAAAAAATGATGCAACTCTGGGCAGAAATAAATGTTGTGACATTGCAGAAGCTTGGAAGTAATTAACACCTAATTGCTAAAAAGTAATTGCAGAAGTGGAAGTGATGCCACAGCGAATGCGTGCTGTGTTCAAAGATAAAGGCGGTCCAACGAAAAATTAGAGTGCGTGACCTTTTTTTTGGCCAGGCAGTGTGTGTGTATGTATATATATATATGTTAGTAGTAGTAGTGGTAGTAGTAGTAGTAATTTTTATGACTGGGCAGATCAACTACAAATTACCTTGCAAATGACCAGGTACACAACGTCAATGTGACATTGTACATTGATACTGATATCCTGCTAATACTCTATAGCAGTGTTTCTCAACCCAGGTCCTGAAAGCACCCTTGGTGGGTTACCTGCTTTAACACACGGCCTGGAACTCTGAAAGGGCTTGGAAATGAGCTGATTAGTTGAATCAGGTGTGCCGGGAGCAGGGAAAGCACTAAAATGTACAAGGCAGGGTGCCTCAAGTACCAGGGTTGAGAAACACTGCTCTATACTTAACGGTGCGGTAAATGCTGTACCCTATTTTGCAAAGCGAAAACAACTTATAGGGTCATTTTTAATGCTCCTCACAGACGCTATGCTTCTAAAAAACAAAAACATTTCTTTCTTCTTGTATTCTGTAAGGGCACAGTTGCAGTTTAGTGAAGTTTATTACGTTATGACTTAACTGAGTTCTGGCTGTATGTTCATGTGTGGTTTTGTGTGTGTGTTTGTATGCGTGATACAGGAGCCACCTCGGATGGCTCAGGTTGGGGCCGGCTGGAGTTGGCAGCTGTGATCCTGGTGCCTTCGTGCCTACTGTGCGTGGGGGTAGTTCTGGGTCTGTGTGCTCTTCAGAACCAGCGGTGCATGCACAGTAAAGCCAGGAAACAGGACCCTGAGGAACCACTGGACGACCAGAGCCTCGTCTCACCTGAGAAATGCCTGAAAGAACTGATCTATGACATGAGCACGTCAGGTTCAGGATCAGGTGAGGAGTTAAGCCCTTTACAGTTCTGTATGTCAACTCTTTGAAGGGCCACTATCACAGACAAATTTCCCTCTCCATTCAGCAAGGTGTATGTTATTTACTACTCAGTCCAGACAGTCCATAAACGGAAATCATGCTGCAAAAACTGCCTGTTATCGAAACCTACAGCGGTTTAGCGCCAATACAGGACAGCCAATCAAAACAGAGCTCATTTATCTTGCTGTTAGACTTGGATCAAGTGGCTAATACTGCCCTTTGAGTTTATTTGTCGTACATAATTTATGTACCATACCTAAGCAGGGTATGTGTGTTCAGTCTGAATTTACCTGAGTGTGTTTTTCTCAGGGCTGCCGCTGCTAGTTCAGAGGACGATAGCACGGACCATCGTGCTGCAGGAGAGCATTGGGAAGGGTCGTTTTGGAGAGGTGTGGAGAGGGAAGTGGCGGGGCGAGGACGTGGCTGTGAAGATTTTCTCTTCTCGAGATGAGCGATCCTGGTTCCGCGAGGCTGAAATCTACCAGACCATAATGCTGCGGCATGAGAACATCCTGGGATTCATCGCAGCTGATAACAAAGGTACTCGCAGTCATACTTTTAAGCAAGATGGTGTTCAAATTTGAAATGGACTTTCTTTCTTATGGCAGGTACCATCTATGCTGGTTCTTGATTGCAAATACAGGCAAATTCACAAGACCTAAATAAACGAGTTGTCCAAAACACCCCTTCCAATTAGTGAATTTGTCTACTTTAACCACTGCTAAAACTCAGTATAATCTTCATCGGTTAGATAGCCCCTCTGCATTGGGCTGTGGAGCAGTGGAACTGTGTTCTCTGGAGTGATGGAGCTCCATCTAGTACATCTGAAATGAGTTGGAGTGTTCCGGAACTGATCATCCAACATCAGGGCCTCACCTCACTAATGCTCTTGATGTTGAATGCAGTTAGATCCTCACAGCTATGTTCCAACATGTCGTGTAAAGCCTTCACAGATCAGTAGAGGCTGTCACTGCAGCAAAGGGGGGCAAACCCCCTATTAATGTCCTATATTTCAGAAGAAACTTTGGATGAGCGGGTGCCACTAGAGCTTGTGTGTTCTCCAGGTCACTTAAGGACTCCTGACAGCACGTTAGGCAGCATGTTATCCAACGTATTTAACTGATTTTGCTGCAGAGGACTCTTAATGAGCGAGATAAGATGATGTTATGCACGCAGGCCGAGCTTCCTCTGAAGGGTTAGGTATTCTGAGTAGAACGTATAAGTTATTGCAGTTATTTACAAAAGCCCGCTATTGTACTAATATAATTTGTGGCGTTTATTGGACTTTTTTGAAATTAAATTCAAAATTTTAATTAAAGGAATTATTACTAATGTATAAATGTATGTCTCTGCACACAGAAACAAGAACAGTACATTTCACAGACAATTAGCTTCAGCTATTGGTAAATGTAAAACTCTGTGGATGCATAACTAGCTCTGTTTGTCTCTCTCTCTCTCTCTCTGTAGATAATGGTTCGTGGACTCAGCTGTGGCTCGTGTCAGAGTATCATGAGCATGGCTCTCTGTTTGATTACCTGAACAGGTATACAGTGTCTGTGGATGGTATGATTGTTCTGGCGCTGTCAATCGCCAGTGGCCTGGCTCACCTGCACATGGAGATCATCGGCACTCAAGGTGAGACAGCGCTGCAGGTGACTGCTAAGTGTGCAGGGTGTAAGGATGCATCTGAATGTAGCAATTAAAATGCATTGGTTTTGAAGTCATGTTATCGCAAAGAACATCATGAACATCATGATTCATTTACAGGCATGAGCAAACATGAGCACTGATGATCATCAGAGCTGTGTTATTGATGATACACTGAATCAAATGTCCTGTAATATCTGCAGTTCACTTTATCTTTTTATATATCATAACTGTTCAAAAATGGGTTTTTTTGCATATTAGTTGGGTTCAGCAGCTGACCTTTATGCCCACTGTGTGGAAATTTTATGAATAATGGACCAATAGAAGTCTCTTTACACTGACTTGCATTAAAAGCAAAACAAGTACAAACATGTCCTCTCATGTGAAGGTACCATGCTGGAGATACTTCTCTTGGACAGTGATGATACACTAAAATACTAGAAACTTTAGCAAGACTAGCTGCATCATAAAGGACGTTGTTACCTAGTTAAGTTTCTGGATGTTGCCAACATCAATGTTCAGCCACTCTTACATCCAAGAATTGTGCAGTTGGGCCAGATTTGGTGGATAACTTCCCTGGTACAATTCTGCCTTCCACCTGCAAACTCAGCTACTCCTTTCACACTATGGCCTTTGGCACATCCAAATGCAATAACTCCTTCTAGCCAATCATTAACTTCTGCTTTGTGACCCATTTTCCATACATCAAACGAGACAGTCACTGCACTGTACCACTCTACTCAATCTACGAATCCCATCACACTCATTTTTTGACCAGCGATCTTAATATTGAATAAACTAGACACTATAGTTTATAAACTATAAATGTTTCAGGTTGTGTCCAAACATAAGCAATAAAAGCGTAAAGTCCTTTTGTTGTTATTGTCTAAATTCCACTGTGTTGTAAATAGTTCCTCCTGTCATATTTGTGCATTCAGTGTACCACATTCTGAATTCTACCAAAATACTCAACAGAAATCAAATTGAGGATTAAAAGTTGAGTTTTTATTATGCTTTTTCAAAAGGACTGGAGTTGAATCCAATCACTGTGAGATTTACTCCCCTCTTAAGTGATCCACTCTTCTTTCAGCTAGCTCGGAGCTTTATAGCTAGCTTTATAGAGACTGTCTTCCGCTCAGAATAACACTTCACTTTATGAAGCAGCCACTCGCTGGGGCTGCACTTATTCTAAAAGCCATGCCATTGTTCTGGAAAAAGACGTATTGGTGCGAAGGCTGTACCTGGGCTTTTTTTTTTAGATATCTACTGCAGTTATGGAATCCACGTGGAGATTGCGTTTTTGTGAGGGTTTGATCTGGCAAATTGAGCAGAGTTGATGAGAATAAGTACATCTAATAATGGTCTACAGTGCGGCTGCAAAAGCTGCTCAAAAATGTGATTGACGGCATCTGGCGGTGCAAGACTAGTCATCTAGTTAGAGGAGCTGAAAGTGAGATCGTGCCAATATGCACAGCATCCCTCTTTCAGTTTTACTGTACCTCATTGCTCACTGTGCAATGGAAACTGTCAAAACCTAAATCTGATTAACAAACTGGGGCCTGTGTATAACTTCTGAAGTCGTTCAGATAGGACAGGCTGATACTGCTGCTGCTATGGTGGAAATCTGGTGCACCGGCAGTGTGGCATGGTCCAGTGACCTGGTGCTTGTTTTTGGATACCTAATAAGCGTGTACACCCACGCTACACTTAGTTATTCTGAACCCATTAAACTCCACATTACTGTCTACAATGTAGGACATGAATGAACCTGACAGTCATTTCAAATACCCAGTTAGGTCTTTCAAGTAGGCTGAACTTATGAAGCTCAGTGTAGGTCTGTATATACTGCCAACAGTCTTTGTATTCAGACCCAAACACACCTGGTTTAAACTGTTGGTCCATTTCGTCCAGACCTCACCATGTAGGGACATCTTTATTGTGCATGGGCAGTGAGGAGTTGCTTTTGCCTGATGGACAGTGTGCTCCCCAGGTAAAAATTAAGCATATTGTAATGTATTAGAAATTGTACTTTAATACCAGCAAGTACATTTCGAGCACATTATTGTTTTGTGTGCTAAATACAAGTGCAAAATTTATATATTACAAGTGTAATAATTACAGTTAAATAATTGAATAATTAAATGTTGAGTAAGTACATTTTACCTCTGTAGTACTTTAGTGTACTTAATAGAAGTATACTAAGTAAGTATATATATGTGTGTTTTAATGTGCTAGAAATGAACTTTAATACGTACTTAAGAATCTCCAAATTAATCTAAGAATTGTCTCAAAATAGTACAGCTAAGGACAGTTAGTTCTATATATATATAAGTATATATTTAATAGCACTAATCATTAGTATTTAGTATACTAAGTACATAGTATATGAAAATAGCACACTTTCAGTACATTCATTATAAGTTCGAGGACAGTATACTAAGTACACAAATTAAGTATATATCAGTGTACATTGTTTTCTCCTGGGTTCTATGTGTAATTCGCATTAACTTAAGGGCAGCTCAGGTTTTCTCACTGCTCAGAGAGTTGTGTTCACTCCGCTCACAGTTTTTCCACTACCCCTCGTTGAAACCGAATGGAATGGCATAGAAATTGCAGAGGATGAATTTGCGTCATGTAGACGTAAGACTTGTTTTTTATTAACTGCAAACAGTCTGAATTATTCTGAAGTTATAAAAGGCATGTTTGGACCTATTAGGAATTCCACATTTCAACTTTTGTGGAATTCTTTGCACAGTTGTCCTTTGCCTCTCCGATAGCCCGGGACAGGTTGTGTCTGGCTGTGCTGAGAGCTGCCTTGTCGTTCGACTTGAAGGCAGAATTCTGGATTTTTAGCAGAACACATACCTCTGCAGTCATCTGTGGCTTCGAGTCTAGTAAGATTAGTTAGACTGTCGTGCATCTGCACTCTGTGTGGTCCTGTATAGTGTCCTGCTGTTATGTGTTGCACCATGGGGTCTGAAGAATGATATTTCATTCCGATGTCTACAGGTTAATCTGAGGAATGACCATACAGACCACTTGACTTGAACTGAATTAATAAGAGCTTGCTTGCAAAAAGAAGTTAATACACTCTCTGCATTGTGTTCCGTGTATTTGCTGAATAATAAACCTTAATATGTGGACATGCTCATGAGACTTAACTGTATCTACCCACCAATTGTATCTGACATGATGGCCTTCTCGAAAAGGCATTTCCCAAACTGTGTTTAATCCACTCTCAGGTCAGAAGTCCACTCTCATTTGCCTAGCTAGACTAAATCCTCTTTAAGAACCTGTTTCAAAATAGATCCAGCTCTGCTGCCTGATTACTTACCCAGCCTCCTAGCGGAGGTGACAAATCTCTTTAATTTGATGTTGTTGTTGTTGTTGCTCTCTGTTGTTGTTATTTAGAAGCTCTTTTGAAATATTATTAGATTGTTTTCCTATAGATACATGCAAACTAGTCCACAGTGTTGATAATCAGAAGTTTCTCTATATAAAATGTTCTACTTCTGAACTAGTTGCTATGTTACAGAAGTCTCTTTCCAGCAGCATGTGGTTCTAAAATTAGTTCTGAGAAGCTTAAACAGATTCAGGTGTTCCACTGTAGATCTTCATGGGTGAGAGATTAAGACCAGTGGTAATACTTCATGTTAAGAGTTGCATGTTAATTATTAATTATGTATTAGTGAATATTTGATTGTACATATTCATATATTATTTTAGCTCTAATAAGCATTAGTAACTGATTAAGGCATTAGTAATGGAGCACACAGTTCACTTACTGCTTAGTTTGTCATTAGTTTCTAGTTTATACCCAGGAGAAAAACAGTACACTGAGGTACACTTATTTTAAGTATACTTAGTATGCTTACTTACACTCATGATTAATGTACAAAAAATGTGGTATTTCAATATACTAACTATGTACTTAGTATGCTAAATATTATCATTAGCACTATTAAAAATATACTTAAATACATCCAATTGTCCTTTACTGTACTATTTTAAGACACCACTAAGATTCACTTAGATATACTTAAGAACATGTTAAAATACATTTCTAGTACATTCAAATATACGTATACATATACTTGCATACTTAAGTACACTGAAATACTGTTGATGTGAAGTGTACGTATTGCTTTTGTAATATATACGCATATATAGCACTTGTATTTAGCACACAAAACATAATGTCTTTAAAATTTATTTACTGTTATTGAAGTACATTTCTAGTACATTCAAATACACTTCATTTTTACCTGGGTATATTCATAATCTGTGTATGCCTGTGAGATTGTGTGCAATATCCCAGCAAACACAGTTATGTTGTGACAGTGCTGTGACAATGTGCCCACAATGTTGTCACAATGTTTAAATGTAATTCCTCAGAAAGCCATCTGACAACGTTGAAACAACATAGTGGCAGTATGTTGTCACCACCTCCTAGAATGTTTCATATGTTCTATTATTTCTGTATTATTTCATAACACCACATGGAAACATTACTTATCAGTGAGGTTGTGACAACACTGTGTTGAGACAACATAAACTGCACCGTCTTTCAACAATGTTATAGCAACATTTTAAGAAAGTATTTCAATCATCATCATCGATCGTGCCCCCTCGCCGTTGCCAATTAAGAATTCTATCATATCACGTAAAACTTATTATCATTATTATTATTATAAATCGTAAATAAATAAAATAAATAATTGATGAACAAATACAAGAAAAAAATGCATTTTCAGCTCGCACAAGAGAAAGGCACCACAAATATTACCCCAGAGGCTGATATTAACCTGCAGACCGGGGAGCTTTTCAGTTGAGATTTGTGGTACCTTTCTCCTTGTGTTCAACCATTTCAGCATGACAAGCAATACAGTAATGCAATAGAGAAACCTGCTTGAACCAGAGGAAACAAAAACATGTTTGTGTTCCTGACCAGAAGAATCTCTTCTTTTTTAAATACTAAAGTTTATTGTGTTAAGTCAGCCTGTATGGTGCCGTTGCTCTAGCCTACTGTTGTTATCAGCCTGAGCTATGTAACATTTTCATGGCAGTTTTTTAGCAGCTTTATTGGAACCACAGTTTGAGTCAGTTAAGCCAGTCCCACTTGGTGAGGATGGGCATGTTGTGTGTTGAAGGGCTACAGCACGGTGTTATCTGTTTAATCACAGCCACAATAAAACAAAAGTACTGCATCACATTGCTTCACATTGCAGAACTCTTTGATGCCAGACAGTGTATCATATATGACATGAACTGCACATTAAAAGACAACACAAATGAAACAATAAATATGCTTTGTTTGTGCATCTTAGAACCACAGACAGCGCATTTTCTGACATTTAAATTGTCCAGCTCAAATTAGCCATTGCAGTTGATGCATACTATCAGTAATTCCTAATGCTATTGTCAGTCGCCCCAAGCACTGCTCGCTGCTGTTTATTACACTGCCACTGAACAGATAAGTGTGTTTGCACGTACTTATGTGTTAGTCCTGTTAATTATCTGTTCATTGACCTACTGATTTACTGCTACACCCTTTTTTTCCACCGAGGTCATACACAGCTGCTGCTGTGTCCACATGCTGACCATCAATTACTGCCTATTTTCTATTACTTAACCCTGAAATAATTTATTAGTAATTAATTATTTACCACTTAATTTGTCCCTTCATGTGTTGTGATGATCTTAACTGTGAATTATACTATGCATGGTGGGTAAGACATGATTAGTCGCTGTTATCCTAATCTCTCTTTATTTTTTTGTGTCCATTGTTCTGAATGAATGATGGCATATTTAGGTCGTTACTTTGCGACCCTTTCTTTTAACCAAGCATCCTGTTGGTGACTAATTCTGAGCATTTAGCAAAGACCGTTCTAACTCGGTTAAATCTTCCACCAGGGTAGATACAGTGCAATTCTGTAGCTTACAGACAATTCTTTATTGTCGGATGTACTGTGATTTATTCTGAGCGAGCACTCCAGCTCATTCAGAACACGGTTTAAACCGTTAAGACTATATTATTGACTGTGTTTATTACAGAAACAAAACATGCTACTCTTATTCCTGTATGCTTGTTCACAAAAGTAGTTTGTGAGACAAACTAAATAATAACTTTAGCTTACACCCTTTAAATATCAAATACACATAACAACAATAGTGAGAAACTGTATTATTACTGGAGAAGAACAGATGAAACAGCAAACGTATTTACTTTTTAATGTTGGCCTTGACAGGTTAACTGAATCGGTGCATGACATTGTAACCTTCAGGTAGAATAACAGGTGTACTTCCTGCAGGTGTACATGGATAAACGTGTTAATTGGCACAAAGAGTGTACTGTATGTGTATGTTTCAGGGAAACCAGCAATCGCTCACCGAGATATAAAATCCAAGAATATCCTGGTGAAGAAGAACGGCACGGCAGTGATCGCTGATCTGGGGTTGGCAGTCAAACATGACTCCTCCACCAACACCATTGACATCCCAGTCAACCACAGAGTGGGCACCAAGAGGTCTGACCATTTCCCATTTCAACAATGAAAGCTGTTAAAAGAAAACCAGTGCTTCCAGCATAAACTCTACCTACAACATCTATAATCCCTGGTCAATTACCATGGACACTAACTACTTTCCTGTCCACTTTTCCAACTCATGGAACCTACTTCCCTTTTTTGGTTTTCCATTAGGCAAACCCGGTAGTTGATACTATTTTGGTATCTCCTCTGTTGAAGTTCCAAGTGAGCTGAGGCGATACCAAAAGGTGATATTACAACACTGCAGACCACTGAGTGGTCAGACAGAATCATCACTATTACCCTAAACACATATGCTACTGCTAACCACCAGGTTAGCTTACCCTCTGACCAGAATTGTCTCATAGGCTGAACTCTGATGTCGTACTTCCCAAACTCTCCTGTTTTTTCGTCATTTATGTAACATCGCTATGATGACTTGCTACACAGGGTGGGTATTATACCCGCAGTGGAATATGAAGTAGCTGGTACCAAAAGCAAGTCAAGTTGGGCCAAGATGTACTATATGGTGGAAACATTCAATTTCCAACAACAGAAGTGAGCTAAAACTACTGCTGTTACACTCAAATAACACAGGTTTTGGGATGACACCTGACATGAGAGAATGTCTTCCCCAGCCTGTTATTTTGAAGCTTTATCCAATACCAAAGCCACACAGTAAAAAGTAATTCCAGCAATGGTAGCTTTCCCTATGGTTTTATAGTGTTGCTGCTCAGTCAGGAATCTGTAAGGGCGGCTCCTCTGTGTACATAGAGCTTAATGCTTGGTAATATATTACCACAAATTCCTCTGACTGAAAAACTAATAACATAAGACTGTAATATTAACACTGTTAATTACAGAATTACACAACATATAACACTAATTCTTTATACAAAATCAATCCTGTTTTCATCATTTAATTGTGAAATCAACATATCTTGAGATATACCATTAAAAAACGTATCCTTCAGCTATTCTGTGCATATACAGTGAACAACATGGCAAACAAAAAGGTTCTACATGTGAACAGCATATAGTTGCTATTTTACTGTTATTTAATATGCCACAGTGAACAAGTAGCCAGTAGTTTGCTGCAGTCGCCTGTTGAATGCTTTTATAATGAAGATTTATGTTCTAATTAACACGTCTATGAGTGAAGAGTTTGTGAAGCTGTGTAAGTATTTCTTTTGCAAAACAATTGGAATTAAGCAACTGCTCAGTAGCTTCCATTATAAGTGAGTTCCCCATGGAATTAGGTTTTCTGTTCGTCTCTACATTCAGGGAAACACAGCAATTACTGTAATTGACCATACCCAAACATGTTTTCCTTTTTGAGGCAGCCTTTAGAAATCCTGTTTAATTAAAAAATATTGGCACTTGGACAGGCATTTAGATTTGACCCATATTTCAAGCCAGTATTCAATGATGTGCAGTATGTATTACTCCAGAATAGCAGTACATTGTTCTGTAATGCTAGTCCAGGTGGATGCATGCCAAAATATTGGATATCGGGCATCAGGCCTCAGTTTTCATATCGATGTATCCCTAACTTAAACTATGCCTGATATTACTACAGGAACAGCAGTAATAATGTATCCTGTGAACCTGCATAAGCAGTGTAATTTGTAAAGTTCATTGGCCATTGCTGAATCCAGTGGAAAGGCCTGTGGCTCAGTGAGCAGAAACACTGGCTATCAGCTCACCATTACTGAGTCATTCTGCCCTGCTATTTAGAGCAGGCCATATGTCCAGCCTCTGAATACAGGGATCAGTGTCCATTAGCGCTGAGTGTGTGTGTGTGTACATGTGTTTGTACATATGTGTGCTGAGGTCCTTAAGCGTGTACTGACGTCTCTCTGAACTCTGCACACCTACTCTCCCTCTAACGGGCAGATGGGTCATTGTTTACCTTTTGGCATGAGAGCACATCTTAAACAGGGCTTAATGTACATGATGTGTGTATTTAAATGTGTTTTGTGTGTGTGTACGTGTGCAGGTACATGGCCCCTGAGATCCTGGATGACACCATTAACATGAACAGCTTCGAGTCATTTAAGCGGGCGGATATCTATTCTCTGGGGCTGGTGTTCTGGGAGCTGGCCCGGAGGTGCTCTGTGAGAGGTAACAGCTTAACGAAAGAGCTGTTAAACTGCACTGTTGCTCCAGATGGATCCAGCTGCTAGTGAACAGGACAGTGAATCAGAGTGGATTGAATTTTGGTTCAATGGAAGGAAAGAACTCCATGGGCAAAAATAAGTGTTGCTACTTGCAAGACTTCAATGGGCTTTGGTATAGTTAACCTATACAAGTGAACTCCCATGCTTTGCCAACTAATTCTTTTTTGTATAGCTACTGTTATAGCAAGGCATGACAATGCAGACAAAACCCCCACTGGACATAATTTGAGGTAGCATAGATCTTTTTGTGTTGAAATACAGAATTTAAGAGTGCATTAAGTTTTTTATCATATTATGTCTATATGGTTGTGTTAGCATAGATGAAGTGTATATTTTTAGACTAATATGATGGTTTCCTGGCTCAGCTGTCTCAACTAGCCAAGTCTCTATTTCTCTGCTACTGTACTTTAGTATCTTAGCTTAACTGGTACTGCTTCAGCACTGCAGTGACACTGATATGGTGGTGCATTGTTCATATGTGTTGCGTGGGTGTGAGTGGATCAGACTGGATAGGTCAGTTGCTATAAATCATCTGTATCCAACCCTGGTGCTACAGTACTCTTAAATGAAGTACTCTTGAACAGAGCAGGAAATATTGATAAGTGTCAGTAATTGAACTTAAAAACATTGGTTTTAAGCGGTAGATAAAATTACACATTGCAGTTACAATAGATTCTATACACTTTGGTGTTGTTTGATGACGTGATGATGATGTAAGCCTCTTTACCATCTCCTCTCAAAGGGATTCATGAGGATTTCCAGCTGCCTTATTATGACCTGGTGCCTTCAGACCCATCGGTGGAGGAAATGAGGAGAGTGGTGTGTGATCAGAAACTGAGACCGAGCATCCCCAACCAGTGGCAGAGCTGTGAGGTGAGAGGCTCTGTAGGTCAGGAAGGGGGCATCTAAATATCACACAAAGCTAGAATTATGGGTTAAGTAGAACATTTCAGTGCCATATTGGAAGGGCTATTGCACTGTAGCTGATGAAATTTCTGCATGATGTAATTGAAAACCTGTTAGCGTACATGACTGGGTAAGTTTTAATATTTTTGCAGAGTGATTAGGGTCTAGTATGCATCTAAACAAGTGATGCATTGGGCCTTTACTCACAGTTTGCAGACAAAAATACCGGAGTTTATCTAATCCTAATGTATTTTTGTCACTTTTTTTTGTTTTGTTTCCATGATCTTGTGATATTTTAATTTGTTTTGATGCTGAGTCACCATTAATAATGACCAGTAAACTAAACACCAGATACTTGTTTCAGCAAAACATACGCTATATGGACAACAGTATTGGGATGCATTATACCTACAGGAGCTTTTATGACATGCATAGGCATTAATATGGAGTTGGTCCCCTCCTTTGTAGCCATAACAGCTTCCGCTCCTCTGGGAAGGCTATCTACAAGATTTTAGAGCATGTCTGTGGGACTTTTTCAGCCCTTCATCCAGAAGAGCATTTATGAGGTCAGATAATGATATTGTACCTGGCTTGCAGTTTCTGTTCTATATCACCCCAAAGGTGTCTGATGGGGTCAGGGCTCTGTGCAGTCCAGTCAGCACTGTGCGGGCCAGTTCCACACCAAATTCACTACCATGCCTTTATATAGACTTTGCTATGTGCACTGGAATGCTGGAATAGGAAAGGGCCTTCCCCAAACTGGTAGTTGGATGTATACAACTGCCTAAAATCTCTACGTATGCTGAACTGCGGAACTAAGGGGCGTAGGCCACCCGCTGAAAAACAACCTGATAGCATTACCTTCTCCACCAAACTTTACAGCCAGCACAATGTAGTGAGGCAGGTAACGTTCTCCTGGCATTTGGCAATCCAAACTCTTCCACCAGACGGCCAGATAGAGAAGCATGATTTGTGACGCCACAGAACGGTGCTTAACACCACTCCATCTGATGCTGCTCAACTTTGAAAACCTACACCATGAAGCTCCTGGCGCACAGTTGTGGGCAGACGTCAAAACCAGAGGGGGTTTGAAACTCGGCAGTTAGTGAGTCTGCAGAGCGCTTCCGGCTTTTCAGCATTATGTACCGCAGCACTTGTGACCCCACTCTGTAACATTACGTGGTCTGCCACTTTGTTTCTGAGTTGCTATAGTTTCTAAACACTTCCACTTTTCAGTAACACCGTTCATCTTGGAATATTTAGTAGGGAAGAAACTTGTTGAGTTGTTGAAACAGTGGCATCATACCACCCTCAAATTCAGTGAGCTCTTTTGCATGACCCATTCTTTTACAAATGTTTGTAAAAGCAGACTGCATGGCTAGGTGCTATATTTTATTCATTTACACCCAAATTCAAAGATTTCTAAGAGGTGTGTCCCAATACTTTTGTCCATATAGTGTATGTTGTACCCTCTAAGGAAGTATTTTTGCACTCCTCTCGAACAAATTCTTTTGGAATTATACTTTATTTAGTGTTTTCTAAAACATCATAATGTTTTTCTAAAGAAGGTTTACAGTGAGTTTATTTATGGTCATAAACACCTTAAAAGTACTAGTAGTGAGCTATTATAACTGATGAATATGAACATGAATTTGGGATCTTTATTTAACAAGCAACAGGTCACTGTTATTAATGTGTTATAACTGCGTATTAATGATTTCTAAGGTGTCCTTATTCTAAGCCATTAATGAATTCATTTTATGTGGTTTATAAACCCTTTAAAAGATTTGCATTGTTGTAAAGTGATATCAGAGTAAGTTATGGTCTTGTTCTCTTTGCTCACTTCCAAGTAATGTGACCATAATCTAATGTAATTTCTTTGTGGGTCTGTAGTTCTTTCCTCCAGACCCTTGGTACTTTTTGAATGTACCTACATGCGTATCAAAAATACAGCATGTTTCAGACAAACAAAACCTCAAACTAAACAGCATGTTAGAATTAGGTTTTTGAAACTCTGTGTGCACACAGGCCTTGCGGGTGATGGGTAAGATCATGAGGGAGTGCTGGTACGCCAACTCTGCTGCTCGCCTTACTGCGCTGCGTGTCAAGAAAACCATCTCTCAGGTGACTGCCGTCAAGGACGTTAAAGAATAGCTGCCCCACAAAGACACTCTGCGCTTGAAGGCGCTGGTCTGATGACCTCTGAGTGACCCCTTCATCACTGATTAGGGGACCAATTCTAAAGACATTTTGGAATGCTCTGTCTGTGATGCCAAAGAACCCTAGTGTCTAGCAGTGAAGACTTCTCTGGTGAAGTGACGAACTGCAACGGGATATTGAGCTAATGTGAGCAGATTCGGTCTCTGACCCTTTTCAGCGATTGCGTAAAGGTGCAGGGGGCACTCGTGAACGAGCACTTTTTCAGTCATTGCCTGGCTGTTTTCCCAAACACTACCTCTTCCCCACTCCAGTTAAGCTCTCCTCATCATTTCTTCTTCTCTCTCCACTCCACTTCATCCATCATCACCCCTTATCTCATTGTCCTGCCCTCATGACTCCTCCAGCTGCTTTTGGTGTTTGCCCAGACTCTGCGGTACATGGCAAAGAAAAGTTGCAAAACTAATGTCTTTATATAATATTCATTGAAAGTGTTTACGTTATCAGCTAGTTTCCCATACAGATTAGGTCTAGTCTTGCACCAAATCACAATGCCAATAGTGAGTCATCATTGAAAATCCTTATTAGTCCAGGCTTAGGCCTAATCTGGGTCTGGAAAACTGTCCCTAAGAATTTGGAGCATAATACTGTGCATCATTACTACAGCATACTTCTAAAAGCATGAATGCTAACAGACCAGGTACATTAATCAGCTAAATCCTTCCTTAGCATGCTATATTGTGAGCAACAGAAAAGTCTGTTAAATACATGTGTACTGCATCCATCTATTGGAAAGTTTGGTCATTTTGGTCAAAACTTTATGCCATGGCAAATGAAAACATCTTATATGTAGTCAGTATAAGCTCACTGGCCACAAATGAGTCTGTACCTGTGACTGAAACATGACTAATAGTGTGTAATACCTCCATAAGCATGAATAGCAGCCATGATTCAGTTTGGCATGTACTGGACAAGTTTCTGGATGTACATCACATCAATGTTCAGACACTCCTGTATCACATCATTGCACAGTTGGGCCAGATTTGGTGGATGCCTTCCCTGGCACAATTCTGAGGAGCATTTCCTGTAGACTGGAATTTTAGCCACTGCTGGTAGACCCGTATGACTGTACGCTTCCATACACCTGCAAATTCAGCTACTTCCTTCACACTATGGTCTTTGGCACACCCAAATGCAGTCACTCCTTTTAGTCAATCTTTAACATCTGCTTTGGAGCCATTTTCCACACATGGAACGAGACATTCACTGCACTGTACCACCTCTTCTCAATCTATGAATCCCGTCACTCACACGCCGCAGGTAGGTATAACCCCATCATCCTCATACAGCGCCATCTGCAGGAGCCTGAGGTTACTACCACCTTAAACACGCAAGGTGACTAATCTTTTGTCTGGTGAGCTTATATACTATTTTGTGAGCATTATTTTGCATAATGCAGATAATTTTGCTGGTAAAATGGCTTAAATAGGTTGAATGATCTTATACATTTCTTACAACAATCTCAGATTATGAAATATAGATACTACATGTATCAACTAAAACAAGGTAATTTAATTTGCCAATACATGATGCAGTCAGGATGGACGCTTTGCATGTAAGCGTAGTAAATTTAACTCATGCATTTTAAGCAATTCTTACTGCTGTTGTGCCAGGCCTGGGTGAAGTATTCATTGGGAGGGACTTTCTTTTTCTTTTAAAAACTGCTTTAGAAGGAAGTGCTGCTCTCATTTCATGATAACATCCTGTTTGTTAATCTCCAAATACTCCTTAACTAAAAAAATCCTGCTCCCTGCACCTTTCAGAATGCAAAGATGGACTGCTACCTCAAGTGTTTCTTTTAAGTGCCAAATGCTTTGAGTTGCACATGTGCTTGTGCCATAAATGTTCTGGTTGATATTATGCATATACTGTATACTGTATGCTGTATGTGGATTATTATTGTTACTGAGCAAGACACTCATGAGTTTGGCTGATTGTTTAGGAATCAGTCAGTCAGTCGGTCGGTAATTCTTTCAATCATTTATTTAATGAATTGGCCCATTACCCAACCACCTAATTGAAATGCTATTTAGTACCATTATTCCCTGCATATTTTTCAAAAGCCTTTCCAAGCACACATAAAGGACCAACATATCAGAATGTATTTTTTATATATTGTTCAGTTTGGAAACATATGCACTGTTTCTCAGTTTGATTTGCATGAGAATTTTTATGCAATGCTTTAGGTTTAGCACAAGTTTTGCTTTCCTTAGCAAAAATCATACATGTGTTGTTTTCAATTTTTTAAGCCCTTCATTTCAGCACTATCACTTTCAGTTGCACTGCATGGAGATTTCCTTGAGCGAGCGTGACTTCCTGTAAAGGGATGTTATTTTTGAATGTGAAAAAAGAAAGAAAAAAAAAACGAGCAGCTTTTGCTTTAAGAGAGAAGACAGGTGCACTGGATATATACCTTGGTATCAAGTGCAATATCAAATACAAAAGCACAACTGCGATTTGAGGTCTGATCCCTTTTTAATGAGACGCTGAAGCTTAAGAGAAATACATGAAAATGTCCAATGTTAATTCTCTTTATTTGTGTTTTTGTTGAAATGTCCTTGTATTGCACTATAGAGCAGCACCAAGCTGCAAAACAAGCTTCAGTACTACTAATCTAAGTTTGTAGCATTAAAAACTATACTATCATAAAACATAGTGTCCAGGCCCTGGACCAAAAACGGCCTTTCAGTGGAGAATCTCCAAATTTCAAATTCTTAAAACTAATTCCTAAACCTTACAAAATCATTGCATTTCCCCATGCAGGGAAATCAAATAAACACAATTTTCCCCAGTTTTCTGCACATATAGTTTGTGATAATATAATATAATATAGTATCATATAGTACATAATATAGTATCAGCCAAGAAATCAGCCTGAAATTTGCTGCATTTGCACTAAAGCTGCAAATCTAATGTAACTAACAAATAATGGGAGCTTATAACCCAAGATATTAGCACAGTGCAAACAGCATGCCTAAATCATCACTTGCTGCCTTAAACCACAGTGCAAAGTACTCTCTGTGGTTTCCGACACCTGTATGACGAATCGTTGTCTATAAAAAAAAGTGTATGGTGTAGCTAAAAACAGCAATAGCAGGCATTTGAAGCCTTGTGTCTGTGTGTAAATTAGATTTTTTGCTGACCAAGGGATGGACTGCTGTGTGTCTGCCGAACTTGTGCAGTGTGTCTTTTTTGCCTTCATGCTTGTTGTTCTCCCTGCTTACATACACTCCATTTCACCCAAGCCATTTATGAGCTCAAATCAGTCTGTAAGAGGAGGGAACATGCCGAACTTCATAGGTCAGAGGTTCAATGGAACTGGAGCTGGTGTAGACTTTATCTGGCTGTGACAGAATGAAGGTCCCAAATAAATTGGAAGATTTGCTGTAGGCCAGTGGTTCCCAAACTGTAGTCCTGTAAGGCTGAAGAGGGGAGATAGGCTGGATCCAATTGTGAGCAGAATTATTAAACACAAGGAGAGTACAAAAACTTCAGCAGGGGAAGAAACCAGCAATTCTGGGCAACTGAAAAGCCAAGTCGCAAAATCCAGAGATCAAAAATCAGAGAAACAGGCAAAAGGTCAAAATACCAGAACGATAGCAATATAACAAGGCTTAGAATTGAGAGACTCTTAACAAGACTTGGCACAGACTGCACGAACACACAAGCTCTTTAAAGGAAGCTAACAGACGCCAACAGCCATCAGGTGTGCAATCAGCTGACTAAAACTGAGGCAAGAGCAACCTCTGCAGCGGGGGAGGCAGATCCCCACGAGATGTGACAGGTCTGCATACCCCCAGGAGTGCACCAAATGAGGCAGTACATGAAAAACCCTGACGTTTGCTTGTTTTTCCAGCTGCCTAATTACACAGATTTCCTGATACAGCCAATACCACCAGGTATGTACTCCACTCGCCAACCATCTCCTGACCCAAAGAAACTCACTGAAATTGCTACGAATGGATCTTTGAATACTAAGTTTAATCAGAAGCCAATGCCATGTTTCACGACTCAATTTTTTAAGACGACTGTTTATGTGATCAAAGTCAGCTAATGATGCCGTGATGATGTCACGAATACAACCACAGAAGAAGGGAAAGCTTTGCAACAAGTGTCTTTAAAATCTGTGACAAAACCAAACACCACAGGCCAGCACAGCATCTGATGTGGCATTTCCCTGAATGATATACTGACCCAGACTCTGACAAATGTGCACCTGACTTTGCATCGACCTTGCCGAGACGCTTGCCTGTGGAGGAGGCTAGGAGAGCCAGAGAAATTTAGAGCACCATAACTCAGCTTAAATGAGAGTAACCAACTTCAAACTTTACAGGATTCACTTTACAGGATTAACGTCACATAACTTTTTGTTGTAGTCTTTGGGAAAATGGAGATAACAACATTCATTATCTGATCTTTTAAGCATGTTGTGTTTTTTTCCAACAAGCATGGATCACATTGCTAGCCATCAAGAAACCAGAGACAGATTTTGAAATCGGCAGGTTCTAGATGTCTTCTTTTTACAGTTGTTAGTGTCATAATCACAAGATCGGCAGCTAGTCACTTAAAGCGCCACCGCCAGTTGACTAATCGGTTAATCTGAGCAACCCTACTGGAAAGCATTGTGTATGTGAGTGCTAGTTGTTGTTGAGGCCTTTATGATCGTTGTTAGTTGTGTGCTGAAGTTCGTGTCACTAGTTTCACAGACATGGTTTCGGTTTACAGTTGCAGTGAGGTATTAAGTTGTAGCTGCTGTGAGAACCGCTTGGCCATTTGCATTTTGGTTGTGTGTTTCTAGAGCTGGTTCAAGCTGTAGGGCTGTCATTGACAAGTCAAGCTGGACTGTAAAAAGGTTTGGGAACCACTGCTGTAGGTATTGTAGTACATGGGTACGATGCAGAATACTGCAAAGCTATGTCCTCTCTGTGGTTACTTTGAGTTTTAATTGTGAGTTAGACTGTTAATATTTTATATATAGATATAGTACTGTGTTTTTCTATATTTAGTTGCATCTGTATGTAATTAATTAATATTTATATTCTACATTTTGTATTGTCAGGTTAAAATTTATACAACAAAAATAATTTAATAGTTCATGCTTTTTCCCTCTAGAGAAAACTGTCTTCTAATGGTTCAGGTCAATTCAAATAAACTTTGACATAATGACAATAAAGCGAACAGTTGACGTAACACCAACAAACTGTGGCAGATCCTTTCACATGTTAGGGCAGTGTTTAAAAGCCTATGTGACCCCTGTATATGCCCTTCCTGACAACAGACATAAACATCATCAGAGTTGCTTCTGCCGATTGTGATGTTGAGTTTGGATGACTATACAATCATGGAACTTGAATCCATAACTGTGTTTCTGGCTTATCCCTCCTACCACCAGGCCACTGGCTGACCGTGGGATATGAACCCACAACCTTATGGTTTTGGGCTAACCATTGCTATCACCAGACTATTGACCAATTGTGGGACTTGAATCCCAGAACCCTTTTGTTTTGGGCTCACCCATCCTACTAGCCAATTTGGGACTTGAATCCATAACTCTGTTTCTGGCTTAACCCACCAGGCCACTGGCTGGTCAGGAGATTTGAATCCGCAACCTTGGGGTTTTGGGTTATGGGTTATGGGTTTTGGGCTAGCCCTTGCTACCACCAGGCTATTGGGGTTTGAACCCTCAGCCTTTTGGTATCAGGCTCACCTCTCCTACCAACAGGCTACCAACGCCTCCCCCCCGTTTACCCCAAAAAGTTCATGCAACCTTATTTTAAATCCATGTCTTGACTTGACAGTGTTTCATCAACTTGACATCGAATTTGACGAAAGCAACTATTATGACAGATATTGCCTTTTGGAAACAAGTCTTTATAAATGTTTATGTAGGTGTCATGTAATCTTATGAACACTGCCCTGCAGTAAAGTGTTATGGCGTTTTACTTTCAGGACACTGCTTTGAGGAAAATGGCTTGGTGATTTATGGAGGCTGATTGTTTTGTTCTGGTATTTAGGCATAGCTGTTATTCACTGCTCTCCTACTCTTCTATACGGATCAGAAAGACCCTTAAGCCGCATCCGTATCACTTTGCCTAGATGTAGTGAGCTGTAAGCATGGTTAACAGAGCATGGGCAAGCTGTCTGCAAATGGCATCCTCTGCTAGATGTCTGACATCCGCATGCAAATTCAATCCGAGGCAGTAAGACGTCATAGTTCTACTTTTTCTGTAGGGTAGGGAAAATATATGTAAGTAGTCTGTTTTTCCTGTCTCGGGCCTGAGATACAAATTCACAGATGTTGTGTATAAAATTCATACTTTGCTGTTCCGTTACATGTTCAGGATCTCCGACAGGCTTCTGCTGTAAGGCTGCTTAGGAAATGCAGTGCTTGTGTGCACGTGTAACTGTTTTACTCCTCCAAAATCATCACTCATTCCAAAGAAAAGTGCATACCGTTGACCGGCGAGGCACAGGGCCTTGCTCGTGTCGTGTGAGGCAGTATTCGTTCCTCTCTGAGAATGTACTGTGACTCTCTAGCTTTTTATGAGAGGACTTTGAGGGTGGAATTCATACTTCTTTTTAATGTTTCGACTTCAAATCATGAGTGTCTTTTAGATCAGGAGTGTCACATAGTATTGTATTGTACTGTCTGTATTGGACTATTTATTGTATTCATATATGAACTGTGAGACAATAAACTATTTTTCATGATACGATTGCGGTGTCTTTTTCAGGCCTGTCATCTTTTATTTGTTTCATGCCAAGCATTTGAAACTCACAAAGACAGCTTCATGCATCTTATCTTTTGCAGCTCCTTGCTTCTTGCATGACCTGAAGTGACCTGGAGTGATTAACTCAAAATCATCTCTGCTGATGACTCAAACCTGGAGTTCTAACTGCACACAAACTGCACGTCTGGCAGTTTCAGACGCTTTGACCGTTAAGAAACCAAGTCCGCTCTCTCACCTCTATTTCAGCGAGTCAGGCTGTGTGTGTGTGTGTGTTCGTGTGTGTGTGTGTGTATTTTCTTCCCCTGTGGCCTTCTTGCTGAGTCTTGTGTTGGAAAAACGTTAAGCAGGCGGGTTATCTGTGGTTTCAGAACGGCATTTCCCTGAATAGTACAAAGAAGTTATCAATGGCAACAAATGCACAAACAGCAAATGAACAATTTCAAAATGACTGTTGTCACCACTTCATTCATCCTAGGACTATGAGGATCTAAAGCAGCCTTTATAACAGAGAGGAAGGCCTGTGGTCTGTTTGATTAAGAGGTAGTATGTAAGATATGTATGTAAGAATGTAGCTAAGATTAAGTATGGTAGAGTTTTGTGAGTTTACTCTAAACAATATCTACAAACTCCACACAACTTACAATGACTGGCCTTCGTTGTTTTCTATTAATGACTGGCCTTCGTTGTTTTCTATTAATGACTGGCCTCCACTGTATTCTATTATTTACCTGCAGTAGTGGATGCTTGTACTTGCCCATAGAACAAATGCTAAAGTATGTTTTTCAAGTAAGATACTATATGCACTTTTGCTACTAAATTATGTGCATTAAATAGCCTATGAATAAAGCTAAAATGCTATGCTAATAGGTAGCATGATTCCTACTTTCACTGAAAGCAGGGGTCACTTCAGCTAATGCTATGGGCTCATTAAGCAGTTTAACAGTTTACGGTACTTAATGCAGACGGAAAGTAAAATGCACTGAAAGTAAATGATCAAGTGTGACCATAAAGGCCTGTCACAATTATTGCATAATCACATGAACACAGTTATTGAAACTCATCACAATAATTTAAGCTCTTCACAGTTATGGTCCACAGTTATTAGCTTTCACAATCATGTGTTTACATAGTAATAAACAGAATACATGTAGGAAATGCATTTATTGGGTCATATTGTTAAGTAATGTTTGTTTATTTGTCTTCACACTGTTTCTGTGGTCAGTTGAGCGCTATCTTAGCTGATAGCTAATTAGCTAATTTGACCCCTATGTGGTTACAGTTTAAAGAAGACCCTATTATGCTCATTTTAAACGTTTCTAATTTTATTTTTGGGGTCTACTAGAACAGATTTACATGCTTCATTTTTCCCAATACGCAATACTGTACATCTGTATTCACCTTCTGTCTGAAATGCTCTGTCAGAGCTCCTGTGTCTTTAAGCCCTGCCTCCCAGTGAGCCCAGTGTGCTCTGATTGGTCATCTCACCCACTCTGTTCTGACTGGTCAACCTCCAGGGTGGTCCCCATGTACACGTTCCACTCCTGTCTTGCAATCTAAAGACAGATCCCTCTTTTCAGAGCAGCTATATACACTGTGACTGTTCTTCTTACATGGCTGTAAAACTCTTCCTGGCTTCAAGTAGTCGCTGTGTGTTGTGTAAGGGGGGTTGCCAAGCGGGCAATAAGGACTATGTTACGAAGTGATGTCATCTTGCAACAGAGAAAAAGCTTTAGTTGTGCCCCACACTGCTCAGTGCAGGCTACTATATTGATGAAAGAGCAATTAACAGCTCATTTTGAGCCACTGTGGTAACTACATTTTGATAGCTCTTTAACTAATATTAAGTACCTAACTTAGTAAAAGTGATCAAGTTTTACAATATCAGTTCTCCATGTATTGTTCCTCAGAATAATGAGCTGCTAATAGCAATTCAGTAACCACTAACTGGTCTACACTAGCTTTCAATCTTAATTAGCCATCTTAGCATCTTCTTACTTAAAATGTTTCTACTTGATCCATCCAAGGCCAACGTGTAAGAGATGCAAAAGTGCAAAGCTATTCAATCAAGTGCTAGTTATGATGCAAAGCCTGTCACCATGGCACCAAAATAACAGCCCACATTGTCCCTGTCTACCATTTATAGCACAGCAATTAACACTTGGCACAGTGTTTGGAACGGTGATTACAAAATCCTCAATCCTCATAAATACGTTGGGAAATGCACTGGGACATTATCCAGCTCCCCTTTAGCCTACAAGATCTCAGGCTTACATCTGTAGCCCAGACGGTTATGAACAGGGCCGTTTGTGTGTGTGCTGTCCAGATCACTGGGGCAAAGTGGACATGGGAGTGGGGCAACAAACATGGCTGCCCCCTGGCTCCAATACAGGGGTCTGCAGCCTCCTCCAAACTACTAAGTGACTAACTTTTGCTTGTGTTTCACCATTTCTTTGCAGTTTTAACATTCTTGCTTCCTGCCATTTGACAGTTACTCACTCTCTCACTCATATTCTAAACCATCTAATCTTACTGGGTCGCTGGCGGTGCTCTCAAAGGGCGGGAGGCAGGATACACCCTGGACAGGCAGACATAGGATGGACATACAGATTCACACCTAGAGGACAATTTAGCATCTCCAATTCACCTGACTGTGTGTCTTTGGACTCACATAGACACGGGGAGAACATGCAAACTCCACACAGAAAGGACCCTGGACATCCTGCCTGGGATTCTGAACCAGGCCCGTATTCCTGTAAGGCGACAGCACTACCCACTGCACCACTGTGCCATCCAATTTGATAATTAGACAAGTGGAATTAGATTTGTTTATTCTTATTTTGTACATTTAGCTTCATCTTTTAAGCAGGAAGTACAAAAAATAAAAAATAAAGTGGATGCATTCTGGAGAAAGCGGTCAGAAATATTTAAGAAGGAGGTCCATTTGGAAATAATTCACTTCTCATTTCACAGCTAAGCGTTCTCATTCTGTGCACACTTCTGCAGAAGCATAGCTAAGAGGTGGGCAATGTCACAACAGCATGAAGCATGGCCACCCAGTTGTGGAAAGTGAGACAGTTAACCATTATCAGTCAGACAATCTTTAGGGTGAAACTCATTCTCAATTATTAGGTTACCGATCAAAATCAGAATCAGATTTACTGGCGAAGTATGTTGACACACACACACACACACGCACACACACACACACACACACACACACACACACACACAGAATTTGGTTTCAGCAGTTTGTATGCCTCTTGTATTATATCCAATATACAGACAATGTACACATAATGTATAGACAGTTCATATTATACATAATAAATACAGACACTACAACAATATACAATATACACAGTATGCAAGCAAAATGCAAGCTGTATAAGGAGAAGAAATATACAGACAATGTACATATTATTTACAGACAATACACTCTATACAAGCAACTTACACAGGTGTGTGTGTGGTAGTGCAAAAAGCAGTATTGTACATGTATGGGGACAAAATTGTGGTGTATAATATGATATAATATTATCAACTGGTTAGCCATGGTGGCACAGTAGGTAGCCCTGCCACCTCACACCAAGGGCCTGGGGTCGATTCCCGACTGGGGTGTCTGGGGTTCTTTCTGTGTGGAGTTTGCATGTTCTCCCCGTGTCTGTGTGGGTTTCCTTCCTGTAAGGTGAAAGTGCAGCTGCCCTGCGATGGACTGGTGGTCTTTCCTGGGTGTTTCCTGCCTTCCGCCCAATGAGACAGAGCCTGACTTCCGTGACAGAGAAAGACAATCAGCTTAGAAGATGAATTATCAGTTATTAGAGTATGATGACATTGCAGTTAGCATAATTAGCTGTGATAGGCAAACAGGTGAGTGAATGTCCTCTGGGTTCCTTCAGCAGTGCTGCTCTGTGAGCTACATCATGATGAGTTGGTTACTCATGTTTGTCACTGTGAATGCTTTTAGATCATTATCAACCAGAGCATAGATATCATCGCTGTCAAAAGAAAAACATGTCTCCCCATTTTAGATTTTTACTTTTATGCTGCTGTTTACACTGTGTTCATTCAAATTTCGTGATGAATGGACCAACAGAAATTGCTCAGAGTTGCTTGGTAACAAGTCTGGTTCCATTGACTTCCGTTATAATTAAATTAGGTTTTTGCCGTCTCCTGTTGCATTTTGGAGATCTGTTTTTCTTTGGACAGAGAGGATATCCAACATGTGATCAACATCATGTGAAAAAGAAACTGACCCCCCCTAAATTTTAAAACCTGTAGCCGCTTCTTCACAGAACTACTTAAATTCAGTTATCTTGCACTACCACACACAAACACACACACCCACACACACACCTGTGCATGTTGATGTTATAGAGTGGATTGTCTGTGTATTTCGTCTCCTTATACAGTCTGCCTATTGCTTCCATTGCTTAACTTATTTATCAAGCATGAGCTGCTGGTTTGAGGGCGCTTCACACTATCTACATTGCGTTCAAGTGAGGATTTGGACAAATCTGCTCCAAAACATTTGTTTAGGTTTTTTTCCAGCCTTTCAGGTTTCTTCAATAACAGGGGCACATCCAGAGGCAGCAAAACATCCCACACATTCTCTACTCTCACCACCGTGTTTGCATGTTGGTATGATGTTCCTATTGTGATTAATATAACGAGAACTGTGATGCCCACAAAGTTACATTTTGGGCTGGTCTGTCAAAAGAACATAATCACAGAAGGCTTAACACTTTTCCAGGTGCTATTTCTTTGGCAAACGTGAGACGAGCATTGATGATACTTTTAGTTTAACACAGAAAAAACAGCAGCTTTGAACTTAGCTTACAGCTCCTGCCCAGGATACAACCTAGCTTAAAGTGATTAGCCACCTAGCCTATTGAAGGCTGCTACACGACGCATCATTGCAGCATACTAGCCCTAACCCATTCAGTACTATTCGTAATGACCTAAATTAACCCGGCATCCTTGACTTTTTAGCACAGGATATAGTACATTTTAAAGTGAACCAAACCCAGGCGTGCCCTGACACCACAGCAAACATGAATGACAGAGGTCTACAGTCAGCAGGCCTGGTGTTAACTTCCAGCCTTTAGTGTTAACGTTCAGCCATTAGACTTTTCCAATCCAACGTAAACAAGTCACATTAAGGGTGCACCCTTAATCTTAGCATTAGCTGACCGTGCAGATTAATTAACATTTTTATACAATTACAGTTTTCCTAAAATAGATTTATTTAGATTGCATTGCTTACAGTATTACAATACATTGATCAGGCATAACATTACGACCACTTCAATGTATCTACACTCTTTATCCATTTTTACCACATAGATGGCACCTTGTAGTTCTACAATTACAGACGGTAGTCCATCTGTTTCTCGGTATACTTTGTTATCCCCCCATCATCTTTTTTTCTTTTTATGGGCAGGACCCCCACAGGACCACTACAGAGCAGGTATTATGTGGGTGGTGGATCATTTTTAGCACTGCAGGGACACTGACATGGTCATGGTGTGTTAGTGTGTGTCGTCCTGGTGTGAGTGGATCAGACACAGCAGTGCTGCTGGAGTGTTTAAACACTGTGTTCACTCACTGTCCACTCTGTTAGACACTCCTACCTTCCTGGTGCAACTTGTAGATGTAAAGTCAGAGACAATAGCTCATCTGCTGCTGCACAGTTTGTGTTGGTCATCTTCTAGTCCTTCATCAGTGGTCACAGAACGCTGGCCACAAAACGCTGTTGGCTGGATAGTTTTGGTTGGTGGACGATTCTCAGTCCAGCAGTGACACTGAGGTGTCCAGCAGCACTGCTGTGTCTGATCCACTCACACCAGCACAACACACACTAACACTCCTCCACCACGTCAGTGTTACTGCAGTGCTGAGAATGATCCACCACCCACATAATACCTGCTCTGTGGTGGTCCTGTGGGGGTCCTGACCATTGAAAAAAGTTGATACGGGGCTAACAAAGTTTGCAGAGAAACAGATGGACTACAGTCTGTAATTGTAGAACTACAAGGTGCACCTATGTGGTAAGTGGAGCTGATAAAATGGACAATGAGTGTAGATACATTGAGGTGGTGTTTTGCCTGATCAATGACGTGGTGTTAAGGGAGGTCATAATAACAATCTGCGTGCGTGTAGTTCTGCATCGTCCAGCCGTCTGCCAATGGTGCTGGCACTAACTGGATGACTCATTGAGGGCATTACTGTTTGCAGAATGTCTGCAGTTGTGGTTGTTGAATCAGTTAGTTGCAGCAATAAGCCCTGTCCTTGCTAACGCCACATTGCTGTTGGTTGAGTCCTTCTTGGTGTAACTATTTGGGCAACTATTCTTTTGATAAAGTAATAATTTAATGTGTAATCATTTAAAAATAAATGTTTTGTGCTTGATGTTTGTCTAATTAATTAATTAATGCTGTCTAATACTTTTTTTAAGGTACTGAAATTGGGTTGTTTTAAACTGCGGATGTACCATATGACAAAGAATGAAAATTGTGTCAACCAGCTCTCTAGTCTTCTCCTGCATATCTTGGTGTAACCTTGTGTTACCTTGATCCAACTTATCTTAAAATCAGATGCCCTTTTTAAGTTGAAGGGTGTGCTACAGCAGAGAAACACTAAAACTAAGGCCTGCGTACCCACAGCCTACAGTGCAGAAGTGTTCTTTCAGGCCATAGAAGAAGTGAAAGAAGTGGAGACCAGAGGAAACAGGTGAGAGCTGAGAGGAGGCCACCACAACATCATGTTTGCGTCTGAGCACTGACCAAGCTGAGGCCCTTGAAAGAGAGAAACTGGGCAAGACAGACTGCCTGATAGAAGAGAGAGAGGAACCCAGGCACACAGTTCACCACAGAAGATCAAAAAAGAAAGAGCTTAAAGGAAGAGAGGAGGAACTGCAGAAGCGTGAGAGAAAGGCACGCACACGCAGGTCCCCAGTAGTCACATGGCCTGTATATCCGCTTTGACACATTTTACTCTGCCGACCGCAGGCATGCACGTCGGATTTGGCAGGCTGCTGTGAGCGCAGGCGGTGTGCGTGCTGTCTGACTGAACAACCATGAGCTTCAACAAGAACCGTAAAGCAGCTCTGCAGCAGCAGAGGAGCCTGGACACCTACAGCTTGGAAAACTCCCCCAAGAAGAATCCGCTCTGGAGACGGCGTTCCTTAAACAATGGAAAACAGCCCAAGAAAGGAGAGAACACTGGTGGGACGCTGCCACGGGGACGCAATCAGGTGTGTTAACTGAAAGGTTCATGCCTGTCTGTCTTGCAGGCTGATCATGAATGATACTATATTAGTTCATGATCATATATATATATATATATGATCATGGGTTGCATGTTTGTGTTGAATGCTTGTGTTGAATGGTTGATCTTGCATCAGCACACAAAGGCCACTGTTTAAAACAAGGAACCTGTAAACCTACACAAAGATGATAATCCATAACCTATGTAATGAAGTTTTAAACCACTGCATTTAAAGTTCTGGAATATGTATTTTTATTTAATGAATACATCAATATATAAATTGATTAAATGATTTTTAAAATAAATAAATAAATGTTTTTATTGTTTTCAAAAAGAATAAAAGTTGAATGCATTAATGAATGTATTTTCAGGGCACTTCTGAAAGTAAAAAAAAAACTTAGTTGAGTTGATTCTGTAATTCTAAAGGACATTGCCTTGGAACTGATGATACTCTATATTCTCTATACAGTCGTATGCAGATGTTTGGTGCCCCTGGTCTTGTTTTTTAAATCTTCTAAGTGCACATAAATGAACAGATCCTCTACAGAGATCACACTTCTACACTTGTTAATGCACACTGCAGATGCTGTATAACAGGTGCAGTTTAAATATCCACCTTGCACTGGGTTAGTGGAATCAAACAAAATGCCACTCACATTTTAATACACAATATTGTTTATTACTAGTAAATGTTCCCCAAATTTGTGTAATTCACATCATGCATTAATAATGTGATAATGTGCAGATAAATGCTATATATATATATATATATATATATATATATATATATACATATATATATACACACTTATATATTTTTGCCATATATGTTCCCTGTAGAGGTTGTGTTGATTTATTTTCACTTAGATAACCAACAAAACATGTAACTTTAGCATAAGATGTTCTATTATATACCAACTTGAATACCTAACTAGGTCAATGTGGTGGTAAATGCAGTATCTCTTTTTTTGCAGTTAAACCGAATGTTCTCAAACTCCCTGGTGGACTACACAGACCCACAGAGGTAAATGCAGGGCACATCATTCTCATATCCCATAAAGAATTCTCTGCAAGAAGGTCTTTCAAATAATTAAGCACTTACATGCCAATTACATACATACAAAGCTCACCAAAGTCCTTCATAGTAGCCTACGTGCTAATGAATGAGTTTTTCTTCTACCTTCAGGACAACAGTTGTGCTAGAAAAGCAAGACAATGAAGTGTTTGGATTTGAAGTTCAGGTATGTTAGTTTCTTCATTTCAGTTTCAGCCAAACATTCTTGGTGGTGGGGGGTTATAGTTTCAGTTCAGTTTTTCGTCCTCTTCTTAATTAAGCACAGGACTTACACAGAGCTACACACTGACCAGCACATAGCTGTTAGAATGGTATACTATTTATGTCAGTACTAATTTGAATGCCTTTCTGTCTGTTGGCTTTCTTCACAACCCCTAGACGTACGGGCTTCAGTTGAGGAACAGCGATGAGGTGGAGATGTGTACGTTTGTGTGCACTGTGCAGGAGGGCAGTGCGGCAGAAACAGCAGGCTTAACCGCTGGTGAGAAATAGAGCCCTGATGCCGCTTCCTTTGCGCTACATGACCACACCTATGTGCTCCGTCTGACCCTTTTCAGTGATGCTCTTGCCTACACAGCTACCATCTAGTGCTACCACTGCCGCTAATTTAACACCTCCGCACTCACCACTGACTCTCTGACTTTTTCCGATGCCTGACATTTTCACTGTAAACACGGACAGTGTTTGACATTCACCACTCCCCCCATCTCGACCACTCTTGCTTATTTCTCTCATTCTTTCAGTTTTTTGATTGCACTTACTCTTAGCTTACTTTGCTTAACAGTGTTCATGTGATACAGATAAGAAACAGCCTTTATATATATATATATATATATATATATATATATATATATATATATATATATATATACTGAAAGATCTTTTTCTCAGTAAGGCACTTCTTAAACAGCCACACCTCCAGGGTGTTGAGGTGTCTTCTCACAGTGGTGAAAGGATGGACAGAAACGCCTGTGGATGTTTTCAGATTTGAAGCAAGAGTGGAGCTTGATGTTCTCCTCTCTCTCAAAGATGAGCATGTTAAGTGCTGCTTATCAGATAGTGAGATTTGAAAGGTGGTCTATCAGGTCTTGCATGTCTGTTAGTAGTTTGTTTCTCAGTATCTTTCTTCTTTCCTTCTTCCTATCCTTTTCTGCGGTTCTCACACTTTACACCGTACAGTCATATACATACTTATGGTCAATGATCTGCCTCACCATTTCCCCTCTCTTTCTCTCTCTCCCCCTAAGGTGACATCATATTGACAGTAAATGGTGTCAGCATTAAAGGATTCAGCCATCAGCGCATTATTGAACTGATCAGAGAGTCCGTCAACTTGTTAAAGTGAGTAAGATACAAAATAACCTCTATAAGCAAAATAAATGGGACATTAAAGTGAGTCCAAAAAATAGAGTGTTCTGACCTTGACTTGTAAATCCGTGGTTAATTACTGGATTTAAGGCAGCTCCTAAACGAGCAAACACATTTGTGCATAAAATGTTTGCTGGAGAGGCATTAAAAAGCTTTCTGCTAGATGGTCTACTGACCTGAAGGATGGACTCTGACCCATGATGCTATGGTGTGTCTGTGTGTGTCTAGGTTGGAGACCGTCAGTGGGAGTGTGGTTAAGAGAATTGAGCTGGAGAAGAAGATACGCTTGCTCAAGGTATCTATATGTCAGGACGTCCAGCGGTGACCTATAGCACTATGTATAGTAGAACTGTTAGTGCTAGTTTAGTAGTTTTCTGTCATAGCAGAGGCTCCTAACATGAAAAAACACTTAGCAAAGTAGGCTTCATTAATAACTGTTGAACGAAGGTATCTGCCAGAATGTGTCCTATTCAGTCCTAATTTCTCTGGTCTGATCAATCAACTCAGCATATATATATATATATATATATATATTATATGTTTAATATTTGACACTATATTTCCAGGGACTCAATAATAAGCCTAGAGTTTGTTAGAGGTGTTTAGTTGTAAATGTCTTTACACCAGTCTAACAACTTTCCCACAAACACTATTCTATTACTCGTTCTGGCAACAGTATGTCAAAATATTTGCATAGTATCTCAAAACAAAGACTTACTCAAAAAATGACTTTTCAGAATAATAAGTCTTTATTTCAATATTTTAAGAATATAATCCACTATTTTGCGACACTAAATAAGTATTTAAGTACAAGTTAGTACAAAACGTATTACTTAGAAAGTACTAAGTAATTTATTATTTAGTAAGTACTTATTAATACTTTATTTATAAGTACTTTATTTACTTTAAACTTTATTTAGTAAAATAACTAATTATTTTGCAATACTAGATCAATATTGCAAGAATATAAGACATCTTCACAATACTAAATTATTATTTTGTGACACTAAACAAGTATTTATTAAGTGCTAGTTAATACCTATTTTTTCCCCTTAGTAAGTACTTAGTAATGTATTACCTAGTAAGTATTAGTAATTTATTATTTAGCAAGTACTTTGTAATTCTTAGTAAGCGCTTAGTACTTAGGAAGTAATCAGTAAAAATTAGTAAGTTTATTAAGTAAAATAACTAATTATTTTGCAATACTAGGACAATATTGCAAGAATATAAGGCATTTTCCACAATACTAATTTAATATTTTGAGAAAAAAATATTAAGTCATTAATTTGTAAGCCTAAAGAAGTAGAGGAATGTGGCCAGAATGTGAGGAATCAGTTGAATCTCTTTCCGCAAATCTCGATATTGCACTCCAGTGCTCAGAATTCCCGCTGATGCAGGCCTTATGAGAGCTCCCAGAATGACTGTGTGATGCATTTCCTCATGTGTGTGCATATGTGTGTGTTTTTTTCTCTACACAGCAAACACTGCATGAGAAATGGGTAGAGCTGAAGGCCCTCACCGTGCAGGAAAAGCGTCTTACTCGAGGTGAGAAAAAAAACAAACAGCTGAAAAACCACACACGCATCCGTTCACTCCACCAAACTGCTGTCATTCACCTAATGAAAAGAGCTGATGAGGCCAGTGTGTGAAATGAGAAAAATCATAGATCTTTCTGGGGGAGTTCCAACCTTAGACCTCGAGCGATTGGCGGACCGGGCTCAGGCACTGTGCTGACTTCCTGTTGAAGAAATTATGTTCAAAGAAGATACAGTAAAGTTGATTTCAGGAGTCCCAGTGCTGATGCTTCTATCTCTCAAATCAGTTCTCAGTAATGACTGAAAGCCTTCAGTGAATGGTGCATAACCAATCAATGTCTCTCATCAGCGCACCACAAACTGCAGATTTTACCACTAAACACTACTCTGCCACTACTTTCTCCTGTTTCAGTGCATGAATGGCTTGATAATTAGCTAGTGAACTGAGTCAACCCTGTTAGAGTAAAGCAATCAATGAAAGAGCAGCACAGCAAAACAAAGACTAGTGAGTTGAAAGTGAGTAAAGCTTATGCAAAGTAAGTACCACTTTGTTGAGGCTCCCTGTAACGGTTAATAAGATGTTTTGGGAAACTGACGTGTCTGCGGTGCTGTGGTAATCTGTGGCTAGGAGGGACAAGTGGCAGGCAAGAGCTCTTCCTGGTTGCAGATATCAATTGATGTGTTCATTTCAGTTCTGTTATTACCAGAACTAATCTTAGAGATAACAAACAAAACAGGAAGGTAGATCTGTTGATACTTTTGGCCTTCAAGTGTTCTTCCACTTCTTCAGAACTACTGCATGGCTTGCTTACTACTGATTTTGCCATGTGCATACTCAAAGTGCTCATTTGCTATCTCAGATATTTTGTTAACATCAGAAGTTTCATGCCTGGAACTGAGAAACTCTTAGCGAAATGCTGAAAGTATCAGTTTGAAGAATCAACCCCTCCCTACGCAACCTTTCCTGACCCCTGCCACCCTACCCTCCCCCAACCCACCCAACCTCAAACGTTTCACTCTACAGTGCATATGTAGACAATAAGCTACCAAAAACTGAATCCATCATAATTGCATGGTCACGTGGTCGTAAGGGTTTATATAACAAGTGATAATCAGTGGATCTTTTCTGTGCAGGTAACCTGAGTGTTAGCTCTCAGCACCCTTCCTCGGACTCGCTCATGTCTCTCTCGTCCCCTACGGGCCGGTGCGGCCAGCGCTTTTCCAGCGACAGCAGCTGCCTGAGTGCCCTGACGGATGACAGCGAGGACTTACTGTCCCCCGTGTTCGATGACCTAGGCCCATTCAGTCCCCTCGATCCAAGTTGCGGCTTCTTCAGGGATTTCCACCCAGATGGGCTGCCGTCCCGCTCAGCTCTTACCCGAACCCACAGCATCAGCAGTGGCAGCAGCTGCCAATCCCCTACATGGGACAACGGCCGGCCCATGTCCATGCCCAGCTCTATGTTTGGTACCTTGCCCCGTAGAGGGAGGAGGGCAAGCATGCGCAAACAGATTCTGAAGTTTTTACCCGGACTGAACCACTCGGTGGAAGAGGAGGAGGCCACTTGAGTCATCACCAGGCCCACAGACTATTCAAAATGTGAAATTCTTTGCAGTCAGTGAAAAACTTTGTAGGACCGCAGAAAGAATGTGACAACTGCAAGACTTTTCAGGTCTTTCAACAGTTTGTAAAGTGGACTCTTGATGTTTGAAAGACGTTTTAGTCCGTTCAGCACATTGGAACTTATGGCGTTCCACGAGTGACCCCTCCACGGCTTGAGTTTGATTGACCCAAGCTAAACGAGAGCATTACTAACTTCTGCATGCGAAGAACTGTCTATGGACAAGTGTATGAGCAGGTAGCACAGGATGCAGAACAGTGTACAGTATATGAACAATGTACAGTTTATGTCTACAGTAACGTATATATGGGAAGTATAACAAGCATTACCCTAGCCTGGTATTCACTAATTTGGTGGCTCTACTTGAAAACTGCATTAAAATCCTATCGCAAATGTCCAGTTCCTACAGGATCTCATTATGTGATTTGCTATTTGTAAAAGTGATAGCGTGAGAACGAGATGCGGATGCAGTTCTCCAGGTGACCTAGATGTGTATACTATTACATGTAGCAGCAAATAAGCCATTATGGTAGCATATGAAGAACCACTCTTCTTCAGCTGTGTGTTTGCATACCAGGCTATTCCAGGTTATCTAGTAATACTGAGCGAAGGTGTGAAAGATGGTCAATTTTCTGGAGATGCTCTGGAAAAAAGGACAGTTTTCTCAGAGCGCTTGGGTGAAGGGTGGAAGGACTAAGCATGCTGGGCTACATGAGTTAACAAATACCACAGCCCTAAACCACAGATAGATCTGAAAAGTGTTCAAAACAGGATGCGGTCTGGATGAAGGTGCTACCCTACTGACTATTTTTTGCTCTTTGTAGGTGATGTCTTTTTTACAGACTGACATAGCGTCTCATTTGCCACCGATGTATAATATGCACAACAACGGCGATCGCAGGATATATCAAAAGCAGTCTCTGAGCATGCTTTCATGTGAATGTCATGGAAAAGTGGTTTATTAAAACAAATATCTACAGCAAGACTTGTTTTGTTGCTGCTTCTGGCTTACATAAGGAAGCTACCTGAGCATGTAAATGAGCATGTAAATAGATACATGCATTGCAATATGTACAAAGATACATGCATCCTTACTGACCTGGGGACACAGGATCAAATATGTTTTGGTTATTACTGTATTATAAGATGTTAATAAACATATTATGGGTTTGGACACCTCACTGGACACCAGAGGGCAGTATCATACATTGTTTGGAAGTATTTGTGTTGGAGATATTGGGGGACAACTTGATGATCCTATCAGTATGATGATACTCACCGAAAGTAAAACCATATATGAGGCTTATTCAGTGTTCATTTTAATTATCATTCTAAACAATTAATCAGTTTTCAACAAATTATCCATGTACAAAATTAGTTTTTTTCACTTTTTGCACGTTCTGTTCTTGTTGCGCAATGCTAATTTTGTCTGACAGCACTGATTTCAAGTTACTCGGCACACGCAACCATTGCGAAACCAGCCTTTGTAGATGTAACTCCTCTTCACACAGTAAGGTGCTGGACCCATCATCACACATAGCAAAGCCTATGTTTCCCACTCACTCATTTGCATCAATAGCATGATTTCTGGGGCTTTTTGATGAAGACCTGTTGCTTCTGTCTCAGTAACCACAGCAAAACGAGAAAAAGCAAGAAAGTGCAAAGAGTTTTGGAAGGAGAGCTGCACTGCAGACAACGTCAATCCATCTTCAGATCAGACAGCAAAAGCCACAAGGCTTTAACCTGTGCACCAGTAACCATGAACTGCAGCGCACTTACCTGTTGCTAAGCACCAGGTGCACGTTCATGTGGTTTCCTCACTTTAACCTGATATTTGCCTAATGACTTCAGAAAGGTCCTCTGAGCACAGAACACATCAACGTGCCTTACACTGAGCAGGAGTTTACTGGAGAAGCCCTGAACTAGCCCTAAACAAATCTCAGTCTGTACTTGTAGTAGCAGTAACAGCTCTACCATATTTCACATTGTAGATGCTATACAACAGGTACAATTTAAATATCCACTGTGCACCGTTGCAGTGGAATCATGGTATAATAAGCTATGCTCACTCATCTTGAAACCATGACAAGTTACTGCCGCCAACAAAATACTAGTCACAGGCAGAAGTTTGGGCATCCCGGCACACTTTTAATACACAATGTCTGTTTTAATTAAACAAATTGGAGGGAGAAAAAACATGCTCAGTATGTTAAAGTCAGGTAAGAAATAGGAAATATGCACAAACTTTGCAGAAAAACTACATTTTAAAATGTGTTCTCTGTATAAATAATTTATTCACAGTTTACAGTATTTTGGGAACAACAAAACGTTTGGCCATGGTAGAAAATAGGGATGTGTCCTTAAATAATAGGCCATAATTTATGTTTATTGGAATTCACAGAAATACTATGGATGGCTATATGTTTTCAAATATGAGGCACTGTGGGAGTCAGTTTCTTTATGAATTCGATCTTAATGCCGTACCAATATCTCAAATATCTCAATGAAAAATGTCTTTATTTTACACGTATCTTCAAACCCATAATCACTCTGAATAACCCAGTACAGGTGGCTGCAATGCAGTTAAACAACTAACAAATTGCTTCACTCTGGGGCATGTATAGAAATTGCTGAAATTGCAGTTCACCTTAATTTGGCCAAAGGAAAAGGCCGATGTAAGAGACCTTTGTAAGAGAGTTCCTTTTTGGGCCTAGTGTGTCAATAGGAAGTCACCGCATTTAGATCCATGGGAAATACTTCAGTCTGGCCACAACTACAAGAATAATGAACAATGCATTGCAACAGTAGGACTGCAAAGACAAAGACAAACGCACATTCGTTCAGTGGTCTGAAAATAATATGAGCAAACGAGGACGCATTCCAAAAACATTAAAACATTCCAAAATGAATTAAAACTGAGGAAATACCAGTAAATGTCAAAAACATTTATGTATCATGTTATCTATTGAAACAGATATCCATTAAAGTAAGCATGCTAACTAGCTAACTCCACCTCCATGCCTGCTCTCAGCAAGAAAATACATTTGAAAGCAAACAAGTGACAAACAAAAGCACCAAGACAATATAGAATTGAGGTTGGTTTCCAACACTGGAGCTGCTCTTGGTGAATAAAGGGACAAAGCTTGCAACAATTGCTTATACTGGTAAGTAAACGGGGTGAGGAATGAAGAAGGAGGAGGCACTGTGTATTTGACAGGTTGCGTCATCCTGTATATTGCTCTTTAACACTGACTTACAGAAAAAGGTGCATCCATCTCTATATTCTCCACAAGTGGGAGGCTGCATGTGTACAGGCCCTATTGCTTGAGCCCTATAGCAGAATGGACAGATGTGGTTGTGTTATGCATTTCACTGCCATGGTTTTGGTGTACTTGCCCCTTTAGAGGGACGAATCTCTAGAAATCAATACAAAGTTATTTTGACTGATAGGGTCAACTCAGTGATGAAGCACGTGGTCACTTCCAGGATGACAATGCCCCAGTTCACATGCGTTTAGTATGCGTTGATGCATATCATATGCTATGGCCTAGGTGGTCAAGGTCTCAACTCAGATCTCAACTCAGTTAAAGACCTATGGAAGATTTTGGACTGACATTCTAGAACGTATACTCCACCACCATTATCAAAACACCAATTAAGGTATTTGTTTTTAAGGATCAGGTTCCATCCTTTCAGCAGTGCATTGAAAGTGAAACTGCTCTGGTTTCAGGACCCCGTGGACAGCCATGTGCATGCATCCTCACTGGTGATTTCTGCAGCCTTCTTCCAGCCTAACTCAACTGGCGAGCCTTGTCATACTGCCTCCTCAATGGTCCTCGCAATCCGTCCTCACCATGCTGCTCCTACCTCGCAGTCCTTGGGTGGGCTTAGCCCTGTCTTGATGCCTCGGAGTTTGTGATAGCACCACTCCTCTCCAAACCACTTGGGGGTGCTATCCCACTTCTGACACCAGTGACACATCTGTGTAGAGTAAGGACCTGGAAAACTCTGCGCTTCAAGCAAAGGCTGAACCACTGCCAGGGATTGCTGAAACGACCAGGAAGCAGGCAGGTCACTTTCAACCACACAATTCTTCTTGACGTAGGCACAAACACTGCACTACTACCCCACAGCCCAACGCAGAATAGCACAAGATACATTTGTACACATCCTCAAGCCAACAACAACAACAACAACAACAACAACTTATTTACAGGTTTAAATACAAGTCTGGTGCTCCTGTCAGGCTCCACGCATGGCTGCTTTACATGGCTGCTTTTCATGGCCACACCTCCCGCGCATCTATGGGTGATTGAGCAAGTAGATGCTACAATATTATAGTCACTCAAACTCACAGACTCATCTCTAGGAGGATGTTTAACCTGTATGTGTCATAATAAACACTGTACCTACAATTTATATGCAACAGATCAAATGGCAAAAGCAGAGATAGTCTTCTGCAGCCAAAACTGGGAGACAAATCTGACATGGAGCCATGAGTGAGCATGCTAATCTTAATACCTCTTGGTGATGGCGGTCACTCGAATGGGATTAAAACACAAGGACAAATGGCTTGTTTGTAGTGGCGCCTAGACAAAAGGCCATTCATTTGGGGCAGTACAAATCCTCTGTTCTCCACTGGCTTAGAATTACATCGCACCCCAGCACAAGTCCTGCTTGCCATAGCCTGTGCGCAGAGTCTTCAGAATGCAAGATGGGATCTCTAAGTGTGAAAGAGAGGGACGGTGGAGCAGAACAGTGACCGGACATGACATACAGCAGTTTAACTAATCTACACGTCTTGAACAATAACAACAGAACAAAAGCCCAATTATAAGAACCTGAACAAACAGCATTACCTAAGTCAAGATGGCAGAAACTGCAAGAGTGATCGAGGCTGAAAGCGACACAATTCTGGCACCAGCGGTGGACATTAGCGGAGGAATAACCGTGGAGGCCCTGCAGACACCGGAGGAACCTGTGGGTCAAGCCACTCTGGTTATGATTGAAGGGGATGATTCGGTGTTTTACAGTGAGGATGAAGAAATTCCGCAGGAAGTGTCTGACTTTGCCCCACAGTCCGTGGCTGTAGGATCCCCTGGGCCTGTGGAAACTCCGTCTTCACCCCAGATTCAGAGTTCAGGAACTGAAGAATTAGTGCCATCTCTGAGTCACAGCATTGTGCTAATGGAAGCAGGCTCTATGCATCACAGTGGTGCCATGCTGGAGGAAGAGGAGAGTTTAATGGAGAATGAAATGAATCATTTTTCATCTTTCGTCCCTGTTCATAGAGCAGAGGATGAAGCTATAACACCATCTAAAAACAGTGCAGTCCTCAATGAAGAGCTTTCAAACTCCTCAAAAGTACAATGTGCTGCACCGTCACCTATTCAGAACAAAACACAAATAGACGAGAGCCTACTCGCAGACAAGATGACCGAGAGTCCATCAGAATTACAATTGGAACAGGGGTCTGGAACACAGGAGAGAGGTAAGCAGCTTGGCGAAGTGGAGTCTCGTTAGCTTAATTCATGGCAGTGAACACATAACTGAACTAATCAAATATATTGTATTCAAACAGAGCAATTTGCACTTTGCAAATAGGGCAATTTTGTTAAGTGAAGGGGTATTTTACTGATATTTCATAATCTCTGTATAATTAAATGGCTGTAAGATGTAAAGAAAGTTATTCAGAGTGCTTTGATGTGAAATGCTGCATTCTAAGTCAGAATTATTCACAGCGTTGATGGTGTGAATCAGACGTCTAAACCATTTAATGCTTCTAACAGCTCCCTCACAGACAGTTAATGCATGAAATGGTTAGATTGCCGTCTCTGACACCTGGGATAAGATTGAGATGAGATTTTTAACAGACGTTTTGAGGTGGTTTCGACCTAAAATTACTCTTCTGTTTAATATTTATATATATAACTTGGCTGTTGTAAGGCAACATAGTCCCCAAAGAAAACACATTTTGCCACTATTTTACTATAATTAACATAGAACAGTGGTTCCCAACACCACAATTATATAGAAATCTACACACTTAACCATTTCTCTGAATGACTTTATTTACATTTTAACAATTGAGTAATTCAGGTCTTTTAAATGGTGGGATTTTCCTGCAAGGTCTTAATCTATATGAAAAATTCATTGGGTGTTGTGGGTGTCAAACACCAGTGACCAAGAATGTAAACAATGTAAACAGTCTAGTATACGTTAACCCATTCATGTTCAGCACTTAACTTTAATACACAGAACTCGTTCTGATTAACCTGAAGTGATGAAATTAAGCAAAGATATGTCTAACATGATAGGTTCAACATGATAAATGGGTAGATAGAAGAAGCTAGATTAATTCTTTCTTAAAGATTTGTGTTCATGCAATTTCAGAGAACATTCAAAGAAAAAAAATCACTAATAGAGATCAATGGGTTAATACTGTGCATAAATCAAGGTTGACCTGACCCATATGGCTGAAAGATCCAGCTCATTTAGCTTGTGTGGTTATTAAAGTGGTAGGCTATCTCTTTTTTCATGAGGTGGCCATGATGCTGCTGAAGGGAGAAACTAATATTAATAATAATTATTCTGGGTTTTTTGTTGTGGGGGGATACAGCTGACTGAGATTCATTAAGCCCATGTAAAAACTCCTGCAAGTTGCTCTTGGTGTTGATCCACCGTCACTAGCAGCATTTTTCCATTTCCGTCACAATCTGTTCACTGCTACGGCAAATGTGTTATGGTTTCCATGACTTCCCTACACTACAAGGTTCTTGTGTTCCGTCAGATGATTCAGTATCATACATAAACCGGATAAACATGAGACCATATATATGTCCACAAAAAATGATAAAACCAGCCTTGTCTCATGTTGTCTCAGCTTAAGTAACCCTTGAAAATGAACTTCAGCATTGGGTTATTGTTACGAAAGTTAGAATGACTCATGTAAGAAACCTTGGGCTAACCTCTTGACAGACAGGAGGACTTCTTTGGTAAGATACCTTTAGAATGTATTATGATATACATTGTATTTTGCCTGTACGCTACAATTTGAAGCTCATTTAACTGTAGTTGTTTGTGAATTATATGGGGAGATGAGCTTATTACAGAAAATTCCACCACAAAAAAGCCCTACACTATTTCTCTAACAGGTAGAAAATACCTAGGGATACATTTCAGCCACCATCACTCTTTATGTAGTGAATTAGTATGCATTAGTGGTGATGATTTGTTTTTGAGATAACTTAAGCCACCATTGGCTTTTCTGAGAATACTGTTGATGGTGTCAGGCAAGAGCAAGTACAGTAGTCCACTTTCGAAGCTATACTTGTCCCTGGCACTTACTATTCAGCTCTGTAGTGGTCTGGGGAAGTAGTACAATAGGTACACATATTTAAGGGGACCATATAGGTGGAGTATTGGTTGGTGGTTTTGTCCCAGTTCAGACCCTCTGCATAAGGCATGAATTAATGACTTACACTGCCAAAGAGTATGTTATAAATTTAATGATGGAACAAAACATCTCTAAAAATAACCAACAACATTCCTAAAGAGGAATTCTACATGCAATTCTGCATAATCATTAGGATTCACCATTTTTAATAGGAACCAGATACCTGAAAGATTCAATGCCTTTTAACAGTGATCTTTACAGAACATTAATTCATGAATCCTGGATAAATGCATGGTTAGTGCACTAGTGGTCAGTTAAGTTCTATTTTACTTGACCATAAATGAAATGAAGGCTTGACATGAGACACTCCCAAACCCTATCCTTTTCCCAGACACAGCGAGGGGAGATGGAAGCATCGCCACTACTGAACGGCACGAAGACACAGAAGAAATGGACCAAAGCAACGAGTCGTCTGACCAGTCGCGCCGTGCAAAGTATGGAACAGTCTCATACCGACGCATTCGCAGAGGTATTGCTCGACAGAGGATCGAGGAATTTGAGGCCATGATGCAGCTCTGAAAATGTGCCACAAGGAAACACGAGTTCAAGGACCAGACTGTGACTGAATGTGCTTGAGCTGCAACAGCTTTTATAACAAAAAGAGACTTTTGGTGGTTCATTTTCTTCACTGGATTGGTAGGATAGTAAATGTTTGTGTTCCATTTAATAGGTCAGTTAACAATGCACGACCCAGTTTCCCTTGTGTGAATGCACAGTGAGCTGACAGGACTGGATTTCTGAGCTGTAAATATGAGAAAATACTAGGTTAATTAAACTCTAAAACACTGCGAGACTAAATGAATAAGAGGATGAAGGAACACAATCCTCCAGACAAAAGACTCATTACTGGAATATTTGTGCAGCTAAAAGCTAAGCTCAGACACAGCAGGTCATGCTAATATTGCAGCTCGGCTACACTGTTAGCACGTGTGGTTTCCTCTTGTATGCTCACGTGCATAAATATCATCTTAATAAACTTTGATAATATGCATTGCAAAACATGGCCTACTTAATATGTATGAATTAAACAGACTAAAAGGACAATAATCAGTGCTGTAAACTGGATTTCTATCAGCTTGCACTGTACAAGTGTAATGGTTAAAAAGAGAATAAAGTGACAAGAGAATACAGCCAAATCCACACTGGCTATTTGGCTGGAGATCCTTCCAGCGGCATGTGTTACATTTAATGCAAGTGGACCATACAAATTTTTGTTATTTTGGGATTGGATTTTAACTGAAACTGACTAAGAAGTTAAAGTGTAGAATTTCATGGGGTAACTAAAGGAATCATGGCCATTTCCATCATAAAATAAATAAAAATAATGGAGAAATCTGCCTTGTTTGTACTTGGTTTGTAATCAAAGGCTGACTAAAGATAGACATGACCAGATGCTCTTATGCTGCTCCTGTATGTATGTGGCCTCTCAAGTATTCCTAGTTAGTACAGTAAAATAATATGCAGACTTCTTGGTCTGCATATAATAGATCTGAGCTACTAAGACACTGGCTAAATGCTTACCACAAACCATTCGTCTTGCTGCTGATCATGGTGCCTCCACATATGGATTTGCTGGTTGTCTCCACCAATACAAAAGCGGGACTTGTCACTGAAGATGGCCTGCTGCCATTCGGAGTCACTCCATGACTGTCTGAAACGACACCATTGCAGTCTTTGGTGATGCTGACGTGGTGTTAATGCAGCCGTCTGCCAATGGTGCTGGCACTAACAGGACGACTCGTGGAGGGCATCACTGCTCACTGAATGTCCGCAATCGTGGCTGTTGGGTCAGTCAGGTACAGAGATAAGGCCTGTCCTAGCTTACATCACATACGTGGCTGAACTTGAAACTTCAATGCCTTACAACATCAAACTTACACACCAAGCTTCATTCCCGTTCGCTGATTCCTTCTGGGTGCAACTATTTAGGTAACTATTCTTCTGGTAAGGAGTGTAATATATGGTTGGATTCTTTGCTGATACATTCTTGGCAAAGTGGTTGGACTTCCTTACTCTTAACGGGCAGTCAAGATGACCACACTTTCTGGCAAAGGAAAAGCTAAAAAATATTTGGTTTTGGCAGGTTTTGCTTCTTATATGGAAGATAAGGTGCCATCGACTGTTACAATCCTCTGAGACATACTGTTGTATCTGCTGCTGTTTACTTCTGTAGTCATTCTGCTTATGCCATCAGTAATCACATAATCAAACAAGTCGAGTAATGCAGTTCCACTGGGAATCAGACACAAATCCAAGAGCACCAAGTTTCACTGAAGAGAAGCAGTTTTTTCCTCCTTTTTCCACCACTCTGGTAGAGGTCCATCTCGACAGGCCTGGTTCCAGTTTGCATCAGAAATAAATTGCGGCAGAAAAGTGCATGACATAATAGCTAATTTGTAGAGATTACCACAACCAAAAAAGCACCAGGGGTGCTGTTGGAAGGGTTGTTACATATAATAGTACAGTCTCTCTCAGAATACTGTGTGTCAAAAAAATAAGTACATGCGTATACTTGCAAGCTATAATGGATTAACTTGTGACTGCAGCAGAGCGCATCACTTGCAGCGAACACGCAAACTTGTCAGGGTTGATCAGACATACAGAATAAGCACTGTGTAAACTGAGTAGTCTACCTGCTAGAGTACCAGAGCCCTTCTACATACCTAAAAACACAACTACCTGCAAGCTACGGCACTAGTCTTAGGTAGGAGTTAGCTGTGAAAACTGGGGGTACAAAAAGTAAAACTGATGGCTATAACAGAACTCTGGAGGCTTTTATCTCATTTTTAATTTGCTTTTTAGGAAACTAGAACCTGGAAAGGCACCTGGTTTGCACTGTGTGGTAAAGCCCTTGAGGTTACGCAGGTGTATTCTTCACTTTATGGTGGGCTTCTGCAAATGGATGCCTACATCCTCAAGTGCTCTCGATCTGCAAAAGCTTCTTTTTTTTCTGTCATCCACTAATGTGGTCTTTCATAGTCTGTGAGGTTGCCTGCTGTTGTTACGTTCACTAATGCAATCTTCCTTCTCCATGTTTACTTCTACTCCTTACTGGCATCAACACATCTTTGGTTCCCTTTGCTGAGAGAACAGGGCAACAGACTCCAGCAACGTATCCTTGAATTGAGGATGGTGTTCTGCATATATGCTGCAGCTCACTCTTCATATATATTTCAGTGTGCTGGAGCAGAAAACAACAACAAAAACACAACAAAAGGACCCAAACATACCACTGTCCAACAAACTGTGTTTGTTGCAGGTTTTGCTATTGGTATGCCAGATTTGGGTTGCCGGGTTGTACTGTACGCAGGTAATTTCCTGAATTACACAGAAAAGATCTGTACACTTCCTGTTCAGATTTGCTGCAAGTTCACAGAGACACAGTTTCACTAATCAGTAGGCACAGAGCTTTTTGTGCACCATAGCAAAAAAAACAGACAAAAAAAAAAAAAACTAAATAACAAATGCTTTGTTTTTGCACTTACATGATGGATGCACTAAGCTTTTCTTTGCCTTAATGGGAAATACAGACACAATACAAACAAATGTTTGCATGGAGACACATTTAAAGAAATAGTTAAATCTTTAATAAAATCAAGTTTGATTTGTTTAAAACATTTCTAGCAGCCCCCCCTCCAAAAAAATCTTAAGTTCTCATTGTTAAAAACATTGTAAACAGCTCCCTCTAGTACCACAGGGGTATATGTACATACTGCTTAATTCTCTCATCACTGCCTCACTGTAAACAGAGCTATCAGAAATGCCATGCTTGTACCGAAACAAGCCATCGAGTGGGACGCACCTGTCTGTAACCTTTAGTGCATGATAGTGATTTTGTACTTGTAGTATCAAGTAAAAAAACATGCATATAGAGAAGTGTGCACAGTGTGCAGGATTTAGAAACCTGCACTGCGGTACATGTGGGTTTTCCTGGAATTCTGCTTCTTCCAGATTAGATTTAACGCATGTCTATGGAGTTAGGTATTCTCATCATTGTTTATACAGATTAGAGGTTTGCAATCCTCCAGGCCTCTAGCCAACCCACGTTTTTGCTGAAATCCAGCTCCCAACTCTCCTTCCACATCATTAACATTCCATAGCCCAGAGGCGAGTAGTCCCCCCCGTTTGAGTCATTTCACCAATTTCTTTTTCGGGAGGGTTAACTTCATTCTGTAGTGTTGGTCCAGGTGCTGAACTGCTTGTGGTTTATTATTGGACCAGTAATAGATCCAAAAATCAGAGAAGATTAAGACCTAACAAACTTCAGTTCTTATGTTAATAGATGCGGAATGTACAAAGTTCTACTGCAATTATACAGAATCCAGTATGAAGTTGTTGAACTGTTGGGAGCTAGTTTTACTTCTACTTGAGTAATTTACTAAAGCAACTGAAGCTTTCGTGCTACTCAACCCACCTCTGCTAGCAGGTTTCGAGCTGCAATAGAACAAAATGTATGAACAGTTAAAGGAATGAACTGAGCAGAGCAAATGCAATCTTATCTACTAACATTTTTTTTCATCTGAAGCTGGCTCTACGGAGTTCATTTGGTAGTGTTTCTCTTTGGAACCAGGAATCTTTGACGTTCCCCATCGTTGACAAAATATCACATTCACCTGTGATTTGACTTAAGTGCTCTATGGTGTACTACAAACACTACACCATACCTCCTTTTTCAGGCACTTTAAATATTCGTTTGTCAAAACAAACACAGATGTACAAAATTCAAAAGAAATCTAGTGTCTAAAACCAAACAAACAAGCAAACAAATCAAAACAAAACAAAATCATGACTATGTGGCGTAGCTGCCCACAGAATTATTCCAGGCCAAGAAAAAAAAAAAAAAGAAATTGAAAACAACATTGCACAAACTCTTAAAACATCCCCCTCTACCAAAACTACATAAACACTACGCATGCATGTCTCCATCACTTAAAACACTGCGCACCCTGTCAAAGTGTCTGCATCCTGAAAAACCAAGATGTAAAACCTGGTCCGCTGGGTCACATGGAAAAAGGTCAATGGGTCTGTCTGAGGCTCACTGTGCATAGTAGTGTGTGAACTGCCATTTCTGGAAGGGGCTGGATGAATCACACGCCTTCAGATACATGCTGTCTGCTTTAGGGCCTCCCTCCAGACACACTCGCTGGAACACACCTTTGGGGGATACCTCTGCAATCAGATGCTCTGGCTGAAAGACATGCACAGAGGAAAGGTAAATGAAAAGCCTGAAAAAATCTCAATGATGGCCCATATGTACATTTGTGTGGCTTTATGTATCAATAACAGGAATAAGGCATTTTTACATGACTATTTTCTAATCTTTCTATATCCCGTTGAAATAACCTGGTTAGTTTTGTTACTGTGCTTGTAAGTCTGTTGTATGTAGAGTAAATAACTTTAGTCAGCATCAAAACCAAAACATACATATATACATACATATATATATACACACACACACACACACACACACACACACACACACACACACATATCAAAAGAATAGTTTCACAAATACTTGCACCCAGAAGGAATTAACTAACTGGAATAAAACTCGGCCATGCATGTGACATAGGCAAGAACGTGACTGACTGACCCAAAATGCTTCAGAGAATTTAAGGTGCCACAGGTATTAAAAAGTTACTATTTGAGAACTTTTCATTTTTTAAATTAAACAATCTCTGTAGTATACACCGACAAGCCAAAAGTGGCATCAATTCTACACGTGGATGGAAGCTGTCTTGTGGAATGTTGAGTCATGCTGTCTGGATAGCCACCCACAGCTTAGTGGCATTTGTAGGATCTTGGATGCGAATGGACCACTCCACCACATCCCATAAATCCAGGCGGATGTGTAGGCCACACCATCAGTCAGCACTCTCTAAAATGCTCCTCGAAACAACTGGTACTGTGACTCACCGGACCACGCCACATGTTGCTGGTCCTCTAGGGTCCAGTTAGCAACCTTATGAGCCCAGGTGAGCCCCCCCCCCCCCCCATTTAAAGCATTTTCTCAATTTACATACTGCTATCCAATGACTTTTAGCAGCTCAGTGTATACTAAGAGATCTGCAGCATCAATTTTAATTTAGAAAAAAAAATTCTAAAACCGACTTGAAAATATGTGTATTATTACAGTTTATATGGCTTGTTTTAAATATGAACTTCAACAAAAGATCACCCTTCTCACCTGAACCACCAAGACACTACTCCTTATCTTTATTAAAGGTTATAAACTGCCTTTGAAGAGACAGTCCACATTCTTATCCACATTCTAACCACAACAACTAATCATCAGTGATAGGAGGCTGTTTATTTCAGCTCTGACATACCAGGGCTTTATTGGTTTTATGAAGCCAGCGAAGGTCTGACTTAGCGTTGTCACATGGCCGCACGGTCACACCCGTTCCGGTGCCATGTGGTGACACACAGGAAGCGTTCTGGCGAACTGTTCTTACCCAGCTGTAGCTGAAGTGCTGGCTCTGAAATATGAAGGACAAGGCCAACAGTTAGTACCTCAGTCCGCTAGTATACATAGTATAAACATGTATGACTCATTGAGGTGAATATGCATACCACATAAAACATAGAAAGAGATCTGGGCATAGAGAATTATGAGTGTATCATAGGGGCCGAGGTTACCTGCTTGCTAAGATCACAAGTCTCAAAAGATAATGAGCCGTTGTTTAAGGCCAGACACTTTCTGGTGCCCACGTTGAAAACCTACAGGACAAGGGCGAAAAAGGCCACCATTACACAGACTGTGACAGAGAAAGGGGTAACAATGAGGTTATGAAAGAAAGTGATGTTGCTGCTTTGGCCCCAATTGACTGAGACAAAGGCCTCAATCAGACCACGAGGAGACTGAGACTGACAGGAAGCCTTTGTAAACATTAAACATTTAACAAAGGCCCAGTCATCTCACTCTGTGAACAACAAAAACAACTCCACAAATTACTATGTGCTGGACATGACAGGAGATTGCACAGCATTATCAGAGATAAAGATAACAAATATGGCAGCATTTTAAAAAGTGCTGGGGGTTGGACTATAAAATGTTTTACATTACTGTTATTACAGTACTTACAAGGCCTTCAGCTTTGACTACTGGAGCCTCCAGCTCTGGGTAGACATTCTCCAAATACCACTTAAAGCTCTTGCACTTGAGTTTCTCCCGCAGCTGGATCTGCGCCGTGAGGTTTCCAACATCTATCACGTTCTTGTCCAGCAGATGTAGGTAGCCATAGCCATAGAACACCTCTTTATACTCGTCCAGCCACACCTCGGCCACTCGTGCCAGGTTCCGCTCCACTGTCTTCTGGCGGTCTTTGGGAAATTTGTATGGGTTCTCACCACGGAAGATGTGGCCGACACGAGAGCACGGGATTATCTCAATCTCACCACCACACATCCAGATCTGAAAAACAAAAGCTTGTATCAGTGGATTTGAGGTTAAATGGAGCTGTTGCTTAACCAAACTACAGGTGAGTAGAGATTGACAATACTTGAAACTTTCATGCTACAATTTTTATTTGTATATTAATGTTTGATCTGTGGAAACAGACAAAATAAAGAACACACAGTGCTACATTTTATGAAAGGCTATCAAAAATTAAACATAAAATATTGTTTATTCAATATTTTGCACAGTGTTGCACTAAACACATTTAAACTAGACTAATTTGGTCTCCTAATAACAAAACAGGCGATTGTTCTGTTCTAAAAGGTACAGACGACATACACAGTATGCCTAAAAAAGCGTATTGTGTTGTACTGCGACAATAATATACACTGATCAGCCTTAAATTAAAATCACCTTCTTGCTTCAACATTCAATTACCATTTTAATCAGCTCCACTTACCATTTAAGAGCACTTTGAAGTTCTACAATTACAGACTGTATATCATCAGTTTCTCTGTATACTTTGTTAGCGCTTCTTTCACCCTGTTCTTCAATGTTCAGGACCCTTACAGGACCAAAACAGAGCAGGTATTATGTGGGAGGTGGACCATTCTCAGCACTGCAGTGACACTGATGTGGTGGTGGTGTGTTAGTGTGGTGTGTGCTGGTGTGAGTGGATCAGACACAGCAGTCCTGCTGGACACCTTGGTGTCATTGCTGAACTGAGAATAGTCCACCAACCAAAACTATCCAGCCAACAGTGTCCTATAGGCAGCGTTCTGTGACGCTGATGAAGGACTAGAGGATGACCAGCTTAGGCCATACAGCAACAGATGAGCTATCGTCTCTGACTGTACATCTACTGAAAAGGTAGGAGTGTCTAACAGAGTGGACAGTGAGTGGACTCAGTGTTCAACACTCCAGCAGCACTGCTGTGTCTGATCCACTCACACCAGCACAACACACACTAACACACCACCAATGTGTCACTGCAGTGCTGAGAATGATCCACCACCCAAATTCTACCTACTCTGTGGTGGTCCTGTGGTGGTCCTAACCACTGAAGAACAGGGTGAAGAGGGGTAACAAAGCATGCAGAGAAGCAAATAGACTACAGTCTGTAATCATATAACTTCAAAGTGTTCCTACATGGTACGTGGAACTGACAAAACAGAGTGTAAGTACAAGGGGGTGGTTTTAATGTTATGGCTGATTGGTCATATTGCCTAGTCATATAGGATTGCATGGTTTAAGTGTTTCAATGATCAATTAGAAAACCAAATTTTGACCACTTCTTTTGACCGATAACTTTGAAACAGATAATTCTGGTTGTGAAAGTTGAGTTGTGTTCAAAGCCACTGTGAAACACTTGATATGACATAGACTTATGACTGCACACCGTCAACTTCACTCTGCATTAATGCACTGAGATATTTAAAGTGTTCTTGTTTTAAACATGCCTTTTAAACCCAAAGGGGCTGACAGCTGTAATATGTTCATGATTATGTGACCAAATGATTGTCTGCTGCAAATTCTACATTCTAAGGTTCTGTTCAGCACTAATTACTAGCCCAAGTTAAACCATAAATGCCACGACCAAGAATAGCATAAGCTTACTGCTTCTCAGTAGGGAGAACATGTATGAAATGCATGTCCTATCCTCCTCTCAAAAAAGTGGTTCTACACATCACCATTTTAGCTGCATGCCTCATTTTTTAAAGACCTACAGCGCCCTCATGTGTCCAGTTTAAAACATTCCTCACATGCATAAAATTAAGTTCAAATTTTTTAACCACCTGAACTGGTCAAAACTGTCAGGTGAATTGGTTAAACAATTTGTGAGCTGGCCTTTTATTAGCCAATTTTTTATCACTAACTCATAATTAGAAAACCTCAATGATATATTACATTGTCGCGATTCTAAAAATCCATAAAACAAATACACCTAGTGTATAATGCACATAGTCTTCATTATTCCATCCCAAGGACATTTCAAACTGGAAGTAGCTTTTTTTATGATGACACATAAAATAAATATATAAAAAATAAATAAATTTGCTCCCTAAACACTAACATGGTGATGCCAAGAGTGCTATATCGTGGTTTAAAAAATGACTTTACCTTGAAAGAGATCTCCATATTCTCCCCTCCCCACACGTCCAGGCCTGGGTCATATGCCCCTAACTCATAAAAATACTCCTTATCTATAGAGAACAGACCCCCTGCCATCACAGGACATCTGGCAAATAAAAGCACACGCAAACAATGAGAAAAGTGGGAAAGGTTTACAGAAGATGACAGTCTTATAAAAGTTCTCTCAGAGTGGCTATTAGCTCTTCTACACAGGAAACAGCCAATCAACTGGACTTACAACAGCAAGGAAAAAAAAAATGCAACAGCTCATAGTAAAACCAAATACTACACTACATATGGCATACAAATTTAAATCAGACACAGCTTTTAATTAAGAATCAGTAACCCAATCAGTTCTATGAAATGAATTACTTTAATACTTTACTTAGTCCTCATATGCCAAGTGTCAGAAATGTCAATAAGCATTACCTGATGGGATCAGAGTCCTTCATCTGTTTCTTTCTGATGTAGTCCTCTGTTAGCGTGCTCCAGCCAAACACTAAAGGCCATTTGAAAATACCTCTTTGGAAATTGTCCACCAGCACATAACTGCAAGAATAAGCAATGTTAATTAAAGTTAACTGTACAGCACATTCACAATTAAGCATTCACAGATCAGGACTTTATACAGTCAGTGCCCTTGCGTAAAGTGATGTTTCAACACACACAAAAAATATTTACACATATTTTCCCTTTACACTTACATAGCTGTTCTGCCAAGACTTGTTCAGTGTTTTGGTATTTGCTTCTTTAGTTTTACACTTGAGCTATGAGGCTAATGTAGCTTACATTATCACTGTGTAAACTGCAGGCATACGATTACCTCAAACTATGCTGATCTCAAATATGCTTGCTAATGTTTCTGATATTGCAGGCTATACTGTTACCTTTAAAAACGGGCAAAACTGTAACCTGCGGGTAAACCACAGTCACTGGTAAAGGTGGGAAATAATCTATAGGTCTATGGTTTCATTTGACATCCATTTTTTAAACAACAGTTGAATCCAGTCAACTTGAGATTACTTAACTCAATACAGTTTGATGCATGTGTACAATACCTTAACCATGCAGTTTGCAAAATGCTAATTGTGCACATAATCTACAGCGGTGTTAGAATGTTCTATATTTCTGCATAAATATGACCTAAAACCTAATCAGATTTTCTCTTCCTAAAAGCAGAGAAAAAGATTAGCAGTTAATTTGAATGTTAATTTAGAGCCGCTGGTGTTTTTAAATCAATGGGATGACTCAGGTGTGTTCAGGTGTGAGTGGTTGCCTCGATGTATTTAAAGAACAGGGGCCCATTAAAGTCATATATTTATAACACATGCTTGTAGAAGTGCATCATGAAGTGCATCATGGCACAAGCACATAAGATTTCCTTTATCCAGCTAGTCTTGTAGCTAACACTAAAACAAGAAAAAGCAGAAAAACGAAAGAGGCAAACCTAAGACGGCAAACAAACCTTGACTGACTACATTTTGTGTTTATGGGAAGGGTAAAATTGTGTCACCACTGAAGAAATGTGAATTAAGGCCGAGTACCTCATATCCTTGTCGCTGATGACCTCGATGACAGGACAGACTACTTTCCTGCGGTCCATGTAGACCCTCTCCAACAACGGTTCCAGCCACCCCACATTACACTCGATATGGGAGTCCAGGAAGGTCAGCACATCGCCTGCACATCAGGTAAACAAACTGCTATAGCCGAAGTAGCAGCAGTGCAGGGGTTGGTCTCTTAAAGCAGCTTAGTTTTAGCTTTAAAAACCTAAGAACCATAATTAACTTGGTTTATGATAGTGGTAAACATCTTTTTCTGTATTTCATTACATACCCATGTAGGATGTAATATACATACACCAGTTAAAATAGAAACTGTCCCCGCTGCCACATGTTAGTGCTTACTAGGAAGGACCGCTTTAAGTTCTTATTATCTATGTTTACTCCTTTTTGTGTAAAAAACAAAGTGGCGCAGTGGGTAGCTCTGTCACCTCACAGAAAGAAGGGTCTAGGTTCAATTCCCGGCTGAGGTTTCTGGGGTCCTTTCTGTGTGGAGTTTGCATGTTTGCATGTGTCTGCATGGGTTTCCTCCCACAGTCCAAAGACATGCAACCAGGTGAACTGGAGATGCTATACTGCACTGTGTGTGTGTGTGTCGCCCTGCAATGGACAGGGTATGTCCTGCCCTCTGCCCTCTAAACGCTGGGATAGGCTAAAGCGCCCCCGCGACCCAGAAGGATGAAGGAGTTTAGAAGATACGTGAATGAGTAAGGACAGCTGCCATCAGAAAGCTGACTTGAATTGGTCAGAAGCTTGATGATGATTGTTCCAGAACCTGTTTATGATCTGTGTTACATGCCAGTGAGGTTCATATATATTTTGTTTTCTCCTTTTGTTTTTCTCGCTCTCTTTCTCATCTCACCGTTACAACAGGTGCTGTGTTGGGCCAATGGAGAAGCACTACAGTTCTGTGCACCAATCAGGAAGCGCTGCTGATTGCTGGTGGGGTGGGTCTTGGCACATAAAGGGACCACTCAGAACAGAGTTATGGAGAGAGCGTTTTGAATGACTGAGACTGTGGAGACCATCTTTCCATGCCACTTCACATGCCCATGTTGTTAGTCCCTCTGTACACCTAGTTCCACCTTAGGGGAGGAACGTAACAATTCGAAATCCTGACCTTAACCAACTTGAATCTATGAAACAAAAATTAGCTTGCTAAGCAAGAAACCCAGCTTTTTAGGTTCCAGGACAGTTTTGCATATAAGGAAATGACTTGATGACATTTACTGATTTCAGAGAGGACAAATGTAAGATGAAACATAAGATGCACTGTGAAAACAACATGTCTGTGTGTGCATGTCTTGGCATTTGCGTGTGTCGACATACAGTTCTTTGCTTGTGTGCATGCGAATGTATTTGCATTTTTGCAAGAAAAGGAGCACTTTATTTTTACACATTTGTACACAGTGTGTGAAACAACATCAGGTTATGTATCTGTGTTTTCATGCTTGCTCGGTCATATGCATTCACCTTTAGCTTCAGCAGCCCCCGCCAGCCTCGCCCTGATCAGCCCCTGTCTCTCTTTCAAGCGGATGATCCGCACTTTGGGGAACTGAGACATGTAAACATCCAGCTTTTCCTTCAGGTAGTCTACAAGACACAGACAGATTACAAAGATTACTACTAATCCGTGTTTCACAACAACTGATTCTCGATGCTCTTACTGTATGCCTTACATGAATATGCATTGGCACCATGTGCAAAAAGATGACACGAGGCTTTTGCCTCCAGTCTGTTGATTTGTTGTTGCTTTTTGCCTTTGATGAATGTGTTATTGTACAGGGCCCATATCCTCGGTTCTGATCGTGTCATTCGTCAGCCCTGTGCAGCGCTGACTCAACGTGATGCATGCTGGAGTTAAAACAATGCATACTTGTTAAAAATGTTGTTTGACTTTTGCCGGCACTGCAGAACATCACGTACTTCCTTATTTAAAGGAAAAATGGCCTTTGTGGTCATAATTTATTCTTCATGTTTCTTGTCACATTCCTGCTAATGTGGTTGCCTTTGTAAGTTTGTAATTTTATTCTCAAGTATATGATTCTCAATAAAACAAAAGGAAAAAAATCTCTCTAAAAGTGTGGCTCTAGCAAAAAGACAACTGCTCTGGCTGCTCAAATCGGTTCTCAAATCCGTTGCGCTCTATTTACTACACCTCAAAACAATCCTATTAACAATAACATAAATGAAAATGATGATGCATATAAAAACACGGTAAGTAGATCTGAAAAATTTGAGGAAAATAATAATGTAATTGTGATTATTTAATCATTTAAGCTTCAGGTCCTTCAGCCCTCACGAAAACCAGCACATCCATTTCTGTAGTGTACCATGCAGTTCATGAGCTATGTGTTAATAGCTATGAGATCTGTTTTGAAGTGTTTCCTAAAGGTGTGAAAGGAGTTTCACATTTAATAGACATTACATACAGAGGCCTGGCCAAAAGGCATCTGCAGAAGGTCAGTATGTGCAGATTCTGGATTACATGCTGCAGCACAGACAGACAGACATTTTGTTAGGTACGCAGGTGCTTTTACGGCCATTTAAACTTAGTTAAACATCGATCCTAAAAGATACAGGCGGCCAGTGCACTTCTTTAAAAGTGATATGAGCTCTCTTTCTTGCTTCTGTTAGGATCCGCACTGCTGCATTTTGGATGAGTTGTAGACGATGGATTGTTTTAGGAAGTCCAGTAAGGAGAGTATTACAACAATCAACTCTGCTTGTAAGAAATGCCTGAACAAGTTTCTCTGCATCGCTCCAGGCTGGAAAGGGCCAAACTATTCCTCTAAAGATAAAAAGCTACCATAGTGACTGTTTACATGTGGGATAAAAACAGAGTTTTATGGTCACACCCAGGTACACACATACTTCAGGTTTGGTATATGAAGCAAAAGAACATTTCAGTACTAAAGATTTCATTTTGTTTTTTGATTTAGTAGTGGAGAAATGCAATATATCGTCGCTGTCCAAAGAAAAACACGTATCTCCATTTTTGTTGATTTTTACTTTTATGCATCATTTGATCACACAAGCTGACATTTACATTGTGTGAAACTTTCATGAAAAATGGACCAACAGAAATGGCCCAAAATTGCTTGGAAAAAAAGTCTGGTTCCATTGACTTACATTAGAATTAAATGAGGTTTTTGTCCTCTCCTGTAAAGTTGCCATTTTGGAGATACATGTTTTTCTTTGGACAGCAACGATACATAAATAATACATTGGTTAACTGCATACATAGTTATCCATCAGCTCCCTTATCTGTTGTGTCTACACACCTTTGGTGCTGCAGTCGTCCACCAGCAGGACCTCTTTGAGCAGGTGAGGAGGGGACCTGTTGAGTACGCTGTGGACAGAGCGAAGTAGGGTGGACCAAACCTCGTCCACGAAACAGAAGATCACACTAGTTGTGGGCAGATTGTCATGAACCAGGTTCTCTGAGCATCTACAGAACAGGAGAGGAACATGAAGGGAATGAAAATCTTATAGCATTAACTCACATATCTTTATGAATTGCTATAATAGATTAAATGAAATAATAAATTTTACATTTTATACACTTTCCTTATTTAACACTTAAGAACATATTCCTTTAACCTTGTCTGTGGTACGTGTTGTGTTTGTGGTGCTGTGTTTTTCCTATCTTGCTTTTGTTTTCGAAACAACCCGGCGCCCTCGTAGGGCAGATTATCAGACTGTTTGGTGGAGTTGTCACTGAGATGACCCAGGAGAGACCAATGATACTAAAGCGAATTGCAATGATTATTTTTTGTCATGTGAATTACAGTCACAATCATAGTTCTACTTATTCACATTATTAAGCACATTTGCATAATTTACACTGGCTTCTTATTATAACCGTTTCATTTTGCTTAGTTCGCTTTGGCCTTATCCAAGGTATTTGTCTCAGTTAAAGGGACACTCTGACCAGACTAGGAACATCCTTTTCTGAGAGGACATTTTGAAAACTGGGCTGAGATTTTTGGGGGGCCAAACTGTTCAAAATCTCCTCCCACCTTCAAGATACATCATCAAAATGGGTTTTCCTAGTCTGCTGACTTTTGTTTTGCTGCTTTATTAGTACCAGACGTTCATCAGTTACCTTTATTGATTTAATTATCGATTTCTGATTATTATTATCATCATCATTATCATCATCATTATGCGGTACTAGCCGCCAGTAACAAACACTGTTTAATCCTACACTCTTAAAAAAAAGATGGAACCACAAACAGCCATTATACAAATGCTTTACATATTTAACAAATATTAATACCATTCTCTATATTCTGTAAATAACAGTTTTTAGAATATATGTCTACTCTGATGTATTGTAGAATATCCATATACCTATAAGTACAGCTATTCATACATCTCTTTAGCTCATTTATTGGTTCTTTATTATACTGACTCTTATTCATTACATCTTATTGAACTTTTCCCCTTAGTGTAATACTTGTTAACAGTTTTTGTGCTTGTTGAATGCAATACATGTGTGACTTACCAAGACAAATTACTCGTATGCAAAACATACATGGCAAAATAAAGATTCTGATTTTGATTCAAAGAACCATGTGCATGTTTAAATGGCTCTCTGCATGGTTAAATGGTCTTTCAGACTAATGGAGGGTGAGCTGTATATGATAGCCTTTTTTGCAAATGGTTCTTAAGAGCACCAAAAAAAACTATTGTTATGATGTCAAGCTAGAAAAACCCTTTTTGATCCTATAGGACCATATGCAGAACATCAGTCTGAAAACCCATGTTACCATGCAAATGGTTCTTTGAATGTTCATGATTATATATAGAACCACTGTGTTCACTGATAAACCCCTGAAGGACCAAACTGTTTTAATAGTGCACCGGTTGATCAGACGTTGAAATTCTGTCCTGTAAACAACAATGATGACGGTTTTGCTATAAGAGAGCAAACAAGTGGACTCTTTAAACCCAAGACATATGGAGCACATGACTCCTTTAACACTTCTGTTAGGTTCCTGCAAAAACATGTTTGCAAGCATTGTCACAAAGGACCTTAATATAAGCTACTCACGCTGGAGGTCTTGTGTCTGGAATGGCTCTGTCCACTGGAATCTGCTCACTGAGGAACACGTTGAAGTAGCCTTCGCTCCACCTGCGCCTGCTCTCCTCCTGCTTGTCCAGGGGCACCACTGCGGCCTGTCCAAACTGCCCTATGGCGTGCACGTTTCTTGGTGCATAAGTGACATCCAGTGCCATGACTTTGTGGAGCCCACCTGACCTCCTCACACCCGAGGAGCCATTCAGCAGTCTCACAGGCTCTTGTGCTGGGAGCTTTCCCGGATTCATAGCACCAGGTTGTAGAGATGATTTGTGCGTGTCTTCTTTTAAGGCTTGAGCGGAGTCGTTCTTCTTGGTGTGCTTGTTCTCACTGTTAATAAGTAAAACACTTTTTTTATCATCAGCCCTCTGTATAAGCCGGTCTGCGTTTGGATCGGCTGCTGGATGAGCATCTTGTTTTGCTGTACGGTTGGTTTTCTTAAGCAGACCAGAATCCACTGCTATTTTAATGTCCTGTTCTTTAGTCACCTGCACTTGATTCACTTTAGTGTCCTGAGCTGGCACCACTTTAGTGTCTTTGGTCTTATTGCTCTGCAGTTTGATAGTTTTCTCTTTCACAACTTCCTTGGGTCGCTTTTCTTCCCGGACAGCAGGTGGCGCTTTGGTGTGCGACAGTACCATTCTTTGGTCTTTCTCCACGGTTCCAGTTTTAGCTTGTTGTGGCACGGGGTTTCTCACAGTTGTGTCTTTGCCACTAATGTGCTTTTGCAACGTCTTCTTCTCTTTTATCTCCTTGTTCTCATGAACCCCTTTCCTCCGTCCTCTCACTCCGCTCAGCGTTGCGTTGTCCTTTTTCCTCTTCTCTGCGTCGTCTCGCTTCACTTCGCCGCTGAACTTCCCAGGCTTTCTGTACACCTCGACAACTTTCCTCTCGAACCTGTCTGACTTCTTACCCTCCCCCAAATCCGGCTGTACCCTCTGGAGAGGGTGTTTGAAGTCCCTGTCCTCTACTTTAGTCGCTTTGGTTGCCTGCTTCTTGGCCAGCTCTCTTTCTTTGACGACCACCTCCTTGAGGAGTTGCGTGTTCACCTCGCTGATCGACAGCCTGAGCGCTGCCATGTCAAACAGCAGCCAAACTACAGAGGCCACGAAAACAAAGGCGAGAACGCGCCCGCTGCCCCTGAAATACTTCCTAAGCTTCATTTCCAAGCCCAATAAGAGACAACACGGCCGCTCAAGTAATAAAGCCTACTCACTGACAGGAGGAGAGAGGGTGGGTGACTGAATGTGGGGGGACTACATGGAGACATGTCTGCGTGGCAGCATCTCTCCCACAGCTCCAGCCTCTATGGCAGTTCTCCATTTCTACTTCGGCAGGCGGTCAAGGCGAAAAGCAGCAGCCCCCAAAGTCTGCTCAGTACATGAGACCAACTCACGACGCACAGTCACTCCCCGCGCTGTGCAGGTACAAGGTGAAGTAGTCCCATGTCGAGTCGTGGCTGAGTGCTGTAAGGGCTCCTCGTACAGGCAGTCTTCAGCTTTAAGGCTACTTGGAGGGTAGTATTAGGTTGCATTAACACTGTCAGCAGAGTGGGAACGCGCAGCTGCTGATCCCTGACTCCACAGCAGCTTGTACGTTGGCTACCTGTGCTTGGCAAGGATGTGGCTTGTGCAGCAGTTCCTGGATCTACTGCGCAACAGTCTCTGGGCTCTTTTCTTTTTTTAAAGTTACACGTAGGCCAAGTCATTTTGACCACGTGTAGATCCTGCGCAGTAGATTCATATAAGGAGCAGTTCTGTTAAAATGAGAATTTATATTTTGCATTTAATTTGCATTTAAGGTGGAATACATTGTTTTATGTGTCTTTGTTTATAAAGGTATTCAAATAAATAAATAAATATATAAATTAAAATCATAATTGCTTCGATGATGTTTAATTGTTTATGGGTAATCAATTAAATGATTCTTCAGTAAAAAAAAAAAGAAATAATAAAATTTCTGAAAAAAATGATAATTTCATACATGCTTGACAGACGCATTTTATGGGTATCTCTTTCCCGTATAGGTAATTAATTGAAATGCTTCCACAATTTAGTGTGTGCGAATAAGAATAATGATAATAATCTTTATTTGTATAGCACCTTCCATACCTAATTGCAACTCAGAGTGCTTTACAGAGTGGTTTAAAAGAAGAAAAAGAGGGTAGACAGTGTACCCAAAGTAAGATTAGTCAGAAGTGAGTGCTTAAAGGGGAATTCCACCCACTTTTCAAAATTTCTTTATAATTCGGTCATTGAGCCGCAAACAAAGTAATTTAGAGGTTTAATGTAAAATAAAAAAAAAACGTTCTGTCTCTGATTTCTTCACAGTGGTGGTGATGGGAATCTGGCGTCACAATGCCAACAACCCAAATATAGCCATTTTATTTGCTATCCAAACCACCAGTGAACCTACATGTGTCTTTGCAGTGTTTATATGTGATGTTGATGATGGTAAAATCAGAGTTTTCCTTGGGGACTACTTTGCCTTACAACAACCTGTATGCACCCCTCTGCCATGAATGGGTTAAAATAAATGCATTAACATTTCAGGCAGCATATGTGTAACTATTTAATGTAATATCTTTCTGTGAGGGAGCTTGTAGAGGCGTCAAATTCCTCAGACATCTGGTTCCTATCAGCACCACTGTGAACAATTGTGCCTCAGCAAGTTTCTTTAGAACGGAGCATTTCACACTACACACTTGTGTTGAATTTTTGAAAGCTTGGCGGAGTTCCCTCTAAAAAAGAAAAAAGAAAAAAGATTTATTTACACTCACCAAGCACTTCGTTAGGTACACCTTGTGTCAACACTCATTATCCATTTTATCAGCTCTACTTACCATAAGGAGCACTTTGTAGTGTACCATTTTTGTTGGCCACGTTTTACCTGTCAATGGTCAAGACCTCCACAGGACCACCACAGAGCAGGTATTATGTGGGTAGTGGATCATTCCCAATACTGTAGTGACACTGATGTGGTGGTGGTGTATTAGTGTGTGTTGTGCTGCACAACACACACTAACACACCAATGCTGGTGTGAGTGGATCAGACACAGCAGTGCTGCTGGAGTGTTTAAACACTGTGTCCACTCACTGTCCACTCTATTAGACACTCTACCTTGCTGGTCCACCTTGTAGATGTAAAGTCAGAGATGATAGCTCATCTGCCGCTGCACGGTTTGTGTTGGTCATCCTCTAATCCTTCATCAGTGGTCACAGGACGCTGGTCACAGGACGCTGTTGGCTGGATAGTCTTGGTTGGTGGACGATTCTCAGTCCAGCCGTGACACTGAGGTGTCCAGCAGCAATGCTGTGTCTGATCCACTCACACCAGCACAACACGTCAGCGTCACTGCAGTGCTAAGAATGATCCACCACTCATATAAGAACTGTTCTGTGGGGGTCTTGTGGGGGTCTTAATCATTGAATAACAGAATGAAAGAGAGCTAACAAAGTATACAGAGAAACAGATGGACTAAAGTCTGTAATAATAGAACTACAAAGTGCTCCTATATGGTAAGTAGAGCTTGTAAAATGGGTACAAGGAGTTGTTCCTAATAAGGTGCCGTTTGAGTGTATTTGATTGTAGTTTGTAGTTTGAGTTCTTCCTGTACTGTGCAGAAAATAGATTCATGATTGAGGGTTTGGTCAACAAATGCAGATTATCTTAAAATGAATGAAATGAAAGGGGTCGCTGTTGTCACATTGGCTCTTGGCCTAGTCACGTTTGAAATCAGGTATGTCCAGTTTCTCTAGTTTTGTCAGTCTCAGAGTGCTGGATGGCAATATATTCATGTTAGAACATTGCTAACCATTCATGTGCCTGCCTGATTGCACAGAAACACACACTATAATACTCCACCTCCTTGTTAATATAGCTAATCTCAGAAAAAAAATGTTGAATAGTCAGATGTCTGCTAACTTTTGGACATCTGTTTCTTCTAAAATCAAGGCTATTATAAAGGTCTCCTTATTCCAGTATATGTCACTCCTTATTTCAGTGTTTGCCTGTGCTTTTCTGGGAAGGCTTGACACTAGATATAGGGACGCTGGTTTGAGGATTTTGATAAATAAGGCCAAAGGACGATTAGTGAGGTGAGGTACTGATGGTGGATGACTAGTTCGGAATCACTCCAGCTCATCCCAAAGGTAGTGGGTGGAGTTCAGTCTCTTCAGAGAATGCATTTCCACTGCTCCACAGCCCAGTCCTGGGGATGTTACCTCTAGCTGATGTTTAACATTAGCTATGGTAACCTTTTGCCTTAAAGTTGGCAAATTGACTAATTTGAAGAGGTGTCTGGATACTTTTGGCAGGGCCTAGTGTGCTTTTCCATTTTTCCCCCTTTCCTTTAGTGTGTTATGTAGCTTTTTGGGCATGTAATTTTACTTTTTTTTCAGCTGGCTAAAAACACTTTGTTGGGATTTCAGCCCTGTTCTCTGTTACCAGGTGATGTCATCTCATAAAACAATCTTTATTGCCCGCCTACTGACAAGCTTGGTCCGCTCAATGCACTGATGCGACAGAACCGATGCATTGTAAAAACAGCCACAGCAGTGTGGGGGTGCAACTTGTAACATGATGCTGTTCTGGTGATTGACCAATCAGAACAGAGTGGGTGAGCTGACCAATCATTGGGTTCATTGGGAGGTTTGGCTGAATGACAGAGGAGCTCTAACAGAGGGTGAATACAAGTGTACTCAGGCAGTCTTTGGCAATGGTGGCATGGTTTTAAGGGCAATCGTTGTAATGGTTTGTGGGCATGTAATCCTGGCCGTCTGCCAAAGGTGCTGGCACTAACAGGATGACTCATCACTGGTTGCTGAATTTCCACAATCGTGGCTGTTGGGTCAGTCCGGTACAGAGATAAGACCCATATTTGCTTATGTCATGTGCGCAGCTGAGTGTGAAACTTGAATCATTTGCATGTCTCACAATGTCACACCTAAAGTTTCATTCCTGTCTGTTGATTTTTTGGGTGCAACTATTTGTGCAACTACGCCTTTGATGTTGAGCGTAAAATGGTTAACATTAAAAATGAGAATAAAAGAGATGAAGAATGGCAAAAGGAAGTTGAGATTGTGTTGTTGCAGGCAGGCTGTTACTCCATGCAGCGTATGTGTGTGGTCAGATGGGAGTCTGGATCCCTGAGTGTGTGGCCTTCTCGTCCTGGCGGAGACACTTTCATAGGGGTTCTTTAGACCAATTAGCCTGAGGACAGCCCTGAGGCCTTGGGCCAAAACCCATGACATTCACACGCAGGCCTTTCCATTAACTAATTACAGGTAGTCATCAACTTGGTGCTGTTCATGGACTGCAGATTAGCACTGATGTTATGGTGCTACTTTACTGGTTAACCTCTTTTCCAAACAGGAACAAGTAAGATCATGGGACAGAGTCACAAATGTCTCATTCCATGGTATGATTATGAACCATTACTTCAAAACTCCACCGCTCTCGGTTCTCATTTGATGGGCAGTGGAAAACTTTGGAACATTTTTGTCCAACCTGTCTTATTCTGATATGCAGCATGAAGCAGATCCTGGACAGACAGTGTTTTAATTGAGCCGTTTCCAGCCGCTGTTAAACGGGCTCTGGCACAGCACGGGCAGAGGCGAACGATCCGCTGTTGTGTCTTTATAACATGCTAATTAGGCCTTGGAATTGAAATTACAACAGTTGGTCTCTCATTTGCATAGAGGTCATGTTTAGCTAATGTGTCTCTTGTTGGAACAGACAGCCAGCAGGACTGTGGTTAAATCTGACCCACTGACATTTCCCGCTCCAAATTATGCACAATGTGTGAATTAAATTAATTAGAGAATTCATTAAGAAATATGGCTTGCGGAAACGACTGTAATATTTAGTTATGTGGAGTAATTTTCTTTCATTGTTAGAGCTAATTTGTTTCATAACATTTCCTGCGGTAGTTTCTTTCCTGTGTTAACTATGATGTATGTAATTTGTTAGCACTTTAATTAATTTAGATGAATTTTTTTTTCTCTTTTCCTGAATGTGCAGCTTGTTTGGACAGATGGTACCCATCACAGAGACCTTTCACACAATTAATTTAAAATCAATTACTTCCCTTTTTCATTCTCTGTAACTTGTATCAGGCGTGCGTGGGAAATGTGCGGCGCTATTTGCGCGGCCCGTGACTGGCTGCAGATTGGTCTAATGGCCGATCATCATCCCCTCTGGTGATGCAGCAGTCACAGAAATGAAAAGTGGAGGCCTAATGGCTGCTGGGTCCTTAATACGCTGATGCTTAGATAGCTTTCTCAATTAGTCCTGGATTGCTGGTCGGGTAGAGAGACGAGGGATCTGTTATAAGAACCTCTGGAGCTTGTAAACAGGGCTCGATTATGTAAATGATACTCTGCCACGCAGGCTCGGGACGACCCCAGAGGAGTTCCTGCCAGTCATGGCAAGAGAACTATAGGAGAATGAGAGAGATTGTGGTAGTATAGCAGTTAACTCGGACCCCCACCATGCAGTGTCAGTGAGTAAATGATGTTTTCTGAAGGATAAAAATATTAACCACTTAAATTGCAGACTTATTGTTCATGAATTAATCTAAAGACTTAGAATTCAGTATCTATTCAGTACCTACTGTGAAAATAGTGTGTAAGTTATGTAATCCTGCTAGTGTACAGAAGTGGACATAAGCACACAGCCTCAGCAGAGGACCCCACTTCTAAATAGTTTAACAAACAAATTAACAGGCATTGTGCTGCAAAATGCACATTTGCAGAAATCCCCATATTTGAGTTACATACTAAATCAGTACAACATGCCATCTCAAACATGCGCACATGACCGTAACGTTCACCTAGCCATGCCAGTTGTCATACGCTGTCATGAGTTGTCATGTCACATTATATCCAGCGATACAACAATGCCATGTAATTGTCATAACCGATGCTACAGTGTTTGGTGTCATGACAGATTGTCACATGCACATTTTTGCCATCATGTGCCATCAAACATGACACCAGCTGTGACAGTTAACTTTATGCAAGTATCAGTGGTAACATGATGCAGTTATTTTGCCAGACGTTATGTGTCATGACAGCTCATGACATGTATATTAGGCAAGAACCTGCTGATATGGTATGTATCATGATACAAGGGTTATGATTGTTGCTCTACTCATTTACATTGGAGTGGAAAAGTCTAATGGCTGAAGTTGGATTACAACACTGCTATCTAGCTGTGCTATTCTGGGACATGAGCACAACACAAAATCAACCACTGTCCACCACTAATCTTTGCATGTAAAATGTTAATTAAAAATCAGTACTGTGTTTCTGAGGATTGATTGTGTCACAAAGCATAATATTGTGATACTCAAGTGTAGCAGTGTTTTCATAACACCCCTAATGTTGTACAGGTTCAGGTGAAATTCGCTAGGTAAGTAATGAAAGAAGAGGAAGTGTTTGATGACTCTCTATCTACTGTTTTGCTATCCAGTGTGGATCAGAAGAGGACGGGTTCCCCTTTTGAGTCTTGGTTCCTGTCAAGGTTTCTTCCTCTTGCTCTGAGAAAGTTTTTCCTTGCCACTGTCGCCTCTGGCTTGTTCATTGGGGGCTTGTGGGGCTTGGACCCTGATTCTCTGTAAAGCTGCTTTGTGACAACATCTGTTGCAAATCGTGCTATATAATTAAACTTGACTTGACTTACTATAAAGGGGAAATGGGCAGGTGCTGAATACTTTTTAATACCACTTTAGTGCAAGTGGTAATTGAGCCGTGTGCTAAAAATGTCAGAGTGTTCCTTTAACACTGTTAGTGTATTATGATTGCTTCACAGTGCTAATTAATCCAGCAATCCATTTTAGTGTTGGATGGTTTTGTATACCTTTATTCCCTACTTTCCTAATAATCGAAAACAAAACGATCATCAGACAGTGTTAATCAATCATTCATTCCTTCCCTTAAAAAAAGCAGTTTGTGTTATTTTTAGCACAGTGATGATGTAACTGTTCTTACAGTATAGTGGGATTACAGTTGAATTATGAACTTTGAGCCCAATCTCCACACTATCTAATCCAGATTTAGCTGGTGTTCTGATATAACCATGTGCTCTGCTGCTTCCCAAAGGAGTTGAGTGTGATATTCTTTTTCAGTGGTGCAATACGTAACTGATCCCTTCAAGCCACAAGATGGAGCCTTTGGTCTTCAGAAGTGAAGCGGTCGCACTGACGCTGGCATGAGTAGGTCCACATGTGCTGCTGAGTGCATGGCTTTCTGGAAATCTGCACTGGAAGATTAACGGTTAGATGCAGAGGTGTCTTTAGTCTTTACCTGTTCATGTAAATGATTTTAGAAATCCATGTGCCAGATGACGCCACTTGTACTGATAATTTCTTGGATGATTATATGGATATTCCAGCTTTCCTCGATAATTTCTAAATATGGTTTTGGAAAATCCCACTGTGGTGATTAAAATGAAAATAAATTCATGTCTTTATTTTATTTTGCTCATCATGTGTTTATTTATTTTCAGAATCTTAATGTTTTATTTTATGCATATCCAGTTGCTTAAAGGCTAAATCGGAAAGTTCCAGAACTGCTTTTATATGGCTGTAGACTGTGCCAGATCAGTTTGTTCATGATATTTTGAGTTTTGTCTGAACATGTCTTAGTGTTAAGGTAAGAGAACTACCAGAGATGAGGCTCGTTTGCTGGAGTTTTACTTAAGAACAAATTTTATGCATGGTCATGATACAAAAACAAAATAACAGCCTAATGTCCCTAAATGCATGAATATTCTGTTATATTTGATTGTTCTTCAGCAGGTTTTTGTATTGGACATTGTGTTATAACTAAGCTGACATTGTTTTACTGCCTGTTGTTTACAGTATCAGTAAATTCCTATACTACTAATAGTGCCAAACGTTCTAACTACCATTGTAAACAACTCCCACTGAAATACCATGTACAAAAAGAAATGTAGACTTTAACAAAGACTTCATTTCGACTTGCTGCTTTTTACTCTTTGTGTTCCGTTTCAGCATGAGCTCAGAACTGTCTCCAGCTGTTAAGCCCCACGACTATGAAAATTAAAAAATAGCAGAGGAATTATTTTAAAATTGGCATGAAATTGACGTGAATTGCTCTAACTAGCTTTGTCGTTTCAGGGTTTAGCCACAATCAGCTCGATCAAGAAACCAGGCATGACAACAGGACTTTGAACAGACATCTGTTTCATCTGTTGTTTAATCCTCCGTTTACTTCTACTCAGTAAGTAGCACATTATCTACTTATCTTCTATGCATTTCAGTGCTACTTATTGTTGCTCTAAGAACAAATCCACTATACTCTCTCTCTCTCTCTTTTTACAGAATTGTGAAAACAGCAGCTTTCTTTTATGATGTATTTTAGTTTTTTGATGAATGGAGAAATGAAAATGCTTCAAAATGACTTGAAAACAGTCGGTACCCTTATTCCATTTTTCTGAATTTCTGGTGAATTCAGAGTTCATTCAGAGAGGTTTGTGTATGTTAAATTGTTCACTGTAGAGAAACTTGCTGACACTGTTGTCTTTACAGTGGTGATGGTGGGAACCAAGTGGCACATTGTCTCCGACACAAATACATTTTATTTACTGTCCAACACTGCTTGTGAACCTACATGTCTTCAGACGAATTCTATGTAATGTTGATGCTGATGAAACGATAGTAAATCTGTAAATTATGTTTCTTTGGGACTATTTTACCTTCATTTGCCGTGAATGGATTTGGAGAAATACAGTTTATTTTTTCTTGCAAAGCTTAGTTGCAAAGCTATTGTAAGGCAGTGTCCTAGACATCAGGCAATGTATTCAATAACCATTTAATTTAGTGACTCACTTCTTTCTGCCACCACCACCACAGTGAACAATTGACTTAGTTTCTCTATAACAGACCTTTTCACATCGTCACAATTTTGGATGGCTTTGTTTAGATCTCAACCACTTAATTTAGCAGTTTTTGAAAACTGGTGGAATTGCATTCAGTTACCATTTTGGGAAATAAGGTTATGTTGTGACTCTAATGCCTGTGGTCTACCTATTGTAATGGCAATTGCCATTCTAATTCCGCTTTGCATCATTGATGGTGTTCAAGTACGATCAGTAAAAAAACAAAAAAACACTCGACACAGCCCTGTCCTCATGCGGGTTTGTGAACCCTGTAAATCAGAGTGCGTCGTGCGTCCAGTAGCTATGGCAGGGGTTGGCATGGCAGCCATGTTAAATGTCAGTCGTTAATGAAAGCTGGCCGGGGTCTCGGACGTTGGACAGTGGTTGTACTGGCTCCTCTAATGCCCTCTAGCCTGCCTGGAGCCCCGCAGCCAACCTGACTCCTAATGCCTGAGCCCAGAGTTTGACCAACTAGTGCTCTTCCTCAGTGAACTCAGAGGCTTTCGCCAAAGTGGTCATATCTCTGAAATGGTTACATCACATAAAGAGGAAAACAAAAACAAGATTGTATATATGAATTATAATTTTGAACCATTTTTGTTAGGCATGAAACAAAAAGAGTAGCTGCGTGTATAAACACAGGTTTTGATATGCCAATGACGATACCTGGGTTCTGTGAGGTATGTGGCCATTGGTGTTTAGAAAGGTGACATGTTATATGTGAATGGTAATAATCATTCATTGCAGCTTGTTTATTAATCAGGCATAATGAATTGTGATGCATATGCATGAAAAAGGCCCTGAAGAAACACTGACCTCACATTGCTAAAATGAAGAAACTTTCATAGGGGCCAAGGACTACATGGCAACCTTGATCGTGACACAACAAAAAGGGGTTTGATTACCACCACTGCCCGTGGGACAGACTCACGTTACCTCCAGCGCCTGCTCTGGTGTCACAGGAAGGCCAATATGAGAGTTTTGATCTTATAATATCCAGACAAGCCGTGAGCTACGACAGAACAAAAAAGAGAAGACGCCCGCAGTACTTTTCCAAACCGATGCGGGAAGACATGCGGCAGTTTTGAGGAACTTGACTCCCTTTGTTAAATTTGTATGAGACCTATTGGCAAACACGTCTTTTTATTATCGTACACCGGGCGGAGGAGATGAGCCCACGTTGCGTCTAAATTAACTTTCTCTATTTGCCAGTAAATGAAATCAATTCCATCCTTTATGCTACTTTTTCATATGCCTTTTGTCTTGTTGCGGAATCTTTTCTCTCTCTCTCCCTCATTCATCTGTTTTGCCCTTTCCTTGATCTGATAGCATTAAACATATAATTAAGTCATAAAGGAAGGTGCTGATGAGCGTCGCAGATGGTAATTGCGTCCTACATTTGAATGAAATGATATGCATTGCCACAATTTACAGCCTGCTGCTCATATTTTATTCAGCAACCTTTTATCTCTCTTCCCTCAGAATTATTCTGCAATAAATTTAGACATCTTATCAATAGCCGGAGTGATAGTGGCAGGAACCTGGTGAAGGCAGAGAGAGAGAGAGAGAGAGAGAGAGACAGGAAGGAAGGAAAAAATTAAAAAAAGGAAAACCCGAGCATGTGCCGGCTGCGCTGTTTCAAATCATTTTCCATAATAAAGGGCTTTATCGGCCCGGGTGTGCTGCCGTAGAGGTAGAAGCCTCTGTGAGTAATTTGCTTTGGTGACAGCTCACCACTCCAGGTTGCAAAGACATAAAGAAAGTTTTAAATGGACTAATGATTGTTTTGTCAGAAGAACATGGTGTTGGATTCCAGTGCACTTGGTATGTTGTTACAAGAAGGCTGCTACGCTTTTAGAGCAAGACAGAGTCCAGTAGTCACTTCAGCAGAATATGCTGTAAATATTATAAATACACTCATTGTCAAAAGAATAGTTGCACCCAGAATGAAGTGTAGGATTGCAGTGCTATTGGGAAGGAAGATAAAGGTACCAGGAACAATAAATGATGATAAATTTAGACTGATATGGGCGATATTTATTGAGCTCATATACATACAGAAGTCTCTCTATATGGTGTCAGGCCACCATGTTTGCTAACGCAACATGCCATACGTCTCGGCATGAAGTTGTAGAGGCTCCTAATGGTGTCCTGTGATAATCCATCCCATGCAGCTTGAATATTCTCACATAGTTCCTGCTGATTGTGCAGTAGGGGTGGAGGTGGAGTGACACCAGGCCTTATGGATGTGACAACAAACCGTTCATCTTGACGCTGACCACGGTGCCTCCACATACAGATTCGTTGGTCGTCTCCACCAACACAAAAGTGGGACTCGTCACTGAAGATGACCCGCGTCCACCCGAGTCATTCCATGACAGTCTGGCATGACACCATAGCTGTTTTTGCAAATGTTGACGTGGTATTAAGGGCAGTCGTCATAACAGTCTGTGTGCAAATAGTCCTGCGTCATGCAGCCATCTGCCAATGGTGCTGGCACTAACAGGATGTCTCATGGAGGACATCACTGCTCGCTGAATGTCCATAATCATGACTGTTGGGTCAGTCAGGTACAGTGATAAGGCCCGTCCTTGCTTTGAATCATTCACATGTCTCATAATGTCAAACCTGGGGAAAAATATTGCGGTCAGCTTAAAATAATTGTGATCCGTTCAAACATTTAGAATCTGTCATAATTGTCGGTAGGCCTAGTTTAAAGACTCTACAGCAGCATTAGGGTTAGCTGAACATTAATACTGATGAAGACAGATTTGTAGCACAGCAACAAGGAATATGTAATATGAATAAGGGGTTTGTTGTGGGGTGGGTGTGCTGGAATTACACATGGTGATCTTGTTGGTGGCTCATGTGCGGCTCCCATTTGCTCTTTTTATGGAGATTCTACAATATGTATATGCACAAACACCTGTGTCAGCAATGGGTGCATCTTGAAATAGCTGAGTTTACCAATAAGAAGGAAGTTAGGATACATTTAGACATGCATTGTAGTAAAATAACACAGTAAAGTCAAAGGTCTTAGGCAGCCAAGTTATTTCATTCATCTTCTATCCCGCTTTGACCTTCAGGGTCGTGGGGCACTGGAGTCTGTCCCAGCATTTAATTGGTGGATGGCAGGAAACACCCTGGACAGGCCACCAGTCCAAGCCAAATTAATTAATTAAAGCTATTTATCTCAGCTCAGTCTGTTTTTGCCAGACAAAGACAATGTATCATTATAATATATACAAATAACATGAGCTATTTTGGAATTAATCTTATTAATATCTTAATTAAAGGATTACAGGTTTGTGTTCTAACTTGTGTTACCCAGAATGACCTAAACGTTTATTGAAGTTGCAGAGATAGGTGAGTGTAGTATTGGGTGTCTTGCCCAAGACTTTTACTGGTATGCACAGTGTGCATGGCGGGTGGGGAATCAACTTTGGTGACTATGTGGTGGGCAGCAGTGTCACCCATGATATACTGACAGATATCTTTGCCTCAACTCAGCTGAAAAAATGGACCCAGTACACACTGTGCTTACTGTGATGTCAACATATGATTGGAAAAGCTGAGGACTGTGGGAAAATATTGTGGTCAGCTTAAAATAATTGTGATCAATTTAAACATTGCGTTGAAGTAATAGTCAACAAGCCAGGTTTAAAGACTCTGCAGCAGCATTAAGATTAGCTGAATGTTAACATTGATGAAGACATGCTTTTAGCACAGCAATGGGGAATGTGTAATATGAATGTGGGTTTTTTTTTGGAGGGGGGGTCACTTAAAGGTTGTGTAAGTACCTGCACACTGAGCTGCTTCGCTGCAACACAGCTACATTGCTCAACAGACTGCAAGCGTTGGAATGGCATGACAAGTCGTGAACTTATGGTGATGGAAAATGATGAGTGGGTGATGACTTGCACATGGTATTGTGACATTCAGCAAAGAGATGATTGAAAAGAAAAAAAGCTGTGAGAAGTCAAATAGTTTCATTAAAGATCAAAGCATTAGCAATGAAATGCCACCAGTACAATTACACAAGTGTGTTTTTGGCAGCCTCATCAAGGTTAAATCATTTAAGGAGCAGGCAGAACTCAGAAGCGAAGAAATTGGCAGTGGTTCGAGAGGTACGGGAGGGGCATAAACTCCACCGTATTGTACAGTCATGTTAAACACCCCCAACTCGGCATTTTAGAAGTGCTCTTTAATAAGCACACAGTGCGTTTCAAACGTGCACCAACCACAGGACCTGGCAGGCGTGGCTGTTGTTATTGGTTAGTGGATTATCTTTGTCAGTTTCCCTGGAGGAACTTCTGTGTCCCTTCTGATCTGCTCAGAACGTCCTCTACTTCTTCAGCGCCTTCCTCTGCAAGTCCCCAAAGGCCCTTGAGCCTCATAACACACCACTTACTGCACCATATATATCTCCAACATTGATTTGAACGCAAGTCCGTCCATAATCTTCATGCTGCTCAGATCTGCTTGTTACTGCGCAGGGGCGCGCTTCCTTTTCATAACTTTCCTCCTGGCTTCCAATTGACCAGATCTGTGGGCCTGGAGCCAGCAACAGTATTGAACCCCCCCTACCCCCTGGGTCCCCTGTGCATGGCTGGTGTCGTCTGATACTTGAGAAGGAGTAACAAGGCCAATATAAGGTTTAAATCTCATGTTCCTGCGACCTGCCAAAGCATGCGGGGTGTGCCAGCTGGAAGGCTTTGCTCCAGAAGAGGAGGATAGTGGAGAAACCATAGGGATCAGAGAGGAGGGAAAGAGAGAGAGAGAGAGAGAGAGAGAGAGAGAGAGAGAGAGAGAGACCATGAATGGGGCTCAGTCTTGTGGAATTGCCTTCAGCACCCCAGGCTCTCCGCTGTTAGCCGAGACTCAGCTCTGTTACCTTTAAGTGAGAGTGCTTTGGTTTTAATCGCCCCGCGGCCTCTTCAAGGCAGGCAGCTCACTTCAGCCTCCATAGTTATCGATACCGGTGCTACCTCTGTAGCTGGTAATGGAGTGGAGGAGAGAAGGGGGGGGGGCAAAAAAGATAATGTGTTTGATCGATCAGTATGAACAAATTTCATTTGTTAAATCAATAACAGTTTACAGGTGACAGAGCCAGATAAGTATATTTATTTCTTTCTTCTGATTGAAGCTTTCTCACAGGGAAGAAAAGAGAGGGAGAGAGAGAGAAAGACGGAAGGTGATGGGGGTTTACCTGTGTGTGCGGAGCAGCATGCACTGAGACCCTTCTGGTCGGTTATTGCCAGCAAACTGTATATAAAACTAATATCAGCATGTAGAGAATGGCTGCCGGCGGCACACACACACACACACACACACACACACACACACACACACACACACACACAACCAATCTGATATAGGTGGAGGGTTTTTTGTGTTCCTGGTTGAATTAGAATGTGAAAAATAGCAATTTCTCACACAGAGAGTGTCTATTACTCTGTGTTTTGTGTTTTATGGGTAGAATGATTGGATTGTGGTTGAGCAGGGCAAAGATTTGTAATACCTCCCTGTATGATGTAGAAGAGGAATATTGTAAAAGAGTGAAGGAGAATGCTGAAAAGAAGGAAAAAGGGCCGGCGAATGTTTGTTTTCAGTCATTTTCGGGACAAAATTGTGGGGAGAAAAGGAAAACCTGATGTTTTACAGATATTACATTACATTTGATTGAATGCTGACTGAAAGAGTGAACTGAAAGAGGAGAACCATTTCTTTTAGGTCACTCTGGTTAGGGTTAGGTTTAAGATTAAGCACAGAAAATCTACATAAACAATCGTATGCAAAATATGGGCACCCTTGGTCCAATCACATTTTTTGTTGATTGACATGAAAATCAGAGCACAGGTCTGCACATTTTCATGTGCATAAATTTTGACCTGTATTTACACTCATTGCCCATTTGTCCATATGGATTGTATCTACACTCCATTGTCAATTTTATCAACTCTACTTACCATATAGGAGCACTTCGTAATTCTGCAATTACAGACCGTAGTCCATCTGTTTCTCTGGATACTTTGTTACTCTCGTTTTACCCTGTTCTTCAATGGTCAGGACCCCCACAGAGCAGGCATTATGTGGGTGGTGGATCATTCTCAGTGCTGCAATAAGTGCAGGTGGTGTGTTAGTGTTGTGCTGGTGTGAGTGGATCAGAGACAACAGTGCTGCTGGAGTGTTTAAACACTGTGTCCACTCACTGTCCACTCTATTAGACACTCCTACCTTGCTGGTCCACCTTGTAGATGTACAGTCAGAGACGATAGCTCATCTGCTGCTGCAGAGTTCGTGTTGGTCATTCTCTGGTCCTTCATCAGTGCTTACAGGACGCTGCCCACAGGACGCTGTTGGCTGGATAGTTTTGGTTGGTGGCTGATTCTCAGTCCAGCAGTGACACTGAGGTGTCCAGCAGCACTGCTGTGTCTGATCCACTCACACCAGCACAACACACACTAACACACCATTACCACATCAATGTCACTGCAGTGCTATGAATGATCTGTCGCGCAAATAATACCTGCTCTGTGGTGGTCCTGTGGGGGTCTTGACCATTGAAAGACAGCGTGAATGGGGGTTAGTAATTGTCTGTAATTGCAGAACTACTCTGTGTTCTAATATGGTAAGAGGAGCTGGTAGTATGGGCAATGAGTGTTAATACAAGAAGGTGTACCTAAAAAGTGTCTGGTGGGTGTATATAGAACTTGTATTATGCAGGTTTGTAGAAAGAAATCCATGTGTAAGTAGAGGATGTATTAACTTATTGTCACTTATAAAATCAACATAACATGTCATTTGACCATGGGTGTTTAAACTTTTGCATACAATTGTATATATATATAATGCATATTATTACATAAAGTACATATCTTCTATGTGTATGCAGAATATTATTATAATTATTTTATTAATAGATATAGATGTTTACATGTATGGTCACTTGGGAGGAAAAGGCCCATCTAAAGTCGGATGCATAATTATGTTAAGTTGTTCGTAAAGAGTGGACCAGATATGGACCCAATCAGCATATTGCCTAGATGTCTGGAGTTTTAGTTGTTAGCTAGCGTTACATTACATGCCAATTATTTACTGAGCTACATCCACACCTGATCTGTTCTGTCATATGCAAATATTATTTACACTTACAACTGCTTGCCGTATATAATGTAGCTATTGTTATTATTATTGTTATGTAATAGTAACAATAGTAATATACTGTAATAATAACATATATGGAACATTACTACTATGTATAGGCACTTACATACAGTATCTGTAACACATATTGGACAAATATATATCCCCACATTCTGTCATTGCATATAAAACAAGCTGGTGTGTGTATATGTGTGTATGCGTGCATAAGAAAAGAATGCAGGGTTATATGCTCAACCTTTTTACCGTGGTAGCTGGTGTTCATGTGTTTTGTGAGGCCTGGGCTCAGATAGCCTGCAGTCATAAGAGCCCTTATGTCCTGACACACGCTGATCGCAGACCTGTGTACCTCCACAGACAGGGAAGGAAAGCTCGTCCACACAGATAAACATTTACGGAGGGAGGGAGAGCTCGGGGCGAAGGGGCATGGAAGAACCCTCTCTGACCTCCACACACAGAACCAGGGAGTCTCAATTCCGCAGTGATGTTTAGTATCGATGAAGCAATTATCTGCGCTCGTAAGACACTGTAGTTTTAAGATTATGGATGAATGACAATAAAAGTAGTGTGTGGGTCTTTATAACGTACCGATTCGGTCATTTGAGTGTGCTACTGGAACCAAAATCAAATTCTGTGTATGTGTGAACATACTTGGCCAATAAAGCTTAATTCTGATTCTGATTTGCACTTTAAAGCAGGATTTTTTTCAAACACGGTTCTGGAAAATTGTGCATCTTTTTCCTGACTACAAACATGATAGATAGTAATTACTAAGCTCTTCATAAACTGCATGAAAATACTACATGAAATTAACGTAGAGTTGTTTGAAGCCTGAAGAATGAGGCTTGTTTGATAAGGCTGTTATTGTTTTGCTGAAATTTGGTTTTAGGTTTACCTATACCAACTGATGTTAAATTCTGGTGAGACTTGGATTAACGGGATTACTTTTGTTCATCTGAACTGGTATTTTCCTTTGCTTCATTTTAATTGAAGAATTTAAAGAGTTCAACAGATTTTTTTGGTTTTGTTTTATGAGTTGTAATATGTAATATGTGAAACTGTGCACAATATAGAACTTCCCAACTTAGATTTCTGTACAGTGGTGGTGACAGAAACCAGGGGCTGTGATGCCTACAGTATTGTCTACAAGTATTGTCAGTTTATATTTCATCCAGAACCACCAATGAGCCTACACATGTATTATTTAAAGGTAATAATAAAACAAATCTTAAAGAGAGATAAGTTTCCTTTTGGATATTTCCTTACAATATATCTCTCCAACAATAAAATATTTAAAAACATGTTTAAGGGCAAATCCATATCTCAAAACTATTCTGAAACAATGTCACAGGGATTAGGCAATATACTACATTGGGAACCATTTCATGCAATGACTTTCTGTGATGTAGCTTTCTGTGATGTAGCTTTCAGAGGCATTAAATGCTTCAGACATCTGGTTCACCACCACAATGAGCAATTCTGACTTGGTAAGTGTCCCTAGAATGGAGAGTTTCAAGTTAAGTCTAGTCAAGGAATATAGCGCCTTTTACAAGAGACGTCACAAAGCAGCTTTACAGAGAATCCGGGTCCAAGCCCCAATGAGCAAGCCAAGTGGCAAGGAAAAACTCCCTCAGAGCAAGAGGAAGAAACCTCGAGAGGAACTAAGACTCAACAAGGGAACCCATCCTCATCTGGTCCACACCGGATAGCAGGACAAGCACAAAAGCAAAATAAAAGGGATAAGGATTATAATAATATGCAATATTGAATACAGAGAATCACAGTTAACTGATGGAGTCCTATGAGAGTAGCGATGATAAACAAACCTGAAAGTCTAAATGAAACTCACTTGCTGTTACCAGTGAAACCAGCAACTACTGTAAGTAGTTCATCACAGTGAAAACCTAGACTATCCATCACTGCTACTAATGCATTTCACATCAAACCACTCTGAATGACTTTGTTTGCACCAAAACCATTTTATTATCCAGAATATTTTAGATAAAAACCACTTGAATTTCCCTTTACGTTGTTTTATTACCACAAGAAGTAGATTTTTAGGTTGAACTTAAGGTGTAGGGATCAACAACTGTGGGTAAATAATGATATGGGCACTAACTGGCTTTCCAAGTAGCTTCCAGTGTTACATTTCCATTTTTTTCTGCTTAGGAAATTCACAACGGAGGCAATGCAGTTTTAATTTGCCTGCTGTGAACTGAATTCCTAGCAGTCATTATTCAGCCAGGAGCTAATTTGTTTATGGCTAGCCTGCTGGAGAAGTATATGGATCGAGTAGATTTATACTCTTCATTGTAATTTGCCTGATTATCATTGACATTACTCTTATTACACATACGATTGAAAAGGGATAAATAGAAGACAGATGACACGGTGAATCTTTTATTTTACCCTTTCCATCTGTTTCCTTAGGCACAAAAGGATCAAGTCTTCTTGATGTTATACAGAGCTACAGAGGCAGGCGTTTGGGTTGGGGGGGTTGCTGGTTGGGCAAGCGTCCCCTCCTCTTGTGGCCGGTGCGTTTAGAGTTGGCCCAGGGTGTGCGCCGGGGTTGAGCTGCATATTGTTTTTGTTCATTTGAATGAGGGCAAATGTCAGATTTCCATGGCTCGGGGCTGCTTGCATGTTAGATGATCCAGTGCTTGGTGCCCGTGGTGGTGGGGTTGTGCCTGGTCCTTCCAGGTCAGTGTGAGCCGCGTGGCGCACTCAGGCCATAATTGACCTTTTGACAGAGCAGAGGGAGACAGCTTTACTCCCAGGGCTAGAATAATCACTCCCTATCTCCTGGTGCGGAAAACTCACCTCAAGTAATTACGGTGTTTACATGTAGGGTTTCTTTCCCTTTTAATATCTTTGAAAATGCTCATTCGATTAAAGCGAGCTTTTAAATGCATATTTGAGTTGCTTTTACAAATCAAATGTCAGTATTTTTAAATCAGCCTTTATTAACCCGCCTACATCCTGCAGTGCATTTGCAAGATGCCTTAAGATGCCTCTTGTTTGACCTAAACAGCTAAAATAATTAATAATTAGTTATTATAGAATTTTGTGTAGGTAATAGTGATTAATCACACTTTTTTGACCCTAAAGAAAGATTTAATTTATTGAATTGTTTTAAAATTATTTTCTTCTATTTTTTATAATTTTATTATATTATTTTCAACATGTTAACACAGGAATCATATGAATCTGAATATGAATTTCATGCGATCTCCATAGATTGACTTCCAGTGTTTCCAGTTTTCATCCCCAACACCCAATGAGATCAACAGTGGCTACATGTTCCTCTGCTACCTTACATCGTGTTTTGAGGGGAAATGTAGATTTTGTTAGTTTGCTGCTTGTTGCCGATAGAACAAAACCTTACATCTCTGGGTACCAGCTGCTCTTTATATCATTTTAAATGTTCATGTCGAATGGATCAATAGAAATGACCCAAAAAACTCAAAATAAAATGTCTTTGCATGAACTTCATTCAAAGTTAAGAACCTTTTTCCTGTAAATTACCATAGAAATATTGGGAGATGAGGTTCATGAATGTGACTTCAAGAATGGTAAACCATACAACCTATGTATATAGGTCATTATATTCTCTTATATTCTATATTATATTTTCATTTATTTATTTATTATTATTATTATTATTATTTACTTTATTTGTTGTGTCTTATTCACTTGGTGTAACCCTTGTTAACCCTTGTTGTTAGTCTGTGTTCTTGTTACACGTCATACATGTGTTACTCATCAAGGCAAATTCTTTGTGTGTGTGACGTTTAATAGCATCTTTCTTTACTTTACTTTTGTAGACATGTTGAAAAACAAGAACAGAAGTAGAGAAGGAGGAGAAAATGAGAACATTGCTGCATTAGATAATAGATGTTAGTGTAGCTCTTGTGAGAGCCTGGGTTTCTCCTACTGTCACATTTTAGCCAGGAACCTGATGTCACAAGTGTTCTCCGGATTTTAGGCTTCTCTTGTAAAGGAAGAGAGTAGAGGAAGTAATAATCAGAAAGAACAAAAAGAAGAAGAACTTGAAGGAGGTCATTTTCTGCTATTGTCATCATTTCGGTTTGTCTATGCAGGCTTTGGTTTTCTCTGTGGTTCTTTATGGATGTGAAAGCTGGACAATAAACAAGCATGACAAACTACATATAGATGCCTTTGAACCCTGGACAGCAAAGAAGACAAACAAATGGATCCTTGAGGGTCCTTGATCCTTCTAAATCAAGCCTCACTCTAAGCCCAGATGACCAAACCAAAGCTCTTAGTTTGGAGATACTGAGAAGAACCACTTCATCTTGGAAGGGTTGATGGATGTATGCAATTAGGTAAGGCCAATCATTCTCTGAGTAGAGAGTTTTTGAGCCATTTCTTGCCGTTTGTGTTTACACACTGAGGAATTTGTCTTCCGCATTTAACCCATCTGTGAAGTGAAACACCCCCATACACACACACTAGTGAACACACTTGCCCGGAGCAGTGGGCAGCCCTATCCACGGTGCCCGAGGAGCAAGGCACGTAACCCCCGCAGCTGCTCAAGGGCACTTCAGTTGTTACTGACGGTTCAGGGAATCAAACCCGTGACCCTCTGGGTACCAGGTTGGTTCCCTAATTCCAGAGGATTCATGAACAAACTGTTCAGAAGCCTAAACTAACCAAACAAAAGAATCACTAACTACCCATATGATCAGAAGAGAATCACTGTCCATATGATCACCAGGAGTCAGAATGGACTTTGTGACCCGTAACAATACTAATAGTTTCAACTGGAGTGCTGTCACAAAAATACAATCCTTCTTGATATTAGAACCTTCCTATATACACTCAATCATTCAGTTGCTCATTCTTATAGAATGTCTAGATGGGACTTTTGATGCTATGCAAATGATCAGGTTTCACAATATATGGACACTCTTAGACCAAAAGCAAATATGACAACACAGACTGATGTTCTTGTCAATTCCCAAAGTTATATTTGTGCTGTATTGTGGTTTTTATTCCACAGTGCCATTCTGTTGATCAAAGAAAAGTGTCGGTTCTGAGGCTTTTTTTTTTGTTGTTGTTCTTTTTTTCCTTTCGCAAACCCGCAGAGTTGCAACACAGCACATAATAGATCAAATGCAATTGTATAATTTCAGAATGAGTGAGCAGAGGCAGTGGAAAAAAGGGCTCCGAGCATCACCGCTGCTGTCTTGAAAGTGTTTACAAGAAACATGAAAAAAAGAGAGCGAGGCAACCCAGAAACGCCAAAGGCCTAGCTTTTGAGAATAGGGTATTACGTTATTAATTAAAGCACAAGTCGGCTTTCCCCCTCTCTCTGCTTGTTGCCCATGGGTATACAATGTAGCACACTTGATTGAATCAGGTACTGGCAGGCTAGGCATTTTGTATTTTGCGCTTGAAGGGCTAAAGGGAATTTTAGCGTAGCTCTATTACTCGCCGCGTGAGGGGGAAGGCTTTTCTAAGAGCTGTTGAAGGCTGTCACCAGCAGCAGCAGCAGCCACCGCTGCCGCCGCCACGGCACCGTTCAAAACTCTCTTTAATTCTGGGACGAAGATCAGATTTGCTCCATGGCTGAGTGCTCTGATCTTGCTGTTCTTGAATACAGACTCAGAGGAATCTTGGACCTTCCGCAGCTGAGTTGCTGAGGAGTAGAGAATGGAAATAAAGCTTTTGATGGCTGTATTTGGAGACTTTAAAAGCCTAAGACCTGCTGGTCAGTCTAGGATTTCTTTGGGTGCTCCTATAACTTTTGAATAACTCTGTGAGTTTGAATTCATTTCCATGTAGTTACTAAATAAAAAGCTTTGTGATGTAATAAGTAATATGGTTCAAAGAGTTAAACGGCATTCTCTGTATTACAGTGGACACTTCAGAGCAGTAATGTAGTGATGTCAGGCTAGCATGTCCTGCTCAATGGTGGATGGAACAGAATACCCTAAATGGACATGAACACAAATGTGTACAGTGGCGCTTCATCCATCCAACTCACAGCAAAGGTTTTAATTAGAGCTTAATCACACCAACTCATCCCAAAGGTGTTCAATGAGCTTTATCAGTCCAACTTATCTCAAAGGTGTTCAAATAAGCTTTATCACTCCAACTCATCCAAAAGTGTTTCCATCTTCCCATAATGGAGTTTCATCACTCTAGCCCATCTCAGAAGTGTTCAGTGAAGCTTCATCAAACAGATCCCAAAGCTATGATGTTCCATGGTGGATAATCATTCATCCCATAGGTGTTCGTGGAGCACCATGACTTCAACTAATCCCAGATGGGCTCACCTTAACTTCAACTCAAATCCCAAAGGTGCTCGATCGGGCTTCATCACTCCAAATCATTGAGAAGATGTTTCATGGTGCTCCATCATTCCATCACTCCATCAACTCATCCCAATAGGCTTCACTTTAGCCTCAACACTTCAACTCATCCCAAAGGTGCTCATTTGAGCTTTAACAGCGCAAGTCACCAAGAAAATGTTCCATGGTGCAAAATCACTCAGAGTTATCCCATAAGTGTTTAGTGAATCTCCATTACTTTAACTTATCCCAGATGGGTTCACCTTAGCTTCAACACTAAAGGTCCTCAATTGAGCTTCATGACTCCAGGTCACTGAGAAGATGTTCCATGGTGCTTCATCATTATTACTGGTTCAGTTCAACACATCAACACACCCAAAAGGTTTTCTATGGGGCTTTATTACTTCAGCTCATCCCAAAGATGCTCAATAGAGCTTCAGCACTCCTGCTCATCCCAAAAGGGGTTTAATGGAGCATTGTCACTCCAACTGTTTCCAAAGGTGCTCAGAGAGCTACTGGAACACTTTACAGTACTCTACATCTCTATTGTGCTTGACCTTCTGATCCTATACATATAAGTACATTTTTATTAGAAATGGCAAATTAGAAATTCACCAATTTGCATCAGTGCACCAGTCCATGATATGATTGCCTGGATTGACAAAAATGTATGCTGGATACAACTTGGGGTGAACTTGGGATGCAACTTTTCTAATACCTGTGCATTGGTAAAATCTATAAAATCTAAAATCTAATTATATATGATATTAACATCTGATCAATAATTTTATACTTAGATTAATTCTTCCTTTCTAAACCTTTAAGTGTGCGCTCTCTTATCCAATGCAGTGTCCAATACTCATTAAGCCTCTTTGGCTATCTTTTGCACGAGTTGCAGGGATGTCCAGACAACAATTTGACAAGACACACCCTGTGCAGGCAGCATGGTTGTGGAGACATCTGCCTCTCCCCCCTCCTCAGACTCAGCGCTGACCATCCACAGAGGTATACCTGTGTAAAAGACTGTTGAGCAAAGTATTGCAACTGTTTTTCATCCCATGCTGGCTAACAGCTCTGCTGGTTCTAAGGCAATAACTGCCATTGCGCTATTTATTTGTAAAGATATCCAGCCTTAGTGTTATAGAGAGGGTATTATAGGTTTTATTTTCTCTCTAGTGATTTTATCTTTTTTGGCATTTTGCAGGACTTGTTTGTGAACTTTTTTTTTAGAAAAAAGTTTTTACTGATTTACAGTATTAGAGTAAGAAATAGATGAGAGAAAATGGTACTTTTTTATTTAATATATGATTTCCTGTCTGCATATGAGGAACCAAATGATAAAATAAAACAAAAAAATCTGTACCATGACAAATTGCATAGAGTTATATTCTTTTGCACCTCGTCCCACTGCATTGCGCTGTGTTGAATCACATCATGTCGGTTTGCAGTGCACTACAATAGGAGGGAATAGTATTGCATTAGTAGTTACTTCATATGTATCTTCAATGTATCAGATCAATGGCAATGCATTGATATATATGTATCACATCTGCCTCAGTGGTGGAGGTGCACATCCCTAGTTTTTCTGTACTTCTCCATCCTTCTTCCAGGATCCCTCTAAGGAGAGTATGTAGCAGTGCATGCATTTAACAGTGTATGTCAGAGTCTAGTAGCATGTGTGGATGTCTTTGGTCATATTGTACTCCTGCTTGAAGAGTTACTTTAATATACAGTCCAGTTGTTGCTCAAGATCATTTGTGTATCAGATTGAAACTGAAATTTTGGGAGTGTGTTCTTTCACGTCTGGAGCCTTTCTGGAGCCTTATAACGCTAACCTGCTGCATGTGGAAACTGTTTCATTTTCTATCCTTTCTCTTCTCTTTCCTTGACTCATTAATGCCCAGAGTTTATGTCATGGAAACGGACAGAAAAAAACCCTTAGTCTCTCCTGTGCTGCTCATTATGGCTCTGTCCTAGTGAGCTGTGAATATGTACTGTTCTAATAAGCAGTGTGACAGAATGAAGACACTTCTAATTGGTTTTAATGCAGAGGTAGTAGTGTGGCGTACAGGACAGAGGTGGCTGTAATGAGGCAGAGATGCACTGCCCGCTCTGGACTCGCCACAGTCCATAAGAGCACAGAAAGAGAGAGCTGCAGGTAGAGGAGGGATTTTATGAGGGTTTCTGTCTATTTATATTCTCTCTCTCTCTCTCTCTCTCTCTGTCTCTCTCTATTCATTTTTCTCTCTTTCCCTCTCTCCATCTTCTCATCCCTCCATAGCTCTCTTTCTTTCTTTCCCTGTCTGTTGCTCACTCCGTTCCACTGTCTCTGCCACCCTGTTTTTCTCTTTCTCTCTCTGTTATCTCCCTCTCTTTCTCTCTCTTCTTCTTTCTCTCTTTCCCTCTCTCCATAGCTTTCTTTCTTTCTTTCTTTCTTTCTTTCTTTCCCTGTCTGTTGCTCACTCTGTTCCACTGTCTCTGCCACCACGTTTTTCTCTCTCTCTCTCTCTGTTCTCTGCCTCGCTCTCTCTTATTCTTTCTCTCTTTCCCTCTCTCCATCTTCTCATCTCTCCATAGCTCTTTCATCCTCTTTCTTTCTTTCTTTCTTTCTTTCTTTCTTTCTTTCTTTCTTTCCCTGTTTCTTATTCCTTTCCACTGTCTCTGCCACCGTTCTCTCTTTCTGTCTCTGTTATCTCCCTCTTTCTCTTTCTCTTCATCTTTCTCTTTCCCTCTCATCTCTCCATAGCTCTCTTTCCTCCTCTTTCCTCATCTTTCTTTCTTTCTTTCCCTGTCTGTTTCTTATGCCTTTCCACTATCTCTGCCACCCTGTTTCTTTCTTTCTCTCTCTGTTCTCTCCCTCTCCTTCTCTCTCAGTCCCTCTTTCTGTGTCTATTCTCATCTCTCTGTGTAACTGTCTTTCTGTCTCTCGTTTTCTTTCTCTGTCTCCCTGTTTTCATCTCTTCCATTCTCTCTATATATCCTTGTTCTATTTCTTTCTCTCTCACTGTCTCTCTCGTCCTGTTCCTCTTTCCCCTCTTTGATTCTGATTGACCCCCAGTCTGTCTCTGTTAGATGTAGTGTGGGTCAGAGCAGACAGGAGGCTGAAATATCACAGGCTGCCCTAGGCTCCTACATTTCTCTTCCTGCTGCAGGTTCTGTGAGCCTTTTCTCCCTCCTCACTCGACTGCTCCTCCACGGGGCTCTAGCCGGCCGCAGAGCGCAATTTCTGCTGGCACACGCAGATCGCAGGGTTAATTAGGTCCTAATCCCGCAGAGATCTCCCTATATTAAACGGCACACTCACTAATGGGAAGTAATGAATTAAAATATGGTGCAGACAAGTGATCTATGAGCTCAGACAGGACTGGAGAATAGAGAGCATTGAGTGAGTGAGTGAGTGAGTGAGTGAGCGTTAATAAGTGAGAGAATGGGAGTGTTGTGAAGATGTGAGTGTTGCAATGCAAGCGTTTGGAAACGATGCCTACTAACAGACTGACTATACCATCTATACCAAGGGCCCATATCCTACATTTATCTAGTATTTAATTTCCAATCATGTCCAATCATAACATTGGTGTGGTTGAATTTTTCTACCTCTCTTTATCCTTTATCATCAAAATAGTAGCTGCACCCAGAAGGAAGTGTCAGGTTGCAATGCTATTGGGAAGCAAGATAAAGGTTACCAGGAACAATAAATGATGATACGTTTAAACTGATATGGGCAACACTTATTGAGCTACACATACAGAAGTATGGGCCACTCAGTCAGGCCATCATGTTTGCTAACACAACATGCCAGACAGCTCGGCATGAAGTTGTAAAGGTTTCTAATAGTGTCCTGGGATAATCTATTCCATGTAGCTTGAATTTTGTTACTGCAGATTTTGTGGTAGGGGTGGAGGTGGAGTGGCACTAGGCCTTCTGGACATGTGACGTATGACAACAAACCGTTCATACTGGCATTGACCAGGGTGCCTCCACACATGGATTCGTTGGTCGTCTCCACCAAGACAAAAGCAGGACTCGTCACTGAAGATGAACTGCTGCCATTCTGAGTCACTCTATGACAGTCTGGCACAACACCATTGCAGTCTTTGGTGACGTTGACGTGGTGTTAAGGACAGTCGTCATAACGGTCTGCATGCATGTAGTCCTGCGTTGTGCAGCTGATTGCCAGTGATGCTGGCACTAGCAGGATGACTCACGGAGGACATCACTGCTTGCTGAATATCTGCAACGGTGGCTGTTGGGTCAGTCAGGTAGAGAGATAAGGCCCGCCCTTGCTTATATCACATGTGCGGCCGAGTGTGAAACTTCAACATGTCAAACCTACTCATGAAGTTTCATTCCTGTCAGTTGATTCCTTCTGGGTGCAACTATTTGTGCAACTGTTCCGAATCAGCATTTCAAATCAGAATTAAGCACTGAGTAACTAACATGAAGTAATACATTAACAGTGGTTACAATGCTTAACTAACCTTAAGTAAACATATAACAACTACATGTTTACACGCTAAATACTTAATATTACTTAACCATAGTTAATGTATTACTTCATGTTAACTTTACATTACTTCATGTTAATTAGTCAACACTTAATGTAAAGTGTTACCTGTGTCTCTACTACAAACCATTTCACATTAAACCACACTGAATAATGTTTTTTTTTTAACTTTTAGTAATTTGCATAAATTATGATAAAGGTGAAATTCTCTATTAACCAAGACTAAATGGGTTTATTGTGATAGAAACACACTTGGCATAATGCCACAGCCCACCTTTATAGCCCCTTGTTGTGACATCAGCATTCATCAACACCTAACACCACCTCTGAGTCAGAAGATTTCCAGTTTATATCACACTTGCTGACGTTTTTATATATGTGGCTGACTATAAATGCAATCTAAAAGACCCCATTAGCATTATATAGTTGCTGTCTCTTTGCTTTCCTATGTCTGCAGTCATTTTTATAACAGTTATGAAACTATCCAGCCATTTTGTCAGGCTTTTCATACCAAGAAAGATACTTTGATAATCATGAAGCTGAGTGCTATACATTTCCCAAACTGTGACCAAATAGCTGTTTTATGACACAACCTGTACATGTTTCCTTCTTCCTCCATGAAGCATGTGTTGGTGTGAATGGCATGGCCTGGGTCAGGGCTGGCAGGGAGGTGTGCTAGGTCGTGAGCTGCAGCAGGCTGGGTGGAGCTGGAGGCTGCGGTGGACTGATAACCAGGCGGCTGATTTTAAAGCCATCCTCAACAATAGCACCGTGCCCTGCTGTGCCCCACTGCACAACAATACCTGCTCTCACCGGAGGGCTGAACGCACACATCACAGACAAACAAACAAACAAACAGCTCCGAAAGGCCCTGTTGTCTTTCTGCGCTGGCAGCTCCGCTAACATCACATCTGCCAAAGGTGTTTCTGCCTTCTTCAACTTACTCCCATTGTGTAGGGAGAGCAAGCGCTTAGAAAAATATCAGAGAAATGAGCCTTAATGTAAGTGTGTCAGTCTTTGAGATGGAGTAGAATCGAGGTACATAAGTGGAAATCTGGGGTTTTAGAGAAGGATAACATCAGTGATAAACACACACACTTAGACTCATACATACAATTCCTATGTGAATACATCAATCCCAGCTCCCAGTATTTGAAATGTAATCATCTGACATTGACAATCTGACACTGTCGTTGATTTACAAGTAACCGGATTCTGACACTTAAAATGCACAAAATGCTTTTAATGGCCTAGCTCAGACAGTTCTTACGATAGTCCCTCCAGATCGCTTCACACAGCTGAGGCAGGCTTAGCTTCTAACCACATCAATCTTTTACAGCTTAGCTGGTTTTTGGTTTCTCTCTTAGTGTTTATAGATTCTCAACTCTTTTTGTATCCATCTGCCACTAGCTAAAGTAAACATGACTTGCAGCCTCATGTCTGTTCTGCCCCCGCTGCATTACCAGATGGTAGCATGTTAAACAAACATACCTAATATGCAGGTATCAGGTGTGGATCACTACCTATGCTAGCTGCACGGAGTACATGTATGTAAATCTGTTTTCATGCTATAAATATTCTTGGATTGGAATGGTTGTTTAGTCTAGGGGGTCTTCATTGCAGATCACAGGCAGTCTGGAAAGAGATGATCATTGAATCTTTTCAAAAGTGTACCCACTTGTTTGTAAGCCTCCCTTTCCCATTTCTCCCTCATTGCTTCTCATTCTCTCTCTCTCTCACAGATGCCCATAGCTCAGAGCTATATCGGAGCATAAGTGGACCTGATGTAGATGGCCTGTGGTGTGCGGCCAGGGTCTGGCTGTAAAAAGGCCGGCGTCAGAGTGCGTCTCTGCTGTCCGTCCACTGCCTGTCGCTGGGGGTCTGCGGCCCTTTCCCTACCAAATGCCCTCATTTCCACTGGCAGCACAGGGTCTCGGGCTAAATGGCATTTTTACAGCACGCCTCTCTGGAGTGTTGACAGGTCCATATGCTAATGTTAATGAATACAGCACGCCTAGTGTCCTGTCCACCCCAGGTCTTTACGCTGCTGCTGCTGCTATAAGTGCAGGATACCAAATTTAGCTCCCGAATCAGATATGGTGTTTCCGATTGTTAAGCTGAGTTATTTTTCCTCAAGGAGTCAATTAGGTACTCTAATTTGTGCCTTGCATTAAAATATTTCCACCCAGATAGTTGCAATTAAAATATATGGTTATTTTAGTCATTTATGGATTTAATCTTATTATGGAGTTGGGCTTCCATTTTTGTGTTCTTAGCAGACAGCATTTTTTTTGCAAAGCAGGTAAATATTCAGAACAATTTATAGCAGGAAAAGGGACAATTCCTCCAGAGAAATGGAGAGGTGGGGTGGGGAGCAGGCTTCATTTGGCTTTCTCAAAACACATTCTCATTCAGTTGTAGAATGAGGAGAAAAGTACACTCACCAGGCTACATTACTTGCTTCCCCGGCTCTTTGAATCAGGTTTTTACTTAACACGAGTTACAGTGGAAAGTTTTCTGGATTCCAGTAAAAGTTTTTGTTTAGCTTAGGGATACTTCTGTTTTAGAAGAAGGTCTAAATTGATTTCTGTAAATTGATTTTTGTGGTCCTTTTTAAGCCACTGGATATATATTTAATCTTTCCCAAGACAGCTTTCCTTTGCAGAAATATACTATTACTATTATTGTTTCTGTTCCTGGGCTTTTCTTTTTGTGAATGGATTTTTATTATTTTTAAACACAGGACAAAGACATGCACATTCTGAGCGGGCACCATATCATAGCACCACTCTTCTTCAAATTTGGTCAAATGAGCTGGTAACAAAACCAATGGCTTCAGACCATGGCTCAGTAGTGACTGTTCTTGCGTGATGTAACCTGGCAGTGGCTCACTACAGCACCAGCCTGAAACTTTAGGATGATCTTCCTGACCTCAGTACTAGCAGCCATTGTTGCTTTCTTCCATGAATATATATGTTGAAAATTAGTCATCTCCTAGCAGGAACATAGTTGGAGAAAAGGGGAGGCCCTGACCCAACAGGGGGGATAACAGTGATATTACTGTTTCCCAGAGTTGCTCATTTGGAGGATACTGCCAGAAAACAAGCATAAATGTACTGGTAACACCCAAACAGCATTTGTCACAAAGTTTGTGAGAAGACAGTTTCATTTGGAATGCAAGGTATGGGGTAATCTATGGCAATCTATAATCTATAGGCACATTGGTAATGAATCAATTGGTGGGTGAAATTCTTAGTAGAAACAAATATGTTACTGCAAATTCAGTTCCAGGCTAGATCTCCATCATCTCCAGACAGATCATGATTCCAAACATTTACTACACCAAGTATGTGAGGGACGATAAAAATAAGTTTACTGTAGATCTTAGAAACCAATCCACGAGAGATAGAAGTAGATTAGGAACATCCCAAAGAACCCCATAGGCTTGTAAAGTTGCACATAAAGAGTCAGAGATATGGAAAGCCCCTTCTCCTTAAATAAATATTCCAAGGTTAAGATTTTAGCATTTGGCCAACAAGGGAAAACAAAGGGTTTGCCGCTAGTCAAAACCAAATTGTTATGCCATATTGGGGATTTTCTATGCAAATTAAGTACAATGTCCAGACGTTTGGTAACCTGTGACCTTATCTCTAAACAGATACTGATGTCAGTACCCAAATTCAGTTTGGCTACTTTCTGCTTGATTACAGCAAAAGGTAAAACTTCCAGTCTCAAAGTTTTTTGCAAACTCTTAATTTAGTTTGCTTTAACAGATCAGAAGTGACTTTCCTTAAAGCAGAAACATGTTAGTATGAGCTTTCAGTCATAGATTTTTTACCACAACAATAATTTATGGATTTAAAAGTTGTACTTTAGTAGTTAAGTTTTATCCAACTTTCTTTCTGGAATGCACATGGTATCAGGCCAAAAACTAAATATACAGTATGTAGTTAAAGTAAATACCTGGCAAAAAAATCTGGGACACTTTTTCCCTATGTTTTTTAGCCATCTGGCTAGTGCCCCCCAGGTTATTTGAAATTGAGACGCCAGCTCTACATGTCGACATAAAATATGTTCGCTGCCAATTGAGAATCTAACTGAACTGTTAATTGATGGCTTAACAGAGCAGATTAAAATATCTTTATTTAGTAATAAAAATAGATGTATATTGTTTGGTTTGTATTCAGTTAACTTTGGGTGGTGACTCTGGAGATGTTTTAAAGAAGAAGGGTGAGAAGAAGAGGGACAAAACTTATTCTTTCAAAAGAAAAAAGAAAAAAAACGCTGCTACTAGTGCAAAATGCAAAATACAAAATCCAATTAGGCCACAGACTGAAACTACCTTCCTTGTTGTGCTAATAACATGTCTATGCTTCACCGGGTTCAGCCTCAGATAGTAAACTCTGCTAGCTAACATCTCTGAAAAATATATGGCTGTTTTTATATCCAGCTAATTTCCTTCACTATTAGTTTATTGCTCATTTTCCGAGCTGCAGTTCTCAAGTTGCAGGAAAGATACAACCGTAAAGAGTAAATGTTAAAGCACATAGATTATGTGGACAGCACAGCACTGATGTGCACAGAGGAAAACTCGCTCTGGTGTGTATTTTCTCATGAATCAGTTATTCACTATGGATTTGAACATGGGTGGTGTGTTTATGCACTAAAACATTAGTAGTTCAGCACTAAACCTTGTAGACATGTAGTAAATTCACGACCTGTAGTAATAAACTAGATCTAGTGCTTTAGTTCATGTATCACAGTAAAATAGTTTTACCAGATTAGTAACTTCAGCTTCTCCCACTGTATGCTTTACACAACAGCTTTACTGTTTGGGTAATGTCCTGCTGGCCCGCTGAACTTGGTCAGAAAGTTGCCCCAGTACTTTAAAAAAGTGGTGGGTCAAATTTCCGCTCACCCCCATGGTTTTGGTGGGTCCAAGATTACAATATAAGAATAAATAATAACTTTTTTAGGCTGTATGTTATTGTAAAAGACTCTGACTCAACTACTACACTAAGACTCAGACTCAATGTGACCAGATAATCAACTTGCATATATTCACAGATTAATTTGTAATAGCTTTGGCTAAATTACTTAGTGTTCTTCAAAAGTATGTTTTTAACATGTCACTGCATTAACATTGACTGGTGGAATTCATTAACTGCCCATTGGCCTTCATTATAGGTGTACTTTGGGTCAATGGGTTTTGTGTTCTTTTCATGTTCAACCAAACCTGTTAAAAATACTGTCCATGCTAATTGACCTTACACTACAGATGCAGCAGATGCTGCTTTAAGTGTGCACTGTTTGTGTGCATTATTATTCCTATTGAAAATTAGTCAGTTCAAAATACTGCACTCTTATTTGCCAGCATTTTGATTCACTTTGATCTCACTTCAACTTCTATTGTGTTCCTTTTCACTGCTGTCTAAAACGTATACGTATGTATAGAGTGTTAGCATGTGTGTGTTTGGCCAAGCATACCCTCATGCCTCACTGTGCCTTTAGCGTAGATGTTATCATCACCAAACAAACTCTCTCTCTCCTTTCTTTTACTCTTTAAAGTCCAGTAGCCTGCTCACTTTCTCTCCCTGTCACATGCTGGGGGCTTTCTGTAGCCTGGCCTATGGACAAAGGGGTAGGGCTACTGGGACAGGGCCTGAAAGTGTGTGTGTGTGTGGTTGTGTGCATGTGCTCCTAGTCCCAAACAGCCCGGCTGCAGTGGACTGTAAATGCCATGCTGTGCTGGTGGCATGAGTGTGAGTTAGCCATGCCTGATGAACACACACAGCGTACATGAGGACACATAACAGATTGCACATGGTAAAGGCCGAAATAACATGCTGTGTGTTTGTTTTTCAGAATGGCTTTAGGATAACGCACAGTATGATTAATCTAGACAAGATGTGACATAGTAAACACTGACAGTCCTTAGATATATAATATTAGATATTTCACAGTGTTGACTGATTTTACAAATATGTTATTAATGTTTCTTTGTCTTTCACACAGTCTCAGTACAATCATGTTTGGACATTTAGCAATAGAAATCCTGAGACATTGTAACAAGAGGTAAACAGTTGAAAGGAGCAGGGTTTGTGGTTGCAAAGTGATCACAGCGATTAAAAAACAGACCACAGGCTCACTGTCCCAGTACCATCTGAGCACAACTCAACAAAATTCTGTTTGAACCCGACCGTAGCTGACAAAACTCTGTCTAAACTAAACTAAAACCTTACGAAATTCTGTCTGAACCAAATATAACTTGATGGAACCAGATTATAACCTGCCAACTCAATTGCAGCTCAACAAAGTTCTGTCTAAATCGACTGTAGCCCAACAAAATTCCATCTGAATATGGCTGTAGCCCAACTTTAGCTCCACAAAATTCTGTGAGTGCCTGACAAAATTGCCTGATCACAAATGACAAAATTCTGTCCAAACTGAACTAAAACCTGACAAAATTCTGTCTGAACCTGACTGGAGTCCAACACTGTTTGAACCAAAGTGTAGTCCAACAAAATTCTTTCTGAATCTGACTGTATTCTAACACTGTCTGAATCTGACTGTAGCCCAACACTGTCTGAATCTGACTGTAGTCCAAAACTGTCTGAACCTGACTGCAGTCCAGCAAAATTCTGTCTGAACCTGACTGTAGTCCAACACTGTCTGAGCCCAAGTGCAGTCCAACACTATCTGAACCCAGCTGTAGACCAACAAAATTCTTTCTGAACTTGACTGTATTACACTGTCTGAATCTGACTGTAGCCCAACAAAATTCTGTCTGAGATCAAAGAACAAAACTCTGTCTAAACTGGACTATAGCCGGACAAATTCTGTCTAAACCTGACCGTAAGTTGACAAAATTATGTCTGAACTTGACTGTAACCTGACAGGATTGTGTCTGAACTAGGCTATAGCCCGACTAAATTATGTCTGATCTGATGGTATTCTGACAAAATTTCTCTGAAACCACTAGTAGCACAACACTGTCAGAGTTCGACTACAACCCAACAAAATTCTGTCTGAACCCAACTGCTGCCTGACTAAAATGATGCCTGAGCGCAACTGTTGCCTGACATAATTCTGTCTGGACCCGACTGTAACCCAACACAATTCTGTCAGAAATTGACTGTAGTCACTAAACTTCTGTTTAAACTTTATTACAACTGACAAAGTCTGAACCTGAGCCCAACTGTAGCCCAACAAAGTTCTGTCTGTACTTGACATTAGTTGGATAGTATTCTGTTTCAGCCCAATTATATCCTGACAAAGTTCCATTTGAACCTGACTGTATCTCAACAATCTGAACCTTCCTGTCTCTAGTTCTTTCCCAGTAAAGGTGTACCTTGGCAAACTGTCTGAACACTAGGATGACTAAATTCTGCCCACTTTGTGCTTGATCCTGATTGTTGCCCAACAAACATTCTGCCTGAACCCAATTGTAATTCTATTCAAATTCTGTCCAAACCTGACCAGAACCCAAATGAAACCTAACATCCCTAACGGTACCTGCTAAACTAACTTTATAACAACTGCTGCCACCATAACTTCATTCATAAAAAAGAATATCACCAATTTCAACTATACAAAAGTTAATTTTGAATTTAAAGTGACATTAAATTCAACTTAAGGAGAGGGAGAGAACTTAAGCAGGGGTAAATACAGGATAAAATCTGTCAAAGATAGAATACAGGGTATGAGAAACCTGAATATGAAATTTTAACCTGATCCAAGCCCAACAAATATTTCATAAATGTCCAAATATCATTGCTGTCCAAAGAAAAACATGTATTTCCATTTTTGACGATACTGACCTTTCTACATCATTTGAGCACAGCAGCCGTCCTTTACATGTGTGAAGATTTCATGATGATTGAACCAATAAAAATGCTCCAATTTTGCTTGGAATAAAACCTCTTTACATTAACACTGAAAGCAAAGAAGGTTTTTGCCCTCTCCTGTACAGTTACCATTTTAGAGATACTTGTTTTTCTTTGGACAGCAGCGAAATGGCCAAACCCTAACATAAGCAGTCAGTTCCACTGAAATTCCATCATGTGATAATTTCATGTGAAGTGTTTCCTGATATGTGTTGGTATGTTTGGTATTCAAACGTCAAAAAAGGACAGTTTTGGAGGTCCAGCTGTGTATGAAGTCCACACGTTCCTGTCTTAGAGTGAGTCAGCAGCACTGCTGTAGAGAGATATGAATTATCAGTGTCACCTTTGAGCTGCCACCGACATCCACAGCTGCCTTCCCAGTATCACACGTAATGACATTCAGGCCTGTCCTTGATCACATTTACGATAGCATATTTGATACAGTTGTAAAGCAAGCAAAGAATAAACCCACCTAAGAGAATATACCACCCTTTTTCCTCCTCCCACTTTAAACATGTCTATTTTCCCTCTGTAAATCACATGTCAGTCCACTGCAAATGTAACTGCTGTGATCTGAAAGAGGAGAGAGGTGAAAAAAGAGAAAAGTATGTGTGTGTGTGTGTGTGAGAGTGAATAAGAGAGACAGAGGGAGTGAGAGAGAGAGAATAAAAGGGAGAGAGGAAAGTAAAGATTATCTTTGCCGCTCTCTGGTCGGCTCCTGTGTGGTACGTGGAGTGACAGCTCTTTCAGTTGACTGACAGGTGTCCTTTGAAATGCCGGTGAGGCGGCGTCTGTTCTGACTGTTGAAATGCATATTTCCCCCCCCCCCTGCTCTTATCATAACGGCATGGATGGCTCCGATAGGTGCCGTTAACATTGCAAATGGCTGTGGAATTATTCATTGTCAAGCCGGGGCTGGGGAGGAGAAAAGGATGGGGTGAAGTTTGATTATTCTCCTCACACAATAGCTGAGGTGCTTAATGATTTCTCTCCGGCTTGGCAGCGACGGCATGCCGACTTCAGGCGCCTAGCGCGCCAGCGCGGGTGACACGGGTCTGGCCAAGTGTTAGAGCAAGATCATAACGTCCGGGCCCCCATTTTAATTTCTAATACATTAATCTTCTCGCCGCAGATCCATCCATGAATATTCCTGCCGGCTTCCTTGTTTGTCGGAGAGGCTGTCTCTCTTTCATCCTTTGAGGTGCTTTCATTCTCTGTGAAAGCTGACTAAATGGGCCCGATCAGTCAACGACAACGCTAGCACAATGGTGCTGGCTAACGTGCTCCTCTCCTCCTTTCAGGCTGCTGATAGACAACTCTGACACCTGGTCCCCGGGGGGACGTTGAGGAGCGCAGTCAGCTTCTCCTCCGCCGCTCGAGAGACTTCCTTTACTTTATCGCCTCCATAAAGGATTGTCATAGGTGAGCGTATCAGCGCTTCTGAGAGAGCTAGCCTTTCTGACCTGCAGCCTGAACGGCCACTGCACCTCCGGCTGCATAAGTAATAGCTTTGCAGGGGGCTTGGATCCTCCTGCTGTACGACCATGTCCTTGCGCTCACGGCTGTGTGTGTGTTTTTTAATGAAACGTCTTTTGTTCTCTGCCATTAATTAGCATTGTCTTAAGTTCATTAGAGTGGCGTCTCTAATGAGCCGAGGTGGACCTTCTACAAGGCCTCAGCTTTGTGCCGGATGACCTGACAATGGTGTCCATGCTTTCCAGGCCAAAGTTTAATGCCATACACACAGCGAGGGAAGGCAATGCAGTCACTCATGTTCATTTCTGTCTTCGTTTGTCATTTTTCTTTAGAGTTCTTTCTGTGGGGAATAGAGTGGCCCGGCTCTGTTAAGTATAATGGATGCTAATTACATTTAAGTGTTAGAAGTTTTTATTTATGTTAATGTCAGCTTTTAAAATACACTGCCTAAAAAAAAGTCACTATTTGGGTTTAAATAAGCAAATATTTAAAAGCCTTTTGATTGGATATTCACTGCAGCCATTAATATGCTCCAACGGGCAACAATTTTGCAGTCAGTAGCTCCTCATTTATTAAACAGCCATGTCAGAAGACGTATCCCTTGGCCATGGAAAAGATGTTACTGTGTTTCAGAATGTTCTAATTATTATTCTGCATCTGGCTAAGAAAACAACTAAAGAGAAGCTAAAATGACTGGAAGTGGGTTAAGAGCTGTCCTACATGTTATTAGAACCTGGAAGGACAGTGGAGAACCACCAATTTCATGGAAGAAATGTGGTCACTTATAGGTTTGGTGAAGTTGAATGACAAAACATGGTCAGTAGAACTCACCATGAGAACCATAAGAGGACTGGAACTACGTAGCTGTGTGGCCATCAGAAAACCACTTGTTGGTGAGGCTAATCAGAAAAATGGCTTCCATTTGCTAAGAAGCACAAAGACTGGACTCTAGAGCAATGAAAAAAGGTCATGTGGTCTGATGAATCCAGACAGACTCTATTCCAGAACGATGGGTGTGTCTGGGTAAGAGGGTAATCCCATGAAGTGATGCACCCATCATGCATAATACTCACTGTACAAGCCACTGACGGCAGTGTAATGATTTGGGGTTGCCTGAGTCGGTCAGGTCTTGGCTCAGCAGCGTTATGTAGCAATAAAGTAAAGCTGAGAACCTGTATGTACTAAATGACCTGGTTATCCCATTAATGGATTTTTCTTTCTTGATGGCATGGACATGTTCTAGAACAACTTCTAGAACCGAGATTCATCAAGGTCGAACCCACGAAAGAGTGATTCAGCTATTAAGAAGAATCATTGACACACATGAATTGTGTGAGTCCTGACCTTAACCATTGAAAGTCTTTGGGATGGAGTATTTACCGAGTGGTTCAACTCTCCCATCATCAATACAAGATCTTGGCCAAAAATGAACTTGGTTTCATGCAAGACAGTGTGCAGTGATAGAGACTGCTACATTCTTAGCAATAAAGGTCTCAAACTGAACCAAACATGGTTCTTTGACACAACACCATAGAAGGACCACAATTGGTTTGCCAAGAATGAAGACCTGTTATGACTCTGTAAAGAAGTTTCATGTAATGTAAATTTTCTATAACAATTAAAGGACCTACAAGGCTAATGTTTCTAACACTAGAAGTCAATAATCACCCAAATCTGTTCTGTAAATAGATCACCAAAACTTTTCTTATTTCCTCAAAATTAAGCTTAAATAACTTTATATTTGTGTTATTATATTTTATATGTGCTTTCTGTTTTTTAGTGATGTACACTTCTTTTAACAAGTCAAGTCAAACATGCCAAATATTTTTGAAAAGTTTCAATTGGGCTGGAAATACTTTTTTCCCATGTTTGCTGTTTGCTCTCTACTAAGTTAGGTTAAATAGGTAGATTGATTAGCTCCTCGTTTAATCATTTAATTGGTATGTGTTTGGGTATGTGTATTCAAGTGATAGTAACCTTAATGAAGACCTGGATGTGGTTGAGAGAGGTTTATTTAGGCTACAGAAACAATTTGGGTAACTATTGACTTGTAGTGCTTGTCAGCAAGTGTCCTAGAACCATATATGCAGGACAAGAACCAGGATTAGCCTTGTAATAATGAGAATAAGGTGTATGTAATGTTGCAGAGTAATTAAGTTCCTCTTTCTGTTCCATGGTCATATCAGGACATTTGCCATTGTGCTTGATCTAACTCTCTCTCTCTCTCTCACACACACTCTCTCACCTCCTCCCTTTCTTTTTTATCTGTTCTTAAATGACACCTCAGCAGCCTCCATATGCTGCCTGTGTCTCGTGTGGGACCATAACTCAGGCTGGAGAGAGCGCCTTTATAGGGGTCTTAAACGTGCCATTGCACGTACGGATATTACAAGTGTCAAAAAGCAGCCCTATGTAGATCCGGTGACATTCATAATTATGATATCTGATTTGGGCTTGCGTGCGGAGCTCGCACTGGGCCACGGTCAGAGGAGGGGAGCGATATTTTAATGCAGTAGAGACAGACTTCTCCCCGAAGGTACATCCAACACGACACCAGCTGCTGCCTGATTGGGATTTATCCTTCCTGTTTTCGATTAATATGGAGATGAATACAGGTGTTCTGTGTCGTAAAATTAGTTTAGCTCGTGCAAATTGCAATTAGGGGCTTGCTAGGGAAGAGAAGGGAGGGGAGCGTGTGCATGGGGCTTTTCGTATGGAAAAGGGGGAAATGAAAGAGGAAGGAGAGAAGGAAAAACGAGGAAAAGAGAAGAGAAAATGGCTGGATATGAGAAAAGGAATGGGGGGAGGGACGGTGTGCCATCGTGCCCGTCTGGTCCCTGAGAAGCGCTTGGCATGGGCACCTGTTTGTTACGGTGAGGAGGCAGGCTGGCACGAGTGGAGCCACGCTAGTCGGGCACGGAGAAAAAGCACAACAAATACGCTTTGAAAAGCAGCCGCCTCATCAATGGGAGGACTTCAAGGGCTTCAAGTATCAGGAAGTCATCCAAAAGGACCCTCTACTCTTCAGGGAGTGTGTACGTGTATGTGTGTGTGGAAAAGAGGGTGGGGGGGTGGTTGGGTAGGCATGTATGTGTGTGCATGTGTGGGTATGCTTGCCTTCATGAGTTTGTACTTTTCTCAGTGCGTTTGTGCTTGTATGCAGAAATGAAGTGTTCTATGATCATGAGTCCAGTTCTTCGTGGGAGCCAAATGTCTTCAGTATGTGGAGACACAAAAGTTGTCTCCACAAGGAACTGATATGGCTTGAGCTGACTGACCCAATGATTTCCAGGAAACACCAAAATTCGAATACTGGCAGTCAGTTGGAAGTCAATTTTAAACTATGCATGGGCCAGAACATTCTACAACACTGTCCATCTTTCAATCAGATTGGCAAAGGTTTTCATCAATCTGTTTGACTTCATTTCATTTATAGATTAAGACTAATGTGTTTCATATGCAAACTCTACCTTAGTAATCCTTACATGCACACTACAAGTAATCAGATCCGATTTGAGAAACAGAACAGCTTTTTTTTGCAAGCTAAGCACCGCTCAGGGACCTCCATCCATTCTGCTAAGCACTTTAAAGTCTTTTAAAGTCAAGAATTTCGACTCCTTTGCCAGACCAGTTTTTGGCTCCTGCTATTTTGAACATTATAAACTTTTGCTGAGACTCAAATGCACATGCACAAAAGAAACTTAAACTTTCCAACTGGGCTAAATGCAGATACACAGGTTTATTTGCAGGGCTACCCACCTCATTCAACTGGATAGAAATTGTATTTGGTGTGGCCTCAATCAGACTAGTCTATTTCGATTGAGGTCTATACACAGGCAAATTCTATTGTGACTGAGCTATTAGTTTGATTGTTAATTGATTAACAGTCTGCATTTAAACATGGCTTGTATGAGTGAAGCAGAACATTTTAGAACACTGTATTAGCAAAAACCAAAGTAGAACGAGGTGTCCAATCTGTGTCTGCAGGTTTTCATTCAAAACGTGCAGGAGGACATCTCATAGGGTTCAGACTTCAAACAATTGATGAGGTGTCTTCCTGATCTGTTGCAATGAAAACCTGCCACACCAATCCTGTAAGGAGAAAATTGGGCACACCTATTCTAGAAAGCTGTGAAACTAGATTCAGCATTCTAGAACAGTGTGAATGGGGAGAACATTCTAGAACAGTGTTAAAGAGGGAGAATATTACAAAACATTGTGAATGGAAGAAAACATCATAGAATGTGAATGGGGGAGAACACTCTAGAACGGTGTGAACAATGAAAAGAACAATGAAGAACATTGTGAATGGCAAAAAACCTGTTGAACATTATGAAAGGCCATTCCAGTAAAGTGTGCATGGGGGAGACTGTTCTAGAAAAGTATTTTGTGCAGTATAAAGAGTGAATTCTAGAGCAGAGTAACCGAACGCTCTAGAGACCACCACACAAGTATTCCAGACCCACACGCATTTTGTGTTTGCTGGCGAACCCAGGCTGAACTGCTCACAAAATCGTATCTACACTGTTGAAACAAAAAGATGACATAGATCTAATTAAAGTGTTTATTTTTCTAGAACTGAACATCCAAGAAGCATTTACCACACAGGCTGCCTCAAACTAAGACATGCACGGTTATCTCACACTGTCTTTCCCTCAGAAAGAAAGATATGGCCCCACATACCTTCATGTTCTCAAAAGGGTCTTAAAAAAAGGAGCCAGGCATAAAATAACTTTTCCAATTAAAAATATTTGAAACGAACACAATTTTACACGAAAACCTGGAGATCATGCATCACCTTGTCCCTTTTCTCAGACCAAGCGTCTCATGTATCACCCTTCTTTGTCTTGCTTTAGCTTGTCTTGTGCTGCCATGGTAATTGTGACATTGCTCCGGCCCTGTCTATCATCTCGGAACATGTTTTTATCCCATTTGACTTTGGAGAGAAGGTGAGATTCCACCAGCCTTGGTAAATAAAGATTTGATTGATGTCAAAGGCCAGATGTTAACAATAGCTCTAAAATGTTAGGCTATTTAGCTCACAATCGAAGAGGCGAAGCAAAAAGGTGAATTTGATTAATAGGTTTTAAAAGCACATGAAGGTTTTCATCATTTCAGCAGTAGTTCTCCTCAGATAAAACACCAAGAGCAAGGTTCATAAGTTCCTTTCTTTCTTTCATGACTTTTTTTTTCTCCCGTTCTGAACAAAAGTGTTGTCCTCTTCATGCAGTTAGCACAATAAAGAGACATGTTGCACATTCCCCTGTTAGCTGCCAGACCCTCTTAGTGCCACAGTTTCCCTGCAAAGATTTATGGGAGCTGTCTGTTTGAGCACTAAACTAATGTGATCTCCATTCATAGGAAGAACATCTACCTCCACTTACTCCTAGCCTGGGCAGCTCCTGCTATAGGCAGTAATGGAGACACTGTGGTATTAAGGCTAGACATTAATTCACTGTGTCAAGCTGTCCCTGTGGAATATTTATGATGCTAAATACATTTAATTAGTGGCCCTTGCCGGTGGAGGGAAAGTGCGTCATCAGTGAAAGGGGTCCCTCTGTTAGCTTTTGTAGCCCACCTAATTCGTTTACCATGGCATCAGAGGTATATGAACAGAAGGCTTGCAAAATTCACAGCCGTCAACGTTTTGGATGGAAGTATTAAATCACGTTGTGCTGTGGCTTCAAACACTCTACAAAATAGTTTAAGCTTTCCTGGAAGGGATAAAGGAAGTGAGTAACACCACCGGCTTCCACACTGTAGACTGGGAGTTTGATTTCCTGCCTGGCAAGCACCCTACACTACCATCTCCCACCTGTATGAGAAATGATCAGATTTTAAATCACTCTGGATATGAGCGTTTGCCAAATACCATCAATGTAAATGTATTTAAAAGTGTCCTGAACTAGAGTAGCAGCAACTGAATTGTGTTATCCTATAACCCTTCAATACTCCCTATTTGAAAATCCATCCATGTGGTTATAGTATAAAGACAGGCTATCAAGAAATACAGGCTTAGCATGTGTGTGCAGGTATAATATGCTTTTCATCTAAATGCCAAGCACACCGTGCAGTGAAATGCATGAAACACAATGATGCCAAAACTTGGGAGGTACGTACTATTTAAACTCCGTTGGGCTTTTCTTTAAAGGAGAAATGGTTTTGTGTGGCTTCTTCATACACACAGTCACAGGAAACCAGCAATCCTGGTCATTTTTGTAGCTCATGTGCTTACAGCCAGTAAAAATGTACACTTATAAGAGGACGTTTATTGAATACCCTCCTGCACAAAGCTTTAATCAACGGCTCCTGGTTACAATATCCCGATATTGTGTGAAATTCTCCTATTCACTGAAATCACAAGATAAACTGTCCTGAGTATAAAGGACCCACTGCCCATTCCCTGCCCAAACGTCCATCACAGAGGTGTGAGTGAAGTGTGAATTTAAGGCGTCCTCCCTCCTGGCAGAGCAAGACGTCATGTGTGTCTCTGATAAACAAAACACACAAAAAAAGCTAAAATAAAGACATCTTTCTATCTGCCGGACGGTGACACCTGACAGAGGTTTTGGGAGATGGCCAGTGGAGCGGCTATCTCTCCGCCGAGCATGCAGACCCACGCTGTTACAGCACTATGAATGATGCAAAATAGCTGATAACATCTGGGTCAGGCTGACTGACATTACACTGAAACCTAATGTAGCTAAAGGTGTGTGTCTGCATTTGTGTGTGTGTGTGTGTGTGTGCAGGCAGTGGCAGCAGCAGCTGACTGACACACAGATTAAGCACTGTGACAGGCCACACAATAAAGCCGTCAGAAGCAGTGACACGGCGGACGGAGGGAGAGAGGGATGAATTGTCACTCTGTCACAGGCGATGCGTCTCCTCATCCCTGATGGCCTTCGCCACACCGTGGGAAAAAAGCAGCACCAACGCTCCAAACACAAACACGCAAATGCTCAGTGTGAGCAGTCTTTGTTTTTGGGATGGGTTTTGTTGCTGGGAGATTTTTGGACACTCGTGAAATGGGCTGATCGACTGAGTGAAACCTTTGACGGGGCCCTAAACAGGATGTCCATCAACACATGGCACTTTGAAAAAACAGAGAGTACGGTCTAGAAACTGGCTGTAGAACCGTCTGATTCCAGTCCACTCAGTGTCCAGCACAGTTTTGGTTGAAGAGATTGCTGCTTAAGCTATAGCTTTAACCATCAGAAGTTCAGAGTTTGCACATTTGTTTAAATATGGTATGCCAATGTAATTGTGTAATTATGTTGTAATGACATTGTAATGACATAGTTACATATTTAATTACATTTACATTCAATTTCCATTCTTTTTGCTGTTCTGGCTTGTTCATGAAATGGCACAATCTTTCTGTGACACACACTCAGGAATCAAAAGACTTTGAGAAGTAATGAAGAAAGTCACTTTTATGATACCAAAAATAGTTTTCTATGACAATTTTGAGAAGTGTCTGACCAGTTGCTACGAAAATATGTAGATGTCAGTGCTATAGGAATACAAGAACATGAGCAGAGGATTACCTTTAACTCCATGATTGTATCCCCCACAGTACACAATAGTCAATTACCCTGAAAGGTTTTTTTATTTTACTGTTGGGAAATCTGTCTTTTGCTTCCAGTTGGCCCAGAACTGCATGACAGCCTTATATACAGAGAATTCCAGAATGCTAAGCAAAATAATAAAGTTTGTTTTTTATCCTTATTGAATGACAGTACAAACAATAGAAATTTGCCATCACATTCCAATCATAATAAAATATTTCTTCCTTAACTTACAAACAATGTCGTGTGGTGCAGACTAAATGTTTATAATCTGCAGTTTCAACAGAATTTCTCTGCTCGATTGAGGGAGTTACTGAATAACATGCTACTGCAATTCCAGTACATTTGGCAAGCCATGTATTTAATTACTTTTCAAATAAATACACAGTTATAATCACTGATATTTAAAAGGGCTCATTTTGTGTTATTTTAGTCTTGCATGATGCACGGGAGGCATAGCCATGCAGAGCTGCAAGCACAGAGCACGATGGGTAGTGCCACATCATTCTGTACTGCGTGGTCTGGCTGTTTGTAGTCTGGTGATCTCTGCTGCTGCCACGTTTGGTAAAACTGCTATGTTTTCATGTGTTATGATTCTATGCCGATGCCGCACTGTGGACAACAGACTCTAGAAAACAATAGCAGCTTATTCCCCCGGGATCCTGTTCTGACATCACCTGACTTCACAATGGTGAAATGAATAAGTGAATGGATGAACATTCACTCATACACCGACAGTTCAGGAATTGTCAACAACACTAAAATAATCTAGTTTTGGCCTTTTAGGCTACAGATGAAGGCATGGTGGTCCCAAACAAACTGTTGGCCTTTATTTATTGTATTTGGCTCCAGCCTTGCCTCAAACATGCATCCAGGTAGTTTTGCCATCAACGACTGATGCTGCTCTTCCTTAACTAAGTGTAAAATGACAAATCAAAGGCATTTCCTGTTTCACTTTAAGAGTCCTTGTCAGAATGAACCTAGATAACAACTGCTGGAGCACGCAAAAGTTACTTTCCCTACTAACTAATTACCTTTAGATGCACTAAAGAAAGAAATAGCTAGTAACTGACTAATTACACATTTTCAAGAACACTGGCTGCAAATTACAAATACATTGCAACACATTTAGCTATAGCTGGCAGTAAATGCAAGTTGTATGAGTTGATCAGCTGATTAAATTTTGATGTAAACTAGAATATAGACCCTTAGTTTGTGCCAGACCTTCTGCTTTGGTTTTCGCTTTTTTCATTTGTTTGACTTTGGTGGACAAAACATGATCTACTCCAGCATGCTAGATTAAAAATGGTCTAGCCTAATAAAAGTGTGAAGATATAATATCAGGACCCCTGAACAGAAATTTTGACCTGCCCTTGATACATATTTCAGAGGCTATACTTGAACTTGTTATAACCTGACACAAATAGTCAGGCCCCTTTGGGTGTAGACAAATGTTTCAAACTCTAATTTGAGCTCAGCTACATGCTTTAAGAATGAAGGGACCAGTTTCACCAAACCCTGCTGGAGTTAATTCCTCCAGCTGGACATTTAGAACTTGTGTTGTTAAAACAGCTGCAAACCAAGCAACCTTCCTTCAAGATTAGGATCACATAAAACATCACTAAATCAGCAAAAATGCACACAGGACAAAGTATCAGGAGCTCAGTCTCTTGTTGCTGTCTTTGGTTTCTGCTGTATTTCAATATGCAGAGTGCTGTAAGTGCAGAAAGATCTTTCTAAGGACCCGTTAGACAGTATAAATACTTATTATCTATAAATACTTTAGTAACACTTTTTATGAAGCCTGTATTCACATGTTGTTTGTAAATGTGCTTACATAAATGAGCTTCCATGGATGTATTCGGGTCATATTTGAACACTGCAAGATGAACAAAAGCAGTAAAATGAGAAAAAAAATGACATTAAATTTAGTAAATTGTTTTTTCTTTCTTTCTTTCTTTCTTTCTTTATTTATTTATTTGTATAAGATCCTAAAATGTAAATGTATTTTTTAGAACTGTTGATATATAAGTGCTACAATATAGATATATATGTGTACAGGTCATTATCTATATAAAAAGGAATTGTAATAAATAGTGACTGTGTAACAACATGTTTACAAACAATTATTAGAGTTTAGAAATATGCTTACAAACATTACATTGCAAACAAGTTAATTTATAATTACTTAGGAATAAAGTGTTACTATTATCTTCTGTAAGAAACTATGAACACATCTGTAACACATTATAATGCACAAGTCACACGTCATTAAACACACCTTTTTTTTTAAGAACACGTTACACTTTATAGCCATTTTCATTAGTCATTTTTAATGGTTAAAGTAATGCATTATAAGTGGTATTCATAACACATCATATCATCAGTGATAATGAAGCTCAAGCTCATTGTAGTGTAGTATGGCCTACCTAGTAATACCCTGAGCCATGCCAGAATGGCCCAAAATACAACATATAAGTTATATTAATTAGGCCATAATATCGTATGTCTATCAATAATAATATATACCCGTAATGACAAGTACATAAACGCTGGCCCTTTATTCTTGAAAAGATGTATGACTTTGCATTAAAAATAGTTATTATGTTATTAACAGTTATTTATTATTAGTTATTAGTTAAATGTGTTTCAGATCAGGAATTATTAAAAGAGTGTGTTCATGAATAGACAGGTTATAATACATTATACAAGCTGGGACAGTTGCTTTGGCAACTTTATAATGTAGTGCATTATAAATATGGATATATATTCATGTATTATGAATTATTAATGTGTTATGAATGCATTATAACATGTTATGAATGTTACTTTTTTCCTACGTTAGTAAGTTTTTGTTCATCTTCAGAAAAATCATCTCTTGCAGTTCTTGCTGTTGATTGGCTGAGGCCACAATGCAACAAAGAGACCAAATCAGCTACATCATCTTGAATGAACTGCTCACCAAGCTCAAAGATCCATCTCTTTCAATCTTGTCCACTTTCTACCTCTCCTTCTCTCTCTGTCCATCTGTCCCTCTGCCTCCTGCACTGTGGTTAGAATACAGCAGGCTACCAAAAGATGGCAATGTTGCAGTGCTGAATTCCAAAGGCCTTCTCTCTCTCTCTCTCCTTCCCTTGCTCCCTCCTTCGCTCACTCTCTCCCTGCCTGTGTCTCTCTCCCTAACTCAGACTGACCCTCCGCAGTGGACCCTCCATCCTCTAGCTTGTCTCCTCATGCCTCCAGTCTTCTCTGTGTTCTTCCTCTAATCTGCCATGTTATTCCAGCTCGGAGAACAGCGTCAGCGGCTTCTTCTCAGGAAAAAAGCTTTGAAAAGATTAGGAAGAGTCACTGCTGGTTGGAAATTTGCCACTGCAAAAGTGGGGTAAACACATGTTATCAGAGATGGTGTATGGATCAGGCATATGTAAAACACTGAGTGAATGTGCAGTACTGAGATGGAACTGGACAATTAAAAATTGTATTTATTAATATTGTGAGACATGACATCACACATATGCTTTGTCAGTGTATTGTAGGTACTTAAAGAGTGGTGAGCAGTAAACTGCTTGTTTACTTACAGAGGAAGTGTAATGAGGCCTGTTCAGTTGAACTCCGTCAGTGCAGTCTGGGAAGCACTGAATAGAGGATGGTGTTGTACATGTGGTGCATGTTGTGCTATTCCGATTTATAACAGCATGAATGTATTACATGTTGTAGGGATGTTTTTATCCAGCTGCAGTAAATCACTATAAAATCACTGCAACAACTTTCAATTTGACACTCATCCAGATCCCCCTCTTATCTCTCCTCTTTATTTGCTTTGACTTCAAAACTGATTGTTATTACAGTCTCTTCTCTTCTCTTCTCTTCTCTTCTCTTCTCTTCTCTTCATTTTTTCTCTGTTGTTTCTCTCTTGTCTTTTCTCTTGTATTCATTTCTCCTCTTTTTTGCTCTTCTCTTCTCTTCTCTTCTCTTCTCTTTTATGCTCTTCTCATCTCTGTTCTACTCTTTTTTGTTTCTCTTCTTTTCTTGTGTAATTATTTCTCCACTCTTTTTATTCTTCTCTTCATTTCTTGTTTCTCCTTTTTTTCTTGTACTCGTTTCTCATATTTCTCCTATTGCTCTTCTATTATCTTCTCATTATTTTTCTTTGGTGTTGCTCTTTTCTCTATTCTACTCTTTTTTGTTTCTCTTCTTTTCTCCTGTATTCCTTCCTCCTATTTTTTGCTATTCTCTTCTCTTTATGTTTCTTTGCTGTTTTTTTCTTTTTACTTGTTGTTATTTCTCCTCTTGTTTTTTGCTCTTCTCTGTTCTACTGTTTTTTGTTTCTCTTCTTTTCTCTTGTATTAATTTCTCCTATTTTTCGCTCTTCTCTTCTCTTCTCTTCTCTTCTCTTCTCTTCTCTTCTCTTCTCTATTGGTGATGTGTAATTGCTGCTGGTTGGAAGGCATTGCCATGCGTGTTTTTTTTTTATCCAGCAGCCAAATGGACACCCAGCAGGCCAGCAATTCAGCAGCGATTACCACAGTGAACTCCTCCAAAATATGTCCCTCTTAATGGGTTATGGAGCTGCATCCTGCAGGGAAAGGGTTAACAGAACAGAGTCTATCTGCCATAAATTGCCACTCTCAACTAAATTACATCCTTTTGCGCATCTTGCCAAGGTGATCGGGAGGAAAAAAAGCCCCTAAAAGTGGGAAGATGTCACGATTTTATTAATTGTCACACGGAGTGCTCAGCTGAAGAACGCTAAAAACATTAGCAGTGAGTTTGAAGTCGGTTGCCAGCATCTTCTGAAGTGCCTGCATGTATGTGGGGGCACAAACACTTTAGCAGGTAGCTTAATGTGTGCTCCACATGTGGATTGTAAGTAGTGGAGTGTGTGTGAAGTGACACACACAGCTTGTTTGTGCTGTGTTCGGTACAAGAGTACAAGAAAAGCGCCTGTTTTTTTTTTCAGTAGCTCCGTCATAGTGCATGCAGCTGGCTGCTTTGGTTTGGATAGTGCTAGAATAATCCAAAATATGATTATTATGTGCTTATTACTAAGTTATTAATCAGATAACTACAATGTAACTACAATGACTTACTCGGTAACTGTTGTGAACCTATTATATAAGTTCCATAGATGAGTGACTAATTGAAATGTAGACCCAAATAAAGGGCCCAGAGATAAAGAAATGAAAAAGTAAAAAAATAAACAAAATAAATAAATAAAGCTTTAATTCTACATAAAAGCTACATAACATAAATACAAAAAATATAAATAAAAACAATAAAACACAGCCCATGTAGCAAAGGCCATACAGCCTACTTGTAGCAACCCAGGCTTCTACAGGTCCCTCAGATCCCTTTAAAGAGATGAAAACTCACTCATGTCTCATAGCCCTGTTGCTAAATTTTGATTGGCTGATGACAGCAAGGTCAGTGTGTTGTATGTCTTCATAATGCAAGTGTGTGCATATGTGTGTGTGTGTGTGTGTGTGTATGTGTTGGGGGGGCTCAGTGTCTATAACTACTTCTAATTGTAGTGCCGTTCTTCTGCCTGATGTAGTTGAATTCCAACTGAATTCCAGTCAAAATCAAGTGCAAATAAATAGACATGAATCTAATTGAAAAGAAATGAGCAACAGAAAAAGGGTTAAACGTCATGATCCATCTTGTGATCCATATTGTGTCCACTCTTTATTATAGCTTCCATTCTTTTCAGGAGACGCACTTTCAGTTTTTCAAAGTAAGAAATCTGGAAATCTGCAAAACCTCCAAAGTTTCTTAGAATCAGCTTTTTCTGCCTCTCACAATTCAAGTATTCCCAAACACATTCAGTGATGTTGAGGTATGGACTCTGGGGTGGTCAGTACATTGTTCTGAGAACACCAGCAGCTGACTTAGTGTGGAAATGCTTTCCTTTCCTTTTTCTTTATCTGAGTGAAGAGCTTCTTGAACAGCTACATGTTCTTTCAGACCCATAGCATTGAGATGTCACAGTGGAAGGATGGACACCTGTGGATGTTCTCAGATCTGAAGCGGTAGTGAAGCTTGATGTTCTCATCTTTCTCAAAGATGACACATTTGAGTGCTTTTTATCTGATGGGGACCGTTTTATTAGTCTTCCAGATATTACGCGGTTAACCCATTTTCTCTGTATGTTTTAATATTTTTTTAAACTGGCTTTCCCACCATCTTTATGTAAGTCCTATATCTAATCTCCTCAAAAATATGCCCTAAACATTTATGAACTTGTCCTTATTGGCAGTTTTGACTGGGAATTATAGCAATAAATAACAGTGTGATCTCTAAATGTATATATAGCTGCCAATTTAATATTGTTAATAATCTGTTGCAGTATGTATATTACTTTTACAAAGCAACGTGGTGAGTTGACTGTATATAACAGAAACGTCTCAGGTGACGCTGGAGGCTCTAGAGATGTTTCTAAGCCTCAAACCCTGACAGGCTATTTACAAAGTAGTACAACAGGACAGGCCTGTTTCACTGAAACAGATCGTCCTATCTGAGGCAGTCATAGTGGTGGTGGTGGTGGTGGAAGTGGGGAAGCTGGGCAAAAATAGCATGAGCGAGTCGGAGTCAGGTGGTCTCCAGCCTCAGGCAGACATTGTTTATTGCTTATTGCATTGCGAGGCCAGGCACACTCAAATAAAACAATAGCGTCTAGGGACAGTTCACTCTAAATATTGTTCTACCAGAAAAAAGATGCTTGTATTTCAGGATATTGACAAAGCATTTTTCTTTTATCTCTGCTCTTGTGCCGGTATGAATTTTCCGCTTTGGCAGGGAGTATTTTATCTGGTTCTGCATGGCATGTTTTAGTACTTCCTATAATCTCTGCAGGAGTATGATCTGTGTATATGTTTGTAAACTGTAAAAGGTATGTTCAGCCTAAAGAATTACACTTCATGTGGTTACAAAAAGTTCAGCTGGTTTGATCCAAGTCAAATAAATTCTTTGATTCAAATGAAGCAAAGTAGCATTTAGCTTTGTTTTTCAATATATGATATTCAATATAATATATGATATTCGATATTTTATTAACACACGAGAACTATGTTCACAGAGCCCAAGAGCCCAATGCCTATAACATTCTTCACAATAGGATATAGCATAGAGTCACTAGTTACTGTTATATACCAATAGTAGGACATTTATAATGGCACTGTTTATGGTCAGTCGTACACTCACATATAGGGAAAGGACTAGTATTAATAATTATAAAATAAAAATTAGTTATTAAATAATTGGATAAATTAGAGTTTGAGAGTTTCACACTCATACCAGTTAACAAATATCACTAAATTCCCATTAATATCAACAGTTCCTTCCCAATATGAGACCAGTACATAATTGTTCTTATTTGGACCCCATTTATCCTGGCTGTATTGTCTTTTTGGTTGCTGTGAGGTCAGCCACAAAAGCAATATGTGTATTTATCCCCATCTCACAAACACTGCAAACTCCTGTCCTGTTCTGTTCTTTACAGTGTAGAGTGACCCATTGCTGTTGCTGGTAATGGATACTAAGGTCCAGGTTTTGTGGTCTGCTTTGGCTGAAGGAAGGGCTGTATTATTTAAATTTCTGTTCTGCTCTTTGGACTGCATAATATTAGTGATTTATATGGTCTGTGCCATAGAAATCCAGCTATTGGGAGTCCCTCCCTCTTTGGCACTATTTTGCTCTCTCTCTTGCTCTCTCTCTCTCTCTCTCTCTCTCTCTCTAAACCTAATCCCACAGTTCCTACTCTACCTCTCTCTTATGCCAGTCACATTTTCTAATTAGCTCTCCCCGTGGAAGAAGAAGATGGATTATATTTTAATATCTTGGGCCTAAAATTAGTTTATATTTTAGCAAGTTAGCACTTCGCAGAAGCTGATTTACTCTTGAAGCTGAAAAATCCGTGAGCTCGCAATTAATCATGCTCTGCTCTTAAAGGAAGAGGACGAGAAACAAGAGAAATGAAAAAGAGAGATGGGGGATGTTGGAAGGGGGGGAACAGTGCTGGAGCTCAAAGTCAGGAGCCTTGATCACAATAGTGTAAACACACAATTCAGATCATTCAGAAATCAGCGTTCTGGCATTGTGCTGAGTGTGATCACCCACTCATCTCTCGTTATTAATTACTGCCTACATCTCCAACAAAGCAAGCCTGTCCTTGACTAATTATCGACACTGTATGGATAGAGAATGCAGCTTGTGTGTGAGTGTGAGTATTTAGCCTTTCCCGGGGACCAAATGTCCCCAGGATGACGAAATACAAGAGCATGTTGACAGTGAGGAGATGTTTGGCTGGTGTCTAATAAATTTTATTTTTTATCTATTTTTGTATTATTATGAAATTATAATAATGTAGCTTCTAATAGAAAAAGTAACATAGCCCATATATTTGCTTACAGTTATGCAGCCTTTACATTACATGATACTATAGTGTTTTGTGGCCATGTCACTAAATTGGAAGCAAGCTAGCTAGTTCTTGCCTTGTTCTGTGCTCTAATGAAGATACTGAAAGTCCTAACCTTATTTGTACTTGAATGATCAAAAAATATTTGCTTATTTTCTTGCAATTAATTGCCATCAGTTAATCCAGGTAAGTTGTTTGTTCTGTCTGGTTGAAAATCCAAGTACTTATTTTAATTATTAGAACAAATAAAAAAAAAGCAAGAAGAGAATATGGGGTGGAGTTACCCAGAATTCCTAGCAAGTTAATTTATTTCAGTTTATTAGCTTTTATTTTTTTCCTTTAGATGTTGGTATCAATTAACAGCACATTCACATGTGATATCTGGGTTAAATGCAGCAGCGGAGGCACTTTACCTGTTGTGGTTGTCCTAACCATGAATGTGTTTAGTGATTCTGTTGAGCGGTCATTTTGGTTGTAACAAGTTAATAATTACTGCCAATTCTTATATCTACTCTAACAGTGGTGTTAGAGTATGTAGTTTTGAAGACTCTTTATTAAAGATAGTTTTTTTACATCTTAGTTCGTGATCATTACAATATATCAAGTATATATTTATGAAGTTTGACGTTTTTAAACTCAATATGTCAAACCTAACTCAATTTAACAAATTAGCTCAAATGATTTGAGTAACTTAATTGAGTTTATAGTATACATATAACTCATGGCACATTTTGAAAAATCATGTTGCCTGCCACATGGCTAAACTTACTTTTCGTAAAGATGAATTAAGTTAAAAAAAGCTCAACATTTTATCGCTCTTTCTGCTGTTTCTTGGCACTGCCACTCTGCTAATTCTTCAGGAATAACCACTGTCTGTAAGTGGAAGGAAACATGCCTTCCTTCACTGTAGTGTACTGCATTAGGGTTGGAATAAGTGTAGTACATGACCCATTCTTGCATTTCACTAAACTCATAACTCGGAATTTCCAACCTCCTACTTTGGAAATCTAAAAGAAAAAGCACCCCCTCAACTGGGTATTCCTACTCTGAAAGTTGAATAGGTGTTAATAACTAGAAGCTCAGCATATAAGGCCATGTTAGCATGGTTGCTCAACAGTAATAGAGCGCCACGTTTTTCGAGATTGTTGTCATATTTGTTGTACATTGATAAACATACAGATGCAATAGCTGGTTAAATTTACAATGCTGGTCTTTAACATTGCTGTTTTATTATATTATGTGATATAACTCTTCTCACTAATCTTAACTTTCTAGTCTGTCTACAAACATGTTTACCTTCATGGAGGCCACCATGTTTTTCCACTTTGTAGTGTGAACAATAAAAATGACAATCAAAAGTGACTAAATGAATTCCTAGCTCCGACTTCCTACTTATGTATTAAGTTGAATGCACAGTACAGAGGGATATAGAAATATTGGTAGCACTTGGTTTTACAGTACAGTAGGTAACCAGTAGGTAAATACGTAGTACTTACAAGTCATTTCCTGTTACGTAGTTTGCATAGGAATTAAAATTATGAGGTATGTACAGCTATACTTACTCAAAATAAAACAGTAAATATGTAATAAATAAGCTTGTAAACAAGGTTGTATTTACCACTACTGAACAACCTCTTAGCATTGAATGGTGAAACACACCTGATATTTCTCACATTAGTCACTCTGTACTTCTACTAAAAAGAATGTTTGGAGTTCCTCGCCTCAACTCTGTTTCCTGTGAGGCTTTCAGTACATGCTAGGGTTTTTTCCCAGTCAGCCAAAAGTCAATGTGCTGTTATCCGATTAGTGGCATCCGTGGAGTCCTACACACAACCATCCATCACTCCAGGGGGCTGCTGGGATATGCTATAGCAATGTTGGGCACAATGAAGCAAAGCACAGAGGAGCCACAGTCACTACACACGCACTGAACACTTTGCTTTTCCTGAGAGAGATCGCTGAAAGGGGCTAAATGCTTTTAGCATGGTCATGGAAAACTACACTCGAGACTTTGCCAGCTACTTCTGTACTGATAAATCATAGACATGGATGCAGTGTTCTTCTTCTCGTGATATCTTATAGAGAGAATGAAAGAGCACCTCACTTCAACGCTACACTGACAGTTGAATGCAAATTTACATGTCAGCAGACACCAGTTATATGACTTTATAGTAACGTTATTAGCAGAAAAAAGCAGAAAATGAAGCCCTTTATTTATAACCATGATGTTTTAGTTCCACTTTTTATTAAGTATCTTTAATAACTGTGTGGTTACACAATAACAAAATTTAGCAACAGCACTGTAACTACAGGTGATGTATTTACTGTTACGGTCAGATTACAGAAGTACAACTTATGCAAATACACAAGTTTCAACAATAGTTTTAATTACACTAGTGTATCTTCATAGTTACATGAGTAACTACGTGTAGTAGAGTCAAATGTAGTTTTACACAGCAACACTAGAGATTGGTTTATCCTTCAATGATGTATCTTTAGGTGAGTGCTATGAAATCCATGTGTTTGGATAAGATGACCATGTTACAAATAATCCACAGTAATAATGTAAACATTACACTTAAAATAAGTGGACAGTTCAGGTGTAATTGTAATTACAGTATAATTACAGATCTTGATGTATAATACAACACGTACATTTTAATATAGGCAATTACGCACCTCCAACTGTAATCAAAAATGCCTTATTTCTAAACCAGCAGATGTAATTACCTACAAATGTAATTACCCACACCTTATTACACAAGTGCACAAGAGAAAATGTGCTGTTATGAGTAAAGACTGAAGTTGATACTCAAGTGTATTTACATAAGCTGTACTACTGTAATCCATCTGTAACAGTAAATATATCACCAGTAGTTATATTGTTCTTATGCGTATTGTTACTGTGTCACTACACAGTTATTAAAAACACCTAATATAAAGCAGGAGCAGGTAATTCATACCTTTATCACTAGGAGCTTGTGCTACAAAAAAGCCTGCTTACTAGTGTCCTCACTAAGATCGTTAGACAGCTACTGCTTATTCAAAGTGGATATTATGCGCACCAGGACAAAAAGAACTGACCACAACCACAGTACCACAATATTAAGATGAATATCAAGAACCCTGGCTGCCAGTTAGATATGGAATTTTAAACCATTGCTACTCATCTATATAGCACTCCATAGTTTAGGACCAAATCTAGTTAAGGAATAGCAGGTCTCTTGGATCATTAGAGCCTTTTTAGATATCAGTGCTGAGAATTAGAACCACAATTAGAATCAGCATTTAGCTAATATGCTACCTAAACTACGCAGGACTTCATGCACATCAATGTCACTGAAGACTGCAATGGTGTTGTGTGAGACTGTAAAAGAGTGACTCTGAATGGCAGCAGGTCATCTTCAGGTACAAGTCCTGCTTTTCGTCCTGGTGGAGGCAACCAACTAATCCGTGTGTGGAGGCACCGTGGTCAGCACCAAGATTGATGTTTTTTTTACGCATCACACATCCAGAAGGCCTCCACCTCCACTCCTCCCGCACAATCTGCAGGAACTGTGTGAGGATATTCAAGCTGCATGGAATGGATTATCGCAGGACACCATTAGGAACCTCTACAGCTCCATGCCGAGACTTCTGGCCGGGTGCATTAGCAAACATGGCGGTCCGACACCATACTGAGAGACTCTACTACTGTATGTGTAGCTCGATAAATATTGCCCATATCAGTCTAAATTTATCATCATTTATTGTCCCTGTTAACCTTTATCTTCCTTCCCGATAGCATTGCAATCCTGAGGGATGGACTATTACAGGTTGCACATCACCTGTAGCTGGTTAAAGCAGCTTCTTTCTCATTTTTACATAGCAAAGTTAGACATAGGTCAGTGGACTCCAGAGGAGCTGTCTCTCAGAGCCTGCCCGGCTGTAGGCCTTCCCTGAGCTGACTGATAATGTTGAGACTACGGCTCCATTCGCTGTCCTCAACCGTACACCGGGGGATCAAGAGGATTTCTGTTTCCTTGTCCTCTTTTTCTCTCTTTCTCTCCCTCTCTCTCTCTCTGTCTCTCTGAGCAGTGGGGCCGGTCTCATATGTGCGTGTTGGCCCCTGGGTGAGGGTGGAGGTGTGTCGGGTCTCCGCGCCGCTCCGGCTTCATTAATCATCAGCGGCAGGCTTAGCGGCGACCCCCCCCACCACCTCCACCACTCTCCCACTTCCTCTCCCTCTCCTCCTCCTCCTCCTCCTCCTCCTCCTCAGCCCCCGGATTACCCTGCTCTGCCGCCGAAATGTCAGCCCAAATCTGAGTCTTGATGCAGATAATCATTTCAATAATATTTCTCCATTTGTGGCCCCTGTGCCGGGGGAATAGTGCTTTCCTCCTCTGTCAGGTAGCGCTCGGCAGCGGGGCTGCAGTTGGTGGGGGGAAATGCTTGACTCAGAGCCAGATGGCTTAGTCTCGCTCTCAGCATATGTTCAACAAGCAGGCTTGCGCCCAGCACGAGCGCACTATTTTTTTTTATTAATTTGAGTGGCATAGAGATGCATATATATTTACCTGAACCCCCTACCCCAACCACCCTCCCCCCCCAATGCCAACACTTCCTCCTCCCATAATCCCCCACCGCAGCCCGTAGGAGGGGGCGCACCAGTGGGAATCGATGCAGGCTGGAGTGGGCTTAAGTCGCTTTATGCGATGCTTATTACAAATGTCAAGTCATCCGGTGCGCGCACAAGAGTAGCGGAGTGGAGTCTGATTCAGAAATCAACACACCTGGTTTTATATGGATGATTATTAAACGTGAACTAATGGCTCCCAGCAGGCTTCTGCATTCCAGATTTGAATATTAAAATTTGCTGGGGGTGGGGATTATTACTGAGCGAGGTAAAATCGGCATTTATTGTGGTTGGGAATGTGCCACAGACGCTTAGGTGCCTGGAGGTGCATTGTGTTGCTTAACTTTCTGTACTGAAATAGACAAAGCAACTTTTTTTCATAAGGGGTGGGAGATATGACGTCACAATACTTTAAGATGAATGTTCATAATACATGGATGACACATGTGACAATATTTAGTTTATCAGAGGCTTCAGAGGTACCAGTAGCCACATATTTTGTTATTAAAATGCTAAAATGCTATTAAAAACATGAATATTATTTTTATTCAATGTTACATGCTGCACTGTACGTAATTCGGTTTAATTATTCAGTTCGGTTGTTCAGTGTACAGGTACTGATGATATCAGAAAAACACATTGTGATATAAAGTGATATAATGCATCACAATAATGTTCAACATATCAAGTCATATAAATATATAATGGGACTGACTCCCATTGTAGTACTGCAGTGCTAAGGATTCTCCAGCACCACAGACTCCCTGGACGTGAGGCTTCCCTTTTGACTTACATTGATTTCTGGAGGTGCAAATGTCAGAATACATCAGAATTAAATCCAGTAAACACATAAAAACATCTGATTGCTCCTAATTGAATGCAGTTTTCTCTTAAAAAGGCTTTTGCTTTGTTCAGTTCCTGTTGCTAATTTTCACTGTAGGTATTACCATATTACATTAGCACTAAGCTTACAGCATTTTGAATTTTTGATTTAATACTACTTATTACTTATTACATGTAACACATTCTTTTCTTTGCAGTTAGTATTTTGAATTAAAGTCTTACACTGAATGTTATCTAAGGAGCCTCAGTGTATCAGCTATCTGAGCAATCGGCCAAGCTTGTCAGCCAATAGCTAATTAAACAGAACTGCTAATTATGACCAAACTGCACTCTTACGCAAGGAAAGTTCATATATATGCTTGTAAACTGAGTATTGCTGCAGGAAAACACAGTACACTTCAGCATTTTTTAATTTTCTGCAGTTGTTAGGAACATGTTAACATTAGGTCCATAGAATTCACGTCGTAGCACAAGAAGGGAGTACCAATATGGCAGCCAAGTGGCTTTACTTCGCTGTGTACATAGTGAAATCATCAGCAATCTGGTTCTATCTATATATAAAGGCATATTTGTGTTGACTAGCTGTTGCCAACCATGCTAGCTACCTGCTTCTTTCTTTTAAGTTGAACTTTTCCCTCCCTTGTCTCTGTTCCACATGATCCAGGGGAGCTCTTCTCCCCATGACTTATGCGCTTCAGAGGAGGGGTGTGGGGTGGGAGACGCGGTAAAATGTCAATAGAGATGGTGAGAGAGACAGGGAAGGCTTGGCTAATTAGCACCCATTTAGATTTTATGATAGCTGGGAGATGGGCTGCACTGACACAGAGCACTCTAGTTACATATTGTTGCAGCCTGAGGGAACCGTAGGAAAATGCAGATTTATTGGACCTATCATACCAGCATATTTCATTTGCCATTATGAGGTGCCGTGCCCGACGATGCCCGGTTATTTATTGCGGATGAAATTGGGAGAGCTGAGCGGAGCACTGAGGTTGAGGTGTCTGATCTTTCTGGGATTAACCGTTGTAGATGTGTTTAAAGAAAGGATCTTGTAGGCAAAGATGTTGTTGTTTAAGCGTGTTTCAGTGCTTCAGAGAATTCCTGCGTTGCATGTGTTGTGATAGGGACAGCTGATGACTTGTGTTAACCCTTAAACAGCCAGGCTTATTATGGCATCTACTATGAATTATTCAAGAGTCTGCAATATTTGACCTTCAGTCCTTTCTATGAATATCATACAGTCTCTCTATGAATACAACACTATGAAGTCTTTCTTTGATTACTATACCATGCATTACAACCTGACTATGCTTTTAGATTATAGTACATTAGACATAAAGCCCAAAGCCTTTTCTGAAGAAAGCTGTTATATTTTGGATTAGATAAGAATTAAATGGTCTGAACACTCCTGAACATTGATCACCCAAGAATGAAGATCAGCCCATTACGCTTTACAGATGTTTTACTGTAAGACTATTTGAATACCATGTATCACTTTTCATGAGCATCCAAATCAAATGTCACGCTGCTAGCAAACTTTATTGGTTTTCATGACACTGGAGCAGTAGGTGAAAATGGAAGAAGCAAGGGAGAGAGAGAAGGAAAGAAAGAGAAGAGGTTGACCCTTTCTTGGTGGCATTTCAGAGTGCATGTGTGACTGCTGGGATTACGAGTGGTTACAGCAGGAGAGCTGGAGAGATGTGGAAATTGTTCACATTTCAAGACATGCTTGGGCCCACACATATGCAGCTATGTCTCAATCGCTGCCTGTTATAGATGGGACCAGAATGAAATAGCATCTCTTCATGGCTTCTGACTTCAGCTTTGGACAGCTAAGATCTCTCTGATTAATGTTGCACTTTTAGAGAAAAGCAATGTATGTGTTGTATAAATACAGAACAGAAATAACTTCTGTGTTTTTAGTGAATTGTATTTTTAAGCCAATCACAATTATGACATAATCCCCTGATTGCAATTATTTCAGCTGATCTTTTTGTTTTTGCTTTGTTATTTCACAGTTAGCTTTCGCAATTGAATGACATCACCAAAAATAGAAAGCGAATTCTAGGTATATAAATAAAAGAATTCACAAAATGCATGTATTGAGACCTCTCTTTAGTCTTATGGTGAAGTGGTGAACCGTCAGAGGACAGTAGTGAGTAATGTTTGTGTATTTGAACTTGAGCTGTTTCACTGGTCAGTTGTGAGCTACTGAGTATAAACAGTGAAGAAGCAAGATATCTGAACATCCAACAAAATAATAGTTGCAAAAATGCACTAACAATTGAAAGAATGGATGGTTCTTTTGCACACTGTAAAACGTGGTGGTTTTGACTATTTTTGACTATATATTTGTTTTGAGTTATTTGAACTAACTTGAAATTAGTTTCTGGGCATAAAACATAGATTCTTGTTCTGTTAATTACTATTTTAAGGCAAACTGAATACTTTTCGAGTTATTATTAATTATCAGAAACATTGTTGTATATTGTCATTGTCCAAAGAAAAACAAGTATCTTCAAAATGGCAACGATTTTGATGTAAGTTAATGGGACCAGACTTTTTTTCGGAGCCATTTCTGTTTGTCCATTCTTCACGAAATTTGGATGCAATCTAAACAGCAGCATAATGTATAAAAGTAAAAACCCCCAGAAATGGAGGTGGAGCATGTTTTTCTTTGGACAGCGATGATATAGTCCTGTACAACACAACCTGTTGAATTCATACTCCAAATAATAGGGGGCAACATATTGCCAGGAAATGCACATTTCATCACCTGTTCCTCCCTTTTGAATTCTTACTAGTCTATGAAAAACATTGCAAACACAGCATCAAACTTCATCCCATTACTCAACAGAACGTCTCCAGTGGCGGTAAGCAACACTAATGTTAACTCCTGTTTTGCTTCTATTTATATCACTTCTTTTATTTTAGTTTATTGAATGTGGAGAATGTTTACCTAGAGTGGCAGCAGTTGTCATTATACTAACCGCTTGAGCTTCAGCCATTGTTATGTTTACTCTTCCTTTCATTGGCTGCATGCACTTAAATGATCCAACCAGGTCATAATATATTGTTGGAGCTAAGCTACTTCTTCATCCTCTGGTACCAGGTACTAGGAGACAGGATGGGCCAGGGCTAACTGCTTAGCATGCTAACACCAGTATCTCTGCAACACAATACATAGATTTCTTTGATGTAGCATCAGAACTTTTACTTCTTCACATTCTGCTGATAATGCTAGTTAATACTGGAATTTAAACATAAAAATCTTACATTTTGCTCATATACAGAACGTTGTTATATAATGGTTCTACACAGCAATAAGAAGGGATCTTTTATTGGTAGAATGGAGAACCCTGAAACAGTAAACTGCATTGTTATTAGCAAAAATTGCATGGACATGTACATGTTAGGCCAATTTAAACCCTATGTAATTTGTTGATATCATCACTGTCCAAAAACGTATTTCCTTTTATTCATTCAATTATTCATCATCTCATCTCATTTTTTATTTTATTTTTTTGAGCAGCTAGCTGGCCTTTACATGGTATGAAAATTACACATTGAATGGACCAACATAAGTGTTCTGAAACTGGTTAAATCCTATAATGGCTGGCTTCTTCTGTTATGCTATTAATTTGGATATCGTTGCTGACCAAAGAAAAACAAATATCTCCAAAATGGCAATGACAGGAGAGGGCAAAAACCTCATTTAATGTAAAGCAAGTCAGTGGAACCAGACTTTTTATCCAAGTGATTTTGGGCCATTTCTGTTGGTCCATTCTCCATGAAATGTGGACACAACGAAAATAGCAGCTGCTGTGTTCAAATGATTCATAAGACTAAAAATTAAAAAAATGGAGACACATATTTTTTATTGAACAGTGACGATATATTAATGATATATTTTGGCAGCTAAAAAGTGCCTTAAATAGCTGAAAATATTGCCGCTCTGAACATTTTTAGTTTGAGTCTTTGTCATTCCCACCTCTCTCTCTCTTTCTCTCTCTCTCTCTCCATTTCTAACCAGCTGTGTGTTAGGTAATGTTTGTTTACTACATCCCTTAAACCTTTGGATGTTGGTATTTATCCTATTTACACATCAATATTACTCGTCCATAAGGACCATAGGAGTGGCATTTAGGTGCTTGTATGTGGTGGTATTAAAATGCACTCTGAGGAGTGTGTTGGGAGTGTGTTAGGGGAATAGCCAGAGCCCTGGACTCCTATTACCCAGAATAAAAGTGTCAGCTGCTTTAATTACGTTCATGCCTAGCCTGCGCCGCTTTTACTGCCTGCTCTATTGCAGCGGCAGCACCAGGAAACTTCCCATTGCTCTGTGTAAAAGGTGTGTGGCAGTCTGAATACTGCATGAGGCTTGACTGGTTCTTCTGTGGGTTAAAGGAGCAATACATAGGATTTAAGCATTCCAAAATTACCTGAGACTATCAACAGAATGTGATGAAGTAACAGTTTGAATTGTATGTCAGAGACGTCTGTGTATTATGTTACAGAGATATCTACTGAAGTTAGCATGCAAACCAGAGCCCTGGACTCCTGTCAGCAGCTTTAATTACCTTCATGCCTAGGCTATGTCGCTTTTACTTGCCCCAGAGCGCCCTGTTTCGTAATACCACTTTGTACCTGAAGAGGCAATAGTGAGTCATTGTAGCCTCTAGTCTGCTACTGGCCCAAAATGAGAGCAGGAAGACGGAGCACTGTGCTCTGATGGCATATTCTAACCTCTTGTCAATCATGTTTAAGGGTCTGCTCCCGGTCAGAGCATTTCAGGGCAGGTTTACATTTCAGTAAACACAATCATGGTTGAAGCTCCTGGTGGGCAGCTGTTCTAATGACCAGTGCCGCCCGTTCTTGGCAACAAACCACGTTCAGCTGCAAACAAGAGTTGTGCTGAACTCGCAACGTTTCTTCTGTTAAGAACTAAATAGGGAGGAGGAGGGACTGTACATTTTCCGGTGACTTGTCGCCCCCTATTGTTTGAGGTATGAATTTCACAATGTCCATGTTATTACAAATTCCTCTTATTTGTATCTTATTGGATGTAATGACCTTTTCCGACCTTAAAGAATCACTCCTTGCACCTGCATTTCTGCTCATCTCTCTTTAAACTGTAGGCCTTTACAACACTTACAACGCTGCCATATAAGAATGAACCCTGAAACAAACCACTGCATTTCCTAATGTGTGCTGTAAACATTCTGATCAATCTCAGACGTTCCAGATGCGTCTCTCTGGGTGTTTTAATGCATCAAGGCACTCACTTGATCCAACAAACCTAAATAGTCCTGGTTGCAAATGTTATTTTATTTATTTATTTATTTTTTATTTATTTGCAATAACATTTGAAGAACCAAGATTTATCTGTGTAAAGAATGTTTTAAAGGCTTAAAAAAAACTTCCCAGTGACATATAACTTAAGAGCTTGTCCTAGAACCTTTATGGCATGTGGAGGATTTTTAAACATCAAAAAGCTGCTTCACGATTTCTCATCGTGAGCATCTGTTGAAAGGTTTTATTAAGGAACCAAAACTGATTATTCCGTGGTATTTCACAAAGAACCTTTTCTGGAACTTTTACTTTGAAAAGCGTAGGCCCAGCTAACACAGGTTTGCTATTTCACCAGTATCACTGCAGAGTTTACTCATTCATTCTACTATTTTATAAGGTAAATGCACATTGCCCCTGTTAAGTTATCGTTATCGCTGGTGACAGCAAAAAACATGTTTTAATTTGATTGAAAATACAGATTCTAAATCAGGACCATATGAGTGTTTGTAAGTAGAATAGGGACATATTTAATTGTGATTTATTATGATTATCATAAGGATTTCATTATGTTATCCTGCATAGCCTTGCTTTGCAGAAAAGAAAAAAAACTTAAACTTTTTGCTGTGTTTGTTGTTTCTTGACATCAAGATATGAAAAAAATCTGAAAAAATCAAACCTGATGATTCAGAATGCAGAAAAATGCAATGTGTATAACTACCTAATTAATCATGTAATTGTGCAATTACACATAAATAGGACTGAAAAACAGCAGTAATGACTTTAATTTACAACAGCAAATTCCAATTTCTCAGTCATATACTTACATATAGCATGAAGATATAATCTCTCAATCATAGAGTCAGTCATTTGATTCAGATGCTGCACCTTCTCATCCATGATGCCTAATGTGATTATGAGTACCCTCCATCCCCACCCCGCTCACACATGCCTTGATGTAGTCAGAACACTCTGTCACCAAAGGACCAGGACCAGAGGGATGTACTGAGCAGGTCAGCGCCTCCCCCCCTCATGCTCTCATGGTCAGCGGGACCGCTTTAGCCACGGAGCGTCACGACCTCCGGAGCGATCTTGGCCCTGTTTATTCCTGGATATGGATCAGTGCTCGGAATATGTCTACATCCTCTCAGGCAATTTCACACGGCGGAGGAGCGCGTGGGTGGTGCGCCGGGAGCCATCCCTCACCCTGACCGTGCTCATCCACACACATACACATACGCATTCACTCATGCGCTGGAGTGGCCTGAAGATGAGACCTGTAGTACTTTTCAACATAGGGAGAAGAGAGACAGAGAGAGAGAGAGGGGGAAAGAGAAAGAGAGAGGGGAAGAGAGAGCTATAGAGAAATGGAGAGGGAGAGGGAGAAAGAGAGAGAGGAAAAAAGAGATAAAGGAAGAAAAAGAATCAGAAAGAGTGAGAGGAGAAAGGGAAAGAATATAGAGAGAAGTAGAAAGAACAAAAGAAAGAAAGAAGAAAGAAAGGAAGAGTTAAAGAGCACAGAACACGTGACAGAAAGACGGACTAGGGAAAAAATGAAGAGATAAAGAGGAAAAACAGAGTAAGGGAGAGTAAAGAGAGAGTAAGGAGAGAAAGAATGAGAGTAAAGAGAGGAGAAAGAAAGGAAATAAGAAATAACAGAGAAAGAGAAATGAGAAAGGTGTCAAAAGAAAGAGACAGGAAGGGATAGGAAGAAAGAGAATGGAGAAACAAAAAAGAAAAAATAAATTAAATAGTAAGAAAAAGAGGGAAAAAGATGATGAAGTGAGATAAAGAGAGAGGAAATAAAAAGACTGGGTAAAAGAGCAAGAGAGGAGAGCTGGTGCATTGGTCAGTCAGTAAATCTGTGTGTTTCCAGTGCAGGACAGTCTGCACTACACAGAGCTGACCACTGTATGACCTCCACACCAATTTCTTTCGCATCCAAAGCTTTATTCCTGCTGTTAGCTAGAAAGAAGAAAACTGCTGCATTTTAATTCTGCAAATATTTTATTTTTTAATCACCCCTGGAGCTCAGTGCTGACCAAGCCACAGAACACAGCAAGCCCAGGTTTGAGGGGATAGACACTATGGAAGCCCCCGTGAAGGGACCCTGAACCCTGCTAAAAATAAAGGATTCTCCCAGAGAGTGAAGGCAAATGCACTCAGGTGAATTATCCATGTGGTAATGAATTTGTTTTAATGGTTTAGATCATGACAACCACGTTTGCCATAAACACTATTTATGACAGGCATTATGGCTTTTCTCCACACGTACCGCCGATATTCCTGTGACCGGCCGTCTTCTGTAGATAAATGAAACATGGTTGGTCCCCCTAATTAGAAAAAGCCGTCTGCTGGTGTTGCTGCCCTAACAGTCTGAAACCGCAATCAAACTTCACTTACTGATCTCGCACTTCAAACCCAAACCGTTCCAGCTGGAAAAATGCAGCCCTCCCACTTCATGCCCAATTGATCAAATTACTCCGTGTTAATTCTCTCTCTCCCGTTCTTCCTTCCTCTCTCTCTTTTCCCTCATTTGGTGTGGTAGTCAGACTTTGCGGTGCAGTTAATTAGCACTCATGGTTTTAATTAAAGTTATAGACCGCGGAAACCTCACGCCACTTCGTCTTTCCAGACAAACTCCCTCTCCGTTCTCATCCTCCATTCATACTTCCTTAACAAGCTCAAGGTTTTTTTCCCGCAGATTCCAAGCCTGGCCTGGTGTTCTAGAAAGCGTTTGTGCGCAGGGGTTAGCCAATTACAGGCTGTTAATTTGGGTTCTAGAATGACCTTCTCCAGGTGTTTCTGGCTGTGACCCACTCATAAGGACCCAGCATGTCCTGGGCCTCGGCCGCCGCTGTTGGCTCACCCTTTTTCATTTGAGGGAACTTTATGAGGACTGATATGAAAGGGAACGGGTCGTGGAGATGCTGTGGAGGGGCGTCTGCTGCTCTTCAGAGGGGGAGCACCGCTCTGTTTGCTTTGATTCTGTTCAGGCCACTGCTGCGGTGCAAGGGTCGCAGATTGCACACCATCACCTCTTTGTTAGTAATCACTCCCTAGATCGTACACACACACACAAGCTTTTTCCTGTCTTAACACACCGTTCTGAGTGCCGAGGCCGCTCGATTCAGACTGCAGGACATGAGTTCGAGGTCCAGTCCACATGAAGCAGAAGGTGTCATGAACTGGCCTTTAATAAAACAAAAAAACAAGGCCTTGCAGGCCAAACACCTGTTTTGAAGTTTATTATTCAATTACACACTCCTCTCAATGATAACCCCGTCTTTAAACTTCTCCAAAGCAAAGTTTTCTTTTGTTCCTTCTTGCTAAACAAGGGAACTTTCCATCCTCTCCAATCAAATGCAATGCAAAACTATATTTTAACCTACCCAGTTCAAGAACACAAAATCTGTGATTAATTAACTTCATCTTATTCTTCTTGTTCAACATTTGCATTAACAAAATATGTCTTATGAATACCTTCCCTAAGTCTAACAAACATCTGCTGTACCCTACCATATTTCTCTCCTCTCCATGTAAACTGGGCAGTCCGGGTCTTTTGTAACGCTTCTGTAAGCAGTTCCTAACCAATCACAGGGCTCCATCCTCTTTTCGAGTCTGAGCAGGTCTAAAGCCTACTTAGCAAGCTTTTAAGTACACTAGATAGCTATCCATCTATCTATTTATCTATCTGCGTGTTGCATATTATGTCTGAGGTTCATTCACCAAGCTATTCCATTATGCCAGCATTCCATGTGTAAGCATTCCCTGGTCATCCAGCAGTGAAGTAGATAACAGCTTTGCCTTTTTTAGGTGTCGTCACACAAAAACGGATGAGTTTTCTAATGCATCACAACCAGCTACTACACAACCAGGATACACTCATCAGCCATAACATTAAAACCGCTTCAATGTATCTACACTCTTTATCCATTTAATCAGCTCTACTTACCACATAGGTGCATCTCGTAGTTCTACAATTACAGATTGTAGTCCGTGTGTTTCTCTGTATACTTTGTTATCCCCCTCATCACCTTTTTTTTTCTAATGGTCAGGACACCCACAGGACCACCACAGAGCATGTATTTTTTGGGGTGGTGGATCATTCCCAGCACTGCAGTGACGCTGACGTGGTGGTGGTATGTTGACATGTTAGTTTGTGTTGTGCTAGTGTGAGTGGATCAGACACGGCAGTGCTGCTGGACACCTCAGTGTCACTGCTGGACTGAGAATAGCCCACCAACCAAAACTATCCAGCCAAGAGCATCCTGTGGGCAGCGTCCTGTGACCACTGATGAAGAACTAGAAGATGACCAACACAATCTGTGCAGCAGCAGATGAGCTATCGTCTCTGACTGTACATCTACAAGGTGGACCAGCAAGGTAGGCATGTCTAATAGAGTGGACAGTGAGTGGACACAGTGTTTAAACACTCCAGCAGCACTGTTGTCTCTGATCCACTCACACCCGCACAACACACACTATCACACCTGCTCTAGGTGGAGCCGAACCTGTTCTACCCCTTCTCTCAGATGAAGAACAGAGTCTGCTGCCACAATGTGAGTAACTAGGGTTTCATCACAGTCTGTATTTTTGAATCTGTATAATTAGAATTCTGCTGTAAAGCTAGCTAAGAAACCAACTGTTGCATCACCACCATGAACATGAAGTTCTCTGGTACTGGCACTTCAGAATGATCTTTAACCCCCCCCCGTTGGTATTCTCGTACATGTATGTCTGTAAAATGGTGGGGTGTGAGTGACGGGATTCATAGATTGAGAAGAGGGGGTACAGTGCAGTATCATTCAATGTGTGGAAAATGGGTCCAAAGTGGATGTTGATGATTGGCTACAATGAGTGATTGCATTTGGGCATACCAAAGACCATAGTGTGAAGAAAGTAGCTGAATTTACAGGTGTATGGAAGCGTGCAGTCATATGGGGCTACCAGCAATGGCAAAATCCCAGTCTACAGGGAATTCTCCTCAGAATTGTGCGAGGGAAGACATCCACCAAGCAATTCTTTTGCAGTTGTTATCTGTGCTTGTGGAGGTATTACATGCTATTAGGTGCGTTTCAGTCACAGGTGACTTTTGTCAGATGAGCTTATGTAGGGCTAATGCATGTTTAGTCATCTCTCTGTCTGCAAATGTTGAGATATTTCTTGTGTGTCACTCTGCAGACTGCTTTTATACCATAAAAATAACTTTCTATCATCATGAGTGTCTTTTTAATTAGTGTGCTGCATAATCAACACTCTTTTAGTCACTGGCTGTATTATAGCATCATATAAACTACTTAATATAATCTTGCTCAAATACATTTAAATTATACAGCACAAAGATTAAATGTGTTGGTTGGGTTGTGCCCCGCTCTCCCCTACAGCTTTAAGAAGTATGAACAAGCCTCTTGAAGTCATCAAGGCCACCATACTGTTACATTCATTTCCCTCCTCTTGACTTCATATGGTTATTAATATTAAATATTAATTGCTGGTCCTGCTGCAGCGCACCGTACACACAGTGACAGCCAGGGTGTGAAGTCAGGCTAGAGTGGACTCAAATGAGGTCTGTAGGAGTTAATTTAACACTAGGCTTTTTACTGTCTATTTACAAGGTTGCCATGGTTATTTCTGACCGTGTGGGCACCGTGGCGAGAGAATATTAGAACTTGTATTTTCTAAAGTCCACCATGGCTTTTCCTGAACACCACTGCTACTTTTGTATGTGCCGTGTTAAATAAAGTGTGCTTTTACTTCAAATGGACGTATCACATTGTTTAAATGTGTCAGGGTTTATTATGTCATTGTTTATTACATACAGGGCTCAGAAATAACACTGGAATAAACATTAATAAATGTTTATATAGGCTTATGTCAATTGTCATGATAAGATTATGTAGGTGTTGTATAGCATTATAACCAGTAGCCTGTATAGTAGCCTAATCATACATATTTATACCACAGAAATCTGGTAAAATGATTCTTACAATGTAAGTTTGATATGTTCGGTGGTTTGGAGGCAAGACATAGTTAATAAGCGAGTTGGCTATACATAACCATGCATATCCTAATAACAAATTAATTTTTAAAAGATAGTTCTTGGAAAAGGTCCTAAGGGAAAATCAATTCTTAAACTGCAAAATTGATTGCACCTTTCGGTTCTAAGAAGAAATTTCTTTTTAACCCTTTAACATCCTCACCAAGAAAAAAGAAGCAGATTTTTTTGTTTGTTTGTTTGGGGAAATAATAATAAACCACATAGTCATGTTTAATTACTTTAGCTAAGCCTAGACACATTTAGCATAAAGACACAATTATACCATTTGGTAACGCATGTTTAATTAATTTATTTTTATCATTATTAAACTTCTTTTTGTTGCATAAAGTCCCATAATTCTTTTCATCCAAACCTCTGAAACTATAATATGCAATAAAATATGCTTACTTTCAAAAATGCCACCAAAAACAATCGACATGTGCAGAGGGATTTACTTGTTGCTTACTTTTTCTATGGATGAGAACAATAAAGGTCTATCTATTGAAGATCTGTTGAAGTGACCTCTAGTGGATTTTTTAGCCTAACATACCTCTGCCAATTGGTAGAGATGGTACAATAAGGTTAAGTTCAACACCTTCTTCTTTAAAATATAGTGAAAGGGTAACAAATGGTTGCGAATGAGGCCCAGTGTTATTAACTGCTGTAACAGAGATTTTAGATTAGTGTTTCTGTTCAAGAACAGTCGAGTTTGACTGCATTTTATTTTTTGTATTTGTTCATTAGCATAATGCTATTCATTTGCGTTTTTTTATTTTCTTCCTCTAAGCTCAAATTTTGACTTTTTTGGCAATATTACCTTTTTCTTTCAAGGTGAGTTTTAAAGTATTCAGCATGTTAAGAACATGGTGCCACTTAATGTCCAGGGACCAGTCCACCACTTCTACAGCATTATATTCATATCATTTCAGGCATTTTACGATATTCTCTTGATACCGTCTGTGAATTATGCAAACACATGCAAGGCTTTCATCCTTTAGCCAGAACGAAGCAGACCTTTCTCCACAGTGCACAGCTCTGGTAGTAAGGGAGAATATCGTGCGATTCTTTATTGGCACATTTCTTGAACATTCAGCAATAGCTATGTGTATTTTTACCTTGACTGAAATATGAGTTTCTAAAGGACATTCGCAGCTAACGTTAACTACACTTATGTGGGCAGCCAGGAGAGAGTCCTTTCTGACCAGGGATTTCTACAAACTGGATCACTGAGCTGTTCCTCTGAAGCACACACATACACACCCTCGCGAACGCTCTCCACAGCGACCCAAACCAAGACAGGAAACGCACACCTTCTGTCACCGCCTCCAGCCTCTCTGCCCCCGGCAACCTGCTGCCGGGCAACGCAGTGCCAGTTGCCGTCTTTTAATTGGCCATCTGGGGAAAGCTGGATCCAGAGGCGGGACGTTGGTGAGGGAATGAACTCCGCCGTAATCCAGCCTTCCCACAGGACAGCCGCCAGCTGCAGGCGGAATCAGAGAGGACTGTGGGATGCTGGAGGAGCCGCGGTGGGAGCGGCCGGCGCTGTAGGCCGCTGATTGAACATGCCCTCGGTGCCTGGTGTTACACCCAGAGCGTCTGTGCCACTCTGACCCCCAAAATTGTCTGCAAATCACACGAGGGGGGATTTGTTTTTGGAAACCTGGCAACCCAGATGTCACAGTCAGGTGGCTGGGGTTGGTCAGGGTGGATCAGACATGGCTGTTAGGTGGTTTTCACTTTGAATGAACCAACACGAAAACTGACTAGACTGATTACTGTGTGTGTGTGTGTGTGTGTGTGTGTGTGTGTGTGTGTGTGTGGTCATTTGAGTACATTTACAGGATAAAAATGGGTAGCACTTCTGATTAATCCTATTCCTAATGCTTTATAACTGCATACACAATACCTTATAATATCCAGTTTAGGCATATATAATTGTTTTTAAATAGGTATAGTTATATGCATAAAATAAGATTATAAAATTGTATAATGTGAGGTTTATAACACATTACAATCTGTTCATAGCAACATTGTAAGCATACATGTTGTGTTGCACTATATCACAGAATAATTAGTTTCTGCTATATAAGGAATAGAGTGTAACAATAACAGTAAGAGTTCTATAGAGTTTATTTTTTTTAAAACTATCTGAAAACTGTAAAGCTAGCTATCTACAGGTGCTAGACTGTAGCAGTTAACTGTTTATAAATTGTTTATAACTGTGTATGTGATACATATTGTTGCTTTATGTTAGCCTGTACAAAACAATAGTAAAGAACAATCACCTTGTTTGGGAATATAGCTAAGGTTAACTATGACTATGGCTTTAGCTTTGCTAATTCAAGCTTTATATAAGAGAGCAGAGCAACACATCCACACTGTATGTCCTGTAATATCAGTTAGACATTAAAACCTCACTTCACTTACAGCCTGTTCTGCTAATGTGAGCTGATTATGTGGATATTAATATGCATATGCTCACATTACAGAAGATCAAAGCAAACATGGGAGCACTTGTGTGCTGTAAAAATGAGCTTCAGCAGAAGAGACTGTGGACGGCAGGTAGATAGAGCTTCTTCATCAGTGAGGTTTTTATAGAGGCTTTGAAGGCTATCTCTCCCACTGAGCAGTCAACCCTCCTATTGAACTTCCATTAAGCAGGCCCTGTGAAGGCAGAGCAGAATGGATCAATGCAGTAACACAACGTAACTGAACACTTATATGATCTGATATGCAAAAGCAGACGCAGCAGAGTTTGTACATACTCATCACCTATACCGTCATCTTAATCTGACTTTAGTTTAGTCATTTAACCTTACTGTACATCCCACACTACAGTACACCCCATACTACAGTACACTATACACTACTGTACACCATACACTACAGTACACCCCCACACTACAGTACACCCCATACTACAGTACACTATACACTACTGTACACCATACACTACAGTACACCCCCACACTACAGTACACCCCATACTACAGTACACTATACACTACAGTACACCATACACTACAGTACACCCCCACACTACAGTACACCCCACACTACAGTACACTATACACTACAGTACACCCCCACACTACAGTACACCCCATACTACAGTACACTATACACTACTGTACACCCCCACACTACAGTACACCCCACACTACAGTACACTATACACTACTGTACAACCCACACTGCAGTACAGCATACACTACTGTACACCATACACTACAGTACACCCCACACTACAGTACACTCCACGCTACTGTACACAACACACTGCAGTACACTCCACACTACAGTACACGACACTCTACAGTACACTCCACACTACAGTACAGCCCACACTACAGTACAGCCCACACTACAGTACACCCCACACTACAGTACACCATACACTACAGTACACAACACACTACTGTACACCCCACACTACAGTACACCACACACTACAGTACACAACACACTACAGTACACCTCACACTACAGTACACCATACACTACAGTACAGCCCACACTACAGTACAGCCCACACTACAGTACACAACACACTACAGTACACAACACACTACAGTACACCTCACACTACAGTACAGCCCACACTACAGTACACCACACACTACAGTACACAACACACTACAGTACACCCCACACTACAGTACACCATACACTACAGTACAGCCCACACTACAGTACACCCCACACTACAGTACACCATACACTACAGTACACAACACACTACAGTACACCTCACACTACAGTACACCACACACTTTAACACTTTAAGTCTGTGTTTGAACTGGATTCTAGTCTCCCCATCTCATTCTTTCTCTCCTTATTACTACTCCTTCTCTCCTTCTCTCTTATTTCTCTCCCTCATTCTCTTTCTCATTCTGTATTTCTCTTATCTCTTTCTATCCCTTTCTCTCTTTTTCTCTTTTTATTTTTCTTCCTTTTCATTTCTTTCTCTACTCTGTCAATCTCTTTTTCACATTCTTTTTCTTTTTGTCTGTCTAAGTCTGTTCACTTTGCTGTTTTTTGCCTCGCTTTTCTCTTTCTTTCTTTCTTTCTTTCTTTCTTTCTTTCTTCTTTCTCTTTATTTCCTTTTCTTATTTTCCTCTCTCTCTTAGTCTTTCCTTTAATCTCACCCTTTTTGCCTTCTCTTCATCTCTCTTTTTTACTCTTTCTATTTATTTTCCTACTCTTCCTCTGTCTTTTTCTGCTCTGTATCAATCTCTTTTACTTTCATGTTCTATATCTCTCTTTTACATTCGCTTTCTCTCTCATTTTATCTCTCTGTGTCTTAGTCCCCCTCACTTTGCTGTTCTCTCGTTTCTCTTCTCTTTTTTCTCTCCCTTTCTCCCTGCCTCTTTTTTCTTCTTTTTTCTTTTCTTTCTTTCTTTCTTTCTTTCTTTCTTTTCTTTCTTTTGTGGCCCTTTTTTCTCTTTCTTTATGTCTCTCTTTCTCTCTAAGCACTTTTATTTCCATCATTAGTAAACATTGGTGTTAGTATTAAAGGGAACTAGAGGTGGAGGGCGGTTCCGTAGTGATGTCACACACTTCCTCCCGTCATAAACGAGCGGTCACACATTTCCACGGCACGTCAATAAATTCTGCCCGCCTCTCAGCCGTACGTCTCCATTTCCTCTCCCCTGCACTTTAGATAGACAGCGAATAATTGCCATGCAAGGAGTTTTGCGTTTCCCTTTCTAATTTTAAGGGTCAACAGCATTTTAATACCATTTTAAACACACAAGCCAATGTTTTTTTATGGCACATGTACAAGTGGCTTTGATAGCCAAACCAGCCAAGCATGGTTAAAGAGAGAGGCTCCGGCAGCTGCCGCCGACCGCCACTTAATTTAGTCTCCTGACCCAGGCTCACCTGGTCCCGCATGGAATTCATAATGCAATTCAAGTGTGAAGAAAAATGATATACAGTGTATTTACCCTAAATATTTATGCAGGGCCTGACTAACAGACAGGCTCGCTTCTAATAAAAGGGACAACATTGCCTTGTAACGTGGGCAGCGGGAGGGTTGAGGCCAGGCTGCCCAGGGGCCATTCTTTCCAGCAGCATTATCATTTTTACATTTTCATTGTGAGCATTGGATTACAGCGAGCTTTTAAAGCTCCTTTCATTTTTCTTTTTTTTCCTTTCCATCCTTTGTTGGTTGATTCTCGTATTTGCACTCATTTTCAGGTTCATAAACCAGAGTTGCATTGTTTGCCCCAGATATTAATGGTAGCCAAATGGTTCTTTGAGTGATGTCACAGAAGAAGAACCACTGTGGTTTCCTAAAGAGCCCTTTAAAGGTTTAAAAGAGTCTTCACATAACATGAAAGTTATTAACCAATTTAAAGGATAATTTTACTCATTTGTAAATTTCTGCATAGTGCGTTCCAAATGATTTGATATGAAATGGTTCACTGTAGAGAAACTGTAGAGATACTGATTCTGATTTCTTTATAATGGTAGCAATTGGAGCCAGGGTTTGTAATGTCCACCATGCAAATATGTCCATTTTATTTACTATCCAAAATCCCCACTGAACCTACATGTACCGTCTGAAGTTTTATAGTAAGGCTTACGATTAAATAAAGGTAAATTTGAATGTTGTATATTGTTTTATTCTACAGCACCCTGCATGGATCCCTCCCTCATTAATAGATTTGGCAAAAAATTAAGACCAAAACCTTCTTAAAATAATGTCCTGGGTAATATATCATCATAACAACTTTAAAGTAGAAGGCAAAAACTTTCTTAAATTTCCAAACACATTGATTTAATGAGGTTTTATTCTATGCAATTTTGGTGCTATTTGTCCACTCCTTACGAAATTTTCACACACTGTAAAGTTCAAATGATGTAGAAAACTGCTAAAAATATATACTTTTTTTGGACACCAACAATATTAATACTTATTTCATCTAGTTGTTTTCTGTAAGGAAGAAATTCTTCTCAACTTTTCAGGCATCTGGTTCCTTTTACCACAACTAAAAAACAATTCTGAGTAAATATCTATAGAATGGAGCATTTGGCATCAAACCACTATGAATTATAGTGTTTGAATTATGCAGAAAATGCCGGAAAAATAGGTGTAATTACCCTTTAAGGAGCCTGCTTCTCTAATAAATCATCCATTGAAATCCTCTTTAAGGACATTCAAAGTGCTTCTCTTATAGCACAACTCAAAGCACCTGTATTTTAAAGAGTGTGGGTTCTGTTGATGTAATCATCTTCCCATGAAATAAGCTGAAATCATACATTTTAATTTTATCAGTTTTTTTTATCATATTACAATTTTCTCATTTTGCCTGCAGATGAGAGGAAAACCCAGCGGTCTCTTTTACTAGAATGCACAATCACATTTAGCAGTTTCCAGTCTCACACGTTAAAGCTAATTTGATTTGACAGCTGCTGGAGGGAACGAGGAATCTGATGCATCTGTAATTCCCTATCACGAAACGATCAAACCCTAAAGACTAGTGTGTGTCACCCGCCACCTGAGGGAAGACATGCAAAAAAGACTAAGAATGACAACCACCCCCCTGAACACCCCCAACGCAGACACACACACTGCACTGAAAGTCCTGATTCAATTACACTTCTGTAGCTGGAATAAAAGAGCATTCATAATTCAGGGGTGAATGGAATTTCTAGAGTCAGTCTTGGAATTCTGAGGCAGTTTTGGAATTTTAGACCAATTATGCACTGAGGGCTCTAGAGCTGTAAGCTCAGGCCTAGATTAGTTCAGTCTGTTAGGACACACACACTGCAGTGCAGAGGTGTGTGTCGGATCTACAGCTTCCTGCAATAGCTTATTAGAGAGAGAGAGAGCAAGAGTGAGAGAGAGAGAGAGAGAGAGAGAGAGAGAGAGAGAGAGAGTGATAACAGGGTATCTGCTCTGGTCATTAGGTCTCCTCTTATTGAATTCCAGCAGCCAAATAGACCAAATGAAGCTAAATAAAGCTGTACATGAGCTGTAGAGGGTGTCTAATACTCCTCATTAATATTCTCCCAACCCCCTTTTAGTGCACCTCCCAGGAGCTGACACACACACTCTCTCTCTCTCTCTACCACGCTCATTTTCTCTCTAATTCCAAGACCCCCCCTGCCCCACCACCACCCACCTCCCTCTCTATCTCTTTCTCATTTGGTTCTGCCTCTCTCTCTCTCCCTCTCTCGCTTTCTACTTTGCACTTTCTCATTCTTCTTCTTGACCACCTTCTCTCTGTGTCTGTCTTCCTGTTTCTGCCTCCAACTACCTCTCTACCTCTCTCCACCCCTCTCTCTCTCTCTCTCACTGTGCCCTAATGGTGTGTGTGTGTGTGTGTGTGTGGTGGCTCTGACACCAGACACATCTGGTGGCAGCGAGTGTCTTCCTCACAGTGCTGCTTGCTAATGAGATCCTCCCCATTTAATTAATACCATAAGAATTTTAATTCTGACTGAATCAATTTAATGTGATGTGATTTTGTCAGCTCTATTCCCCTAGTAAGAAAAAATGGAGAGAGTGAGAGAGAGAGAGAGAGAGAGAGAGAGAGAGAGAGAGTGCAGAGCTGGTACTTATTACATACATCATTTCACGGGGGCCTGCATTCCCTGCTGACTTAAACAAATTCTAATTAAGACTAATTAAAGCATCATTTATGAAAACGCTTGTGATAGTTATGCAAACATTCTGGGTGGGTATGCTTTGCATGATAATTAGTCCTTGGTTTAAATTAAGACCTGTTCCTTAGAAATTACGCCTGCTACACACCCACAACCCCACAAAGGAGACTTTATCCAGCCCCTGCAATTAAACACGGTCGGGGCCTGCATATGGCCAGTCATTCAGAGGGTCTTTTCAAAGGAAAAAGGGGGATTATAACTAGCTTTTTTGGGCACGTGCTGTTTGTCAGGTAGTATAAAGAGGGCTGGATCAGACATGTGAATTGGATGTGTTCTGGATTTAAAGTCTGTCCTTTACACACAAGCCTCGGCGCAGGACAACACCTGCTGTCTCTGGATCACAAGGCCATGTGTTATAAAGACGAGTTTTCCATTGCGTTAACTCACCTCAGACATGTGTGGTCCACATCATGTAGGGTTTCTACTCATGTAACTGGATTTCAGCTTTTCTAACAAGATGGCTGATTTGGAAATAATGGCACTGCGTTTATATTAGGGCTTTAAGAGCTTTGACACCTATTAATAAATGAATGAATGAATAAATAAATAAATAAATAAATAAATAAATAAATAAATAAACAAAAATAAATAAATAAATGNTTTGAATGTAATGTTCATATTCAGTGACTTCATATATTTAATATACACTTTCTGTGAAAATATGGTCCTAATAGTGTTTCAAACCTTTTTTCTTAGGTCTAGGGTTTCTGCACAGTATATATATATATATATATATATATATATATTCACTTATATGTTCTCATCAGCAATCTGTTTTTAGCAGCCTTTGCTCTTACAGAAAGTTTTCTTTCTATCATTTGTTTCTTTCATTCTCTTTATCAGCTAGCTCCAGTAACGCTGCCCCCCCCCCCCACCCAGCCCCCGCTTCTGTCCACCTCTGCTGAAATTACACACTCCTCCAAAGAGCATTGTTCAGAGGAGCTGCTACGAGTGAGCCTAAAACAAAGCTACACAGCTCTGAGACAGACAAAATATGGGTATTACAATAACAAGGCCTGATTCAGCACTTCTGCTCTGCTCCTGCACACAGAAATAGACTGTGTCACGCTTGATTTGCTGGATTGTGTGTTATTTGATATTCCACAACACTTCTTCCTCCTCTCTCATTAATCAATTTGCAGAGGGCTGTGAGAGGCCTTTCTGTAATGTCTGGAATCTGCAGTGTAAAGTATCACTATACCCTTAAAAATGTGAATGCATTCAGTCTCAATCTGCACATCAGTTACATTACTGCCAAATGTAAGTTAATTAAAGGACACAATGTGAATGATGCAATATATATTATTAATATGGAAATATACACTTTTAAATAAAAGAAAATGAATGCATGCACATAAACGAAAATAAACAGAACTGTAAAAAAACAACAACACGGAACTGATACAGAACCATGTATAATAATAAGATCAGTTTATTTGACTGTAAAACTTTCAGCTAAGTCTAGAACCTGCTTCTGTGCTCAGTTGGCTGTGATGATCAGCTGAGAAATATATCAATCAACTCCTGTGGGACATTTGGTGGTAATAATAGTGACTTAACTGTGGATCCCCACTGCCGGGGTGGCGAGGCACGTGCCGTTTGTTTATGTGTTTGTTCAGCCCTCATTACCTCTGTGCTGTGTTTGTTTAGGTGTCACCACCCCAACACACAGCCTCTTGCTCTTCGATTTTTGGCGTGGCTTCAGCTATATTGCTTTTCTTCTGTGCGCAGCAGCTGGTTCAATATGTAAAAGAGGGGGAAAACAAAGTATTCCCAAATCTGTGGCAGCAGGCAGGAGGGAGAAGAGGGCGGGCGAGAGAGGAAGAGAGAGTGGAAAGGAGATGGGGAAGACTACGAGAGGAGAGAGAGAGAGAAAGAGAGAGAGCGAGAGAGAGAGAGAGAGAGAGAGAGAGAGAGAGAGAGAGATAACCAGTGGGTTGAGAAGGCGAAGGAGAGTCAGAGAGAGAGTGAGAGTAAATACTAGCAGATAGACAAGCAAGGGAGAGTGAAAGAGAGACAGAGAAAGACAGCTATGGAGATTGAATGAGAGGAAGACAGAGAGGCAAGAGAGAGAAAGAGAAGGAGAGAGAAGGGACAGAGAGGCAGAGAGACAAAGACAGAGAGAGAGTAAGAGAGGGAGAGATATAGAAAGTAAAAGAGAAAGGGAGAGAGAGAGTGAAAAAGAGGCAGAGAGAGAAAGACAAGCAAAGAGACAGATAGAGAGAAAGAGAGAGGAAAGGAGACAAAGCTATGAACAGTGGGGCTAAAGATGAAAAATAAAGAGGAAGAGAGAGAGAGAAGAGAAACACAGAGCGTGAGAGGAAACAGATGAATGAGAGTTAAATAGTGTGTATGAGAAAGAGTAAGAGACAGAAAGAGAGTGAGTGAGAGAGAGAGCGAGTCAGAGGTTACGGCAGTGGAGAAAGCCTCCCACACCCTGGTTAACGTGTCGGAGCCTCGGCCTAGAACACGCAGATGGCACGCCGCTCCCAGATTTCATTTAAGCTAATCTAATCCCCTCCCTGCTCCCTGCAGAAAGGCGGGGAATTAGCGGCCATATGTCAGCCAGATTTGTCAGATTATTCATTACAATTAATTGCTGGTCTCACTTAAGGCCTTTAAGGCTGTGAATTGCTCCGAATTCTATTGCAAACACAAAAATTATGAGTAAAAGACTTTAGCCCTGTCAGTCAAATTTCAGCGTGACCTTTAGCAGAGCACGGCTCTTTGTGAGCGGGCGTGTGGGCGAGGCGCTCTAATTGGTGTTTCGTTCCCCTTTTCTCCCTTTTCTCCCTCTGTCTCTCTGTTTTTTTATTTCGTCACTCCACCACCACCACCTTTCTTGGGCCTCAGGTACTCTGTCCATCTCCCTGTCCATCCTGACGAGGTGGACCTGCAGGCGTCACTATGACAGTGTGCTGTTCATTCCTATATTTATTATTTAGGTAGAAAGTTTTGCCTGTTAATTATTTGTGGGGACAAACTGCATCCCTAGCTGGTGTCACATCCCAGTTTTCAAATGACATATCTTATGAGACAAAGAACCTTGCCATTTAGAGGAATGAGGAGAGATGTGCTGTGGAGGTAGAAATTGACCGTGTTGGTAGTAAGACAAAGATTTTTAGCAGCATTATTAATGGTGGGTGATTAAGAGAGGAATTCTAACTAAAACATCCAAGATTTTGGAATATTGGGCCTGTGAAGTCCTTTATGTGGGCCAACCTAAGCCTACATAAGCTCACCAGACAAAAAAAATAATCACCTTGCATGTTTAAGTTAGTAGTAACTTCAGGCTCCTGCAGATGGCGCTGCACAAGGTTGATGGGGCTATAAATACCTGCAGAGTGTGTAATGGGATTTATAGATTGAGAAGAGGTGGTACAGTGCAGTGAATGTCTCGTTCCATGTGTGGAAAATGGCTCCAAAGTGGATGTTAATACTGCATACAGAAACCTGTGGATGTATTACATGCTATGCAGTATGTTTCAGTCACAGGTGACTAATTTTTTGGGCAGTGGGCATATAATATTCATAGTAGTTATTGAAGATTAAGTATTATTACAGTCTGAGAAATAAAGTGTCCTACTTGGTTCTTGACTTGGACATATGGAAAAAAACTTTAACTGATATAGAGCCTTTATGTTATATGGAGGTTCTTCCCATAAAATGGTTTAGCAGCCATCTATTCAAATGCTCTTTAGGGAACTGAAAATGGGTCTTCTTGGGACTAGAAATGGACCCTGTTTGTGGGTTTTTGGCAATAATGTGCAGTAATATGTAAAAATATGTAAACTCAAGATTGGAGAGAGTTTTGTTAGCATTATTAATGGTGTGCTGGGTGAAAATATCCTCCAAACAATAGGGGGCAACACATCACAAGAGAATGTACAGTGCCTCCTCCTCCCTCTTCAGCTCTTAGCAGTGTTAAAAGAAATGTTCCAAGTTCAGCATCAAACTTCATCCCTTCATTTGCTAAGAGTTTCTCCAGTGGTGGAAAGCAACTCCAATATTAACTCTTGTTTTGCTTCCATTTTGTACTTAGTAGTAGTACTTAGTAGTTACTGAATGATAAGTATTATTGGGCTCTGAGAAATAAAATTTACTAATTGGTTCTTTGATTTAACCTTCAAACACAGTCCACATTTTCTTTCCACAGAGATTCTATAAACTTTAAAAAGTTTCTTCCCATAAAAATGACTGAGGAACTCTATGTTCTAATGTTCTTTGGGGAAACAAATGTGGTTCTTCTTTAAGGTGGAACTGTTTGTAAACGTTTTTTTAAGGGGGACTGTTTGTAGGTTTTGGTGATAAAGTGCAGTAATATATGGAGGAATATATGGAAAAATGAAGTAAAATATGGAAGCGTGGCGACTTGAGGTGTAGTAGAAGATTATAAGTAGCATGATGAATGGTGTGTTGAGGGAAAAAAACAAATGTTTTCAAGAGAAAGAAACAAATACAACAACTAAAAAGATCTTATTTGCAATAATGCTTACTGACTCGCACTGGCTGTCATTCATTATTAGCAATGTTAGCATTTTGGTATGAAGTACACCTTTAATGATGAATGTCTGCGCCGTGCACATCGGCGTATATGCTAATACAGGCACTGCGGATTATACTGCATGAAAAGCTGCTACGGATCCCGCGTGCTTTCTTCGTGCTGCATAAGCTTGGCTCTCGCTCCGTCTCATCCCACTGAGGAAAAGCAAAAGATGTTTGGGAAGTTAAATAAGGCGTGTAAGTCCTGATCAAACGCACAATATCCGTCTGATTATGTGTTTCAAATGTTCATAATTTAGCTCAGTGCTCTTCAAAGTCAGAGTGTTATTTTCTCAAACATTATGATTGACATAAATCCATGTAGCTCTCTCGTAGTTAATGAGATATTTTGGTTAATTATGGAGTTGAAAGCTCTGGAGAAGTGATTCCATGCTGTTCTGATTGGTCTACTTAATTATGCTGAGCGAGAGAGAGAGAGAGAGAGTGAGAGAGAGAGAGGGAGAGAGAGACGAAGAGAGTGAGAGAGAGAGAGAGAGAGAGAGAGCAGTAGTTATGAAGAACAGTGGAGAGTGTGAGTGTGCGCACACTGCTTGGGTTGTGGAGGAGCTCTAAACACCTTTGGCTGGGTTAATGAACAGGTGAGACTAGCTCACCACCTCTCCTCTGCTGATGTCACAGCGCTCGCCCGTTTTCACGTTGTTAAAGGTCCACAACACCACAGTTGTTATTGTTACTTCTCTCAGATGAAAGGCTGAACCACATGCCTCCTATGAGGCGGTAAAAACAGACTTTTATTCCCATGTGCTGCAGAAAACGTAGAGTAGACTCGTAGTACAAACATGAAGGATTTTGGAACAGTAGACCTTTATAGTGCAGAGGCCCCAAGGTGTGGCCACAGCTCAAGAGAGACAGCCTCATAACTGCAGTATTATATTCATATGTGTAATGCATAATACTGTTGTTATCCAACTATATATTGTTCTTTATCTTTTTTCTCCTTCTTCATCTATTTTCTCTTTTTTCTCCATCCCTCTTTATTCACAAAGAGTCCCATTCATTTCCCACTCAAACCCCTATTGTTTCCTTTAACCTACAGCCGACCAAACTGCTTGTACTCACTCAGAGCAGAACTCTAATCCATAGGCATACTGAACCACACTCCTCTATGTGTCGTTTATTCATCCCTTGTTTATTACATGCACTCCTATTAATTTTTAGCAACACTTCAGCAGAATGTTCAGTCTGATCAGAATGGTGTTCTTGTATACAGCTTTTTAACGTATGGTAAAAACTGTTATTATGATTTTTCTTCCCATTAAGAATGTATGGGTTGAAAAACTGCACGCCTATCTACTGTCCTTCTGCTTGATCAAAAATTACCATCTCAAGGCAGACCCCCAAGTACAAGCTCAATGCTGGTACAACCCACACTCACCTGTTTGTCTTTTTTCTCCATGCCTCTTTCCTCCCATAGAGTCCTATTCATTTTCAGGTACCCATTTTTTGTCTCCTAACTAATCATGAAGTTCTCAAGATATTGGCACCATTCCAACTCCAAAATGTTCAGACTGATTGGGAATGGTGTGCTTGGATACATCTTTTGATCTGATGCATGTTTTTTGGAAAAACTCCATCAAATTGTTATTTTTTTCCCCCTTTAAAAATTAATGGGGTGGAAAACTGCACACCTAGCTATTGTACTTCTGCTCATCCGAAAGACACCGCCTCAGGGCAGACCCCCAAGCACAAATTACATGTTGGTATGACCTGCACTCGTCCGTTTGTTGTTTTTCTAAATCCCTCTTTCCTCTATTAGAGTCCCATTCATTTTCAGCCCCATCCAAACCCTTAATGAGTAAACCTCATGTGGGAATTTTCAGCCCAACCAATGTCACATACCTTCAATGAGATCAGAGAACAATTTAAATGCTGAATAAATACATTCTTTGGCATCCTTAATGAACCGCATACAACAGGTTCTCCATCATGGAACTAGGTCCGGCCAGTTTCTAAAAATGATCTTTTTAATGGTTAAAAAGCTGGGAATATATGATTATGGATTACGCCCACCCCCAAGTTCCTTCCAGTCCAGTTTTCAGCTCCACTTACCATATAGCAGCACTTCGTAGTTCTACAATTACAGACTGTAGTCCCTCTGTTTCTCTGCATACTTTGTTAGCCACTTTTTTTTACCCTGTTCTTTAATAGTCAGGACCCACACATGACCACCACTGAGCAGGCATTATTTGGGTTGTGGATCATTCTCAGCACTACAATGACACTGCAGTTGACACTTCTATGTTGTTGGGCCACCTGTAGATGTAAAGTCAGCGATGATAGCTCATATGGTGCTGTAGAATATGTGTTGCAGAGTTTGTGGTGAATAATTCCAGTAATTCCATAATTCCATAATTCTCAGTGTCCAGCAGTGACACTGAGATGTTTAAACACTCCAACACCACTGCTGTGTCTGATCCTCTCACACCAGCACAACACACACTAACAAACGACCATCATGTCAGTGTCGTTGCAGTGCTGAGAATGATCCATCACCCACATAATACCTGCTCTGTGGTGGTATTACACTCTAAACCATAAGGGCACAGTAAATGCTGACAAGACAGTAGACATTAGCTCTAGCATAGCCTAATGACTTATTAATATCTTGTAATAATTCGTAACAGTAAAGTGGAGTAATCTGTTACATATACATTATTATTTAATATAATTTAGCAAGCTGTTTAAAATTGAATTAGTCTGGTCTATTTCTCTTTCCCAAAAAGGCAGTTATCACCTTTTATAAGCATCCTCATAATGTTACCTGTCAGTTAATATACGCTAATATTCTATTTCATTGCCCTCTTGCTCAGGCCAACATGGAAGATCATGTAACCATGAAGGACCGTCGCCTTTACTACAGATCCCTTGAAGAAACCCCCTTTTCAAAAGTGTAGGCTATTTTGTCTAAGACTAACTTAACACAAACGCACATGTTTTGGCCTTTGTTGGGTTATCTCCTCTGTTAGTTCATCAAATGAGTGTCTTTAAGCTAGGATGCCATCTTTATCTTTGGCAGATGCCCTTACTGTGCTTCCTATATTGTATGCAAACTGCTATGCTCCACTTTCAGCTCTTGATGTCAGCACCAGAGTTACCTTTAAGGTCCTATGTAATATAGCTGAGGTGGGGGAGGGGGTGTGGCCTTTTGGGTCTCTCAGAGCTTCCTTGTTCTCTATCTGTGTGACAGCAGAAGGATGGAGTGAGTGTGAATGCAGGAGGATCAGCTCGTGCCTCTCTCTCTCTCTTTCTCTCTCTCTCTCTCTCTCTCTCTCTTTCTCTGCACAGTGTAGCCTCACTGCTCCAGCTCCTCATTATGCTACAGTATAGCTTCCACTAAAGGTCATCCTCTCAAAACATAATCACACACAATCAAACGCACAAACTGCATACATCACGCCGACAGTAAACAGCCTCCAGCTCTATTTTCCACTGACAGAGGAAGGCTCGCAGCCTATTTATAATTTCAGCCTCTTGCATCAATTAAAAACCAGCTAGCACATCTGCAGCCCTCTCGGACCATGGTCGCACCGACAGACGGATGGTGAAGGGGTGCTTCATTAAAGGAAACTGATCACACGCAGAGGCTGCAGTGTGGCTAAATAGCTATAGCACCTGTATGGAACTTGTTCTGTATGATATCTTACCTGTATCAATAGAAAGGCTCAGATTGGACACCCGATGAATTGTTAGGCTAGCACTTTGGGCTCTGCTGCTGCAAAAAGCTGAAAAAAGCGATCTCCTCTCGGCAGCAGACAGGAGCTTGATGCTCTGACTCTTTTGTTGAAATGACAGGAGCCTGTCAGAGAGGGAAAGTGTCAAAGTAAAGAAGGGAAGCATTCCCCCTCTCCAGCATATTACCATAATGAGGAAAACACACTTAGTGGGCCATGACCCCATGTCATCTGATTAGAGCTATGATTAATGATATCCTTTTACCAAAACTCTCTCTCTTTCTCTCTTTCTCCTCTCTCTCCCTCTAAAAAAATTCAGAATTAATAATATAATAAGAATGAAATACACTGTTGTAACTCCTACTTCATTTTTGAGCATACTGGACATAATAATTTGGAAGTCATATTTTTTGTGATGTGGTTTCCTGATCTTCTTGCTGAATCAGACCAACGATAGATTATAGTACCATATGTACATAATGACTACAAAATGTTAAATGCTAATTCAATGTAGCTCCATTGCATTAATTATTGATGTTATTGCCATGAAATATGTCTGAATCTATAATCATTATTTTTAATTCATGCCAGATTCCATATAAAGTGCAATAAATACCTGCACACATGCCTTCATTACAGAGATCAGTTCGGTTTAACTGACCTTTGGAAAGAGTCTTTGAGTCTACAGTAGAAATATGTATAACTGAATTTACAATTATATATTATTTACAGCTGTGTACTGTCCATCATCTGTTTTGTTTGGTTTCTCACATTTTCTGTACATAATGTTGTGCTAAGCCATGTACAATTAAATTTTCACAATTGTACAAATATATATATATTTTATTTTAGCATTGTAAAATAATCTAATGCTGAAAAATAACATGGCTTTTTCTTGTAGTTAAACAAATTCAAGCAGAAATTGGTCATCTTCTCATATTCACATAGCAACAAAATCTTTTTCATAGTAATCAGGCAGACTAGATTCTCCATTAGGATCATTTTCCTATCCATACAAGTATCACCCTCTGGGTGGCTGTAATACATCACCTTTTTAAATCATATTGTAGCTTTAACCGCTATTAACAAAGCACTGTTTGCTGCACAAGTTGTGCTTTATTAACCTCTTAAATGGCCAGGGCTCAAAGGTGTCAACACTTCTATAACCTTCATCTAAGAGCCCAATCAGTTTGCAATGTGGTCCTTGTAGGGCTGAAATTGACCCAGACATGCCATACAAAGAGAGTTAAGGGCAAGACTGATGCAGTACTTGCTAATCTAACATGACACAGCTATGGGCTAACTCTGTTGTCAGAACAGAAGACTCAAGCCAGGAATAACTCAGTGAACAAATGCTAGGAAAATCATCTTCTAAAATTACTGCGCTTAACTTTATGACTATAATACACTATATAACCAAATCATAGTGAGAGCTAGCCAGACTAAGGTACAGCCTCCACACAGTGGGACTATTTGTAACACAGAGTAACAGCTAAGCCTCCATAAATATACAGTGAGAGGAATCCATATCCCCACGTATACAAAAATTCAAAAACTTTTTAAACTTTGATTTGCACTTTCATCAAAAACGTGCTGATATTTGTTGTCATGTTTTCTTTGACTATTCACCAACTTTTAACAAATCTGATTTATTCTCATGTGTATACTTTTATGTATGTTGGTTGGAAAGGTGATTTGCATAGTATTATATTGAATTAATTTTACTTTGGATTGTTTTTGCAGACTTTTTTAGCAACTTTTTAGCAACTGTTACAGCTATTTAGCTATTACAGCTAAAAATTTCATTTTTTATTTTTTGCGCTAATTTCATGATCCACTTAGTTAAAAGAAAACTAAAATGGATTGAAGCAACTTTGGTGGAAACTGCGGGAGATACATGCAGATATGTGTGGATATGTGAATGTGAATACAGATATTGTTTACTGTTATTATATTATGCAATACTGTAGTTCACATGTATGTTCCACACTATAAATGTTCTCATATAAAATACCAGTTGGCGCATCAGTAGTGATATTTTAGTGTTCATAATATGCAGCTGAACAGTAGCATAGCGAGATACTGTGTAGAGAGAGAGAGAGAGAGAGAGAGAGAAGGAGAGAGAGAAAGAGAGAGTGGAAAACCGCCTCTGCTTTCCCTGTTTCTTTCTCTCTTTCTCTCTCTCTCTCTCTCAGAGAAAAGACAGTGACTCTGAGATAACTGAGTTTTGTCTCCAAAGCGAGGAGCAAACAACACGAGTGGTGATGGTGACTCATCTGAAGATTCTTTCCTCTTTCTCTCTCTTTCCAGACGCCTTGAACCACAAAGCCCATAGTGTTTCCTGGGTGGAGGGCACAATGGGCCACTTGTGCACTTAATTATGAGTGGGATGCATGTTAAAACACGCCATTTAAAAACCCCTCTTTGTGGCGCTTTAACAGCCGCAGAGGTGCAGATTTACAGATCCCGAGGACACAGCGATGGTGTTTCTGGTGAACTGACGAAATGGTGCGTCTGCATTCTTACACTTCCTACGGGTCGCATTGTTCCCTTGTCCTGAGCTACCTCTAACCACGTGATTGGCTGTTGGGGATGTGGAGGCGGAGCTCAGTGACCTACATGTGAACTTGGGCACCAAGGGCAAGGCTGCAAATACGGCCTCAGTGCACTCCTGTCACTGAGCAAGAAGTGAGCTTTAGAAGCTCCGTCAAATTATGTCTCAAGAGTGAAAGATGTTCATTTTCTTGATTACTGAGTGAACAGCAAATGAACAGTAAATCGAATTTTTCATTAAATCACGGCAGACAATGCTATATTTAATTTTACTCACTTTTTGCAGCTAGAAAAATCACAAAACATGACATTTGATTGGGGGTGCCAAATCTCATGCAAAAGGTTGTATGTTGTTGAGAAATATGTTGTTGGAGATTCTTTTTTTCCCAGTTAGTATCAAAGAAACTGCACCCAGAAAGGGAGATATTGTAAAACAGTTTTACTACAGACACAAAATAAAACTGAAACTGTAAAAGCAAAATTACGAGAACAATACAGCGTGAACAGAAACGTTGTATAATTTGATCAAAAGTGGTTTAGCCCCCCGGGAAAAACTGTGCTCCTGAACGCTCATACATATCCTGCCTGTATCTTATGTATTAAGCCTGTCAAAAAATTAAATGAGAAGTCATTCTAATAGGTGACCTCTGACCTCTTCCATATTTTCTGTCAATTACAAAGGTATAAAATCATGCATAATTATGGATGGGCCTATTAAAATGCACAAATAATTTGTGTTTATGCAACGTTGCGGCATCCTGCTTTATTTCCCAACCGCTAGCCATGCATAGCTAATGCTTTTTAAACCATAAAATGGGCAAAGGCCCCAAATATGCACCTCTCCAAGATCAGATAATTACAGTCAGCAGCAGCGTCGGGAGTCGGGAGATTGGTGTTTTAAGTGAAACGTTTCGCCAGTAGTCAACATGCGTTTACTCTGGCTGAGGCCGGCCTTGTTGACGACACCAAAAGGCAAACTGTGTTTTTGCTAATGATCCCTATGTACTTTAGTGAATGCTTAGCAGGCCTCTTGAGCCCTGCTACAACTCAGGTGGGCATAATTACATTTCTTAAGGTCAACCTCTCACCGGGATGAATTAGTGAAATTACATAGTTGACCACTCCAGGGCGTAGATCCAGATGCAATTAACTTAGGTAATAGATCCCCAGTAGCCTAGGACGCAAGACAATAGGAGTGAACGGGGACTCAATCAGCTCGCAGGCCGTATGAGTGAAACCACACACAGGGCCGCTCCACTCCGAGACATTTTCTGACTCGTTCATGTGATAATTCATTGCCCTTTTTTAGGGGGCGCATGGGAAACCTCGGAAACGTTTCGAATCCCAGGCCGAGGCGCTGGTGTCTGAGGCCTGCAGACGCAGGCAAACACGGCGGGCCGTGCTCCGGCACACGTTTATTTGTTTTCCTGTGCAATAGGGAGCAGGCTATGAGATATTGATCATACCATATCCTGATCAATCGGAATAAATGATTGGCTGTAAGCATAGGGATCTGCAGCAGGCAGAGGGGAGTGGGAGGGGGCGAGAGAGGGAAGGAAACACATAGAATGAGGGAAAGAGGATGTAGGCGAGAAAGAGGGACAGTGGATGAGAGAGAAACAGAATACGAAAAGCCACAAGAGACAGAGAGAGAGAGAGAGAGAGAATACAGCAGAAAGAGAGCTGTGGATTTGGAGGCTGCTGATAGTTTCCTGCTGTCCGGCAGAACAGAGCGATGCAAATGCACTCTAAACAGGCCTCAGCGCAGCCGGCTCTTTCAATCATGAGAGGCCAAGAGTTCACCCCCCTCTGTGTATAATCCCTCCCCACTAACCCCGGGGACTCCTCTGTGCTCCCCCACTCAGCAGCACACAGATAGCAGATAGCCATATGTAGATTCACATGGCAAACAGTTCCTCCTGATAACCAAGCCTGCTTGCTTTCCACTCAGGAATACATTTGAGAGGGAAATTCTGCTTTCTTCAGACGCTTGGCTGAAATTGAAGGCTTAGCGATTTTTTCTAGAGTATGTGAAAGCATCGTTGGCTTTGTTTAACATCATTGTTATATGTCTTGCTGGGATGAAATTGGTATCTCTTGCCTATGAATTGCCTAGACAGCATGTTTGTATTAGGGCCAAGCATACACCAGAGAGGTGGGAAAAGGAGGCCAACGGGGTTTTGTTTGGAGAGACGCACACATGATATAGAGATGTAAAGTACATTTCAATTCACTTAAGACAATTCTAGCTGGTGGGAGACCTTGGCGTACTGCTGTAGCCGTGTACAGCTGATTCCTGATAAAAGCCCTTTTCATTTTTATTTATTTATTCTATTTGAAAACATCAGCTTGAATATTTCATGATCTCAAGTAGAAAATGGAAAATACTTTTTGTTAAAATTAACCGAGGTTTACAACTGTTTCCTTCAATGCGATTACTGTTATTGAGAAACACAGATTACAGCTCATCAGTAAAGGGCCACCAGTAAAGGGTGTTGATGTGTGACTTATTTTTCATTGCAAAGATAACTACACATACACAGATACAGATACACTAAGATGCATGTGTACCCCCCAGCACAGGCATATACAATTGAACAGAGTGAAGAGGGGGATGAGGTGCACGTTCCAGGCCCTTTGTCCTGCTCTCTGGGTCACAGCAGGACACTCTTCAACATAAAGGGTGGACGCTTCCGGCCCGCAGGGCTACCATGTGTGTGTAGGCCTGAGCATTGGGTGGATTTAGAGAATTCCAAGCTGGACCTGAAACAATCCAGAATGACAATCTGGCACAACCTAGGGTTCCTCTGGTTTTACCTGCAGTGTAAAATGAACCAGCAATGTTTTGCAACACATTTTAAGACTTAATCAAGCTTTGATATAAAGGGATTTATTAATTGCCTGAAGTGTGGAGTCTGACAGTGTGGAGAAAGAATTGTAAAAATTGTGTGAAACATGAATGCATACACAACCACAGTCAAGGTGGTTTTAACATTCTTGGTGAGTTGGGTTCACTGGGCCCAGCATCAGAGGGTTTATTTAGAGGAGCAGTGCCTCGCCAACCAATCATCATGCTTTACTAATTTCACTACATATTGTACATGCTTATTAGATTCCCGTTGGCAGACACTCTAGGAAGAGTCTGGTACCTTTGACCACCTAACATGGCCAAGAACTACCTACTACTACAGGAAAAGGAAATTTGACTGACATGCTTAACAACCAATCGCAAGCCTACAATTTGGCATGACAGAGGCAGTTTTGAACAACAGAGGAACAACATAAACAGTCCCTCGGGAAGCGTCTGTGGCTGAGACTGGGCTAAACTTAATTCATATCAGAAATGTGTATATGTGGAAATCTGTATAGCCAAACAGATTGCAACTGGCAGAATCCTGACAGTGTAGCCAGGTTAACACACTTAAGATATTAAACTCTCCGTTTTCATGTGGGCAGAGCGTCTGTGGATGAGTCTACATGCTTATATACTGCCAAAAACAATCGAAGTGAAACTAATCACAGCAAGCGGGGAACAAAAGCAAGTGTCTGTGGGTTTTGGGCATCCCACTTATGATTTAGTTGTGGCACCAAACATGACAATACCAAGTCATATAAGCTATAACGCTGTGAAAACTACATTTGTTTTTCAGATTACATGTAAATTGAACTAGCTAGACATTTGACTGCCTAAGCCGCTTATAACTCTTTCATTTGAAAAAATCTTCCATTTCTACTCTTTCCTACTCTTTTTACTGTTTTCCTTTAATATTATTACTGCTATTGTCCTATTTGCTTTAACATGTAACAATCTAAAATCTTATAGATTTTGTTTGTGTTACAAACCATGAGCAAGCAAATATGTGAACAAGAATATCATCACTGTCCAATGAAAAACATGTATCTACATTTTTGGTGATTTTTACTTTTATGCATCATTTAATCACATGAGCTGCCGTTTATATCATGTAAACATTTAAGGATGAATGGACCAACAGAAATGGCCCAAAACTGCTTGGAAAAAAGTCTGGTTCTATTGACTTACATTAAAACTAAATTAGGTTTTTGTCCTCTCCTGTAAAGTTGCCATTTTGGAGATACTTGTTTTTGTATGGACTGAAAAAATATTCTTTATACTTCAGTTGCCTTCATTGTTACTGTATTGGAACAAATTGGCAATAAAGACAATATTTTATATAGTGATAGAGAATGAGGTAGAACACAGAAAGCTCCAATTCCACATGCTGATCCATTTTATGGAATATGACAGACATGCACCATCTGGGGATCACCCCTTCAAACTACTGTGGGGGTGTTGATGTGGGGCAGATTTTAATGAGTTAAAGAAGACAGAGCCTGTACGTCTGTAAATGTATCACTGGGGGCACATTAGGTAAGAAAGTGTTAATTTACAATCTCCTCCCCCACCCACTGGCAAGAGTTGCACCACCTTTCAATTTCCAGTTGAACCCCTGATAGTTCTTTGTAGTAAAGTAAAAACATGGGACGGAGGGGCAACATTAGCAAAGAAGAAGCTTAGCCAGGATGTTTAGGTTTGCTCCAAAGCTCTAAAGCTTCCAAAGCTTCCGCTCCAATGACTGAGCATTGATGTCTTTATGACTATTAGACTGCCTTCTCCTTCAATCATTATGGTGGATTTGACGGACAGGAGGGATTGGGGGTGAGTGGTGGGGGGTGAGGGGGGGCTATTTCCATGTTTTAGCACTCCTCACTCACACCCCCAACACACACACACATACATCCACCCAGACTAGAGCAGATAGCAAGATTTGACACTGATCAGCCGCTCCATCTTGTCCATTATCTCCGACAGTGGGAAGTGACGGGAGGAAATCATCTCCGTAATCCGGTAGATGAGCCGGCTTTTTGTTTGCACCCAGTGTAGCAGAAGGAGCTGCAGGAGATCATATGTTTCTGCTCAGGTACTCTATTATAACAGCTCACACCTTCACTCCCTTCCCTCACGCCGCTGATGGATCCGAACAGAAAGGACACATTCAGCCGTTTGAAATGCAATTGCCGGAATTATTGTAGGATTAGAATGACTGCTGCTGTAAGTGCACTGGCTGTGATTGTGATTAGTGGGGGAAAAAAAGAAAAAAGTCTAGCTGGTCCTTCATGGATTCTGCTTCCGAGCATCTCCGACTGTTCGTATCATTTCAAGTGTTATAATTCATTAAATGGGGCTTAATGACACATTAGGAAGGTATGGTAATGCTTTACAAATGAATGCATAGTCAGTTCATGCATACCTAATTTTGTGTATATCCCCCAGATGTGCTATTTTATTTATTATCCTGCTTCAGAAAGTCAGAGGAGGGCCTAGTCATATCTGTCTCGTCCTGGCTTGTGAAGTCAGTGTAAATCACTTGTCAGGCTGTGCTGAAATGCCTGCGCTCAGGACTGGTAATGACGCTATAATAGGATTCTATTAGCCGCTGCATTTTCTTTGCATGCCTAATAATGATCGTAATTGAATGATGCTAATTCGCGGAGAAACGGTGGCCCCAGCGGTGGCGGCGCAACCTGTGTTTCCAGATGCTGGTCTGAGAACAGTCATGTGAAGCACCTAATCGCACACACCATCTGGGGATTTCCCCTTCCAGGCAAGGCTGGCTGATTATGCTACTGGATCTTTTTTTAAAGCGTTCTTGCGATGCTCAATCCTCTGCCAATTTACTGTTCCCGCTCCAGCCTGTCGAATGGACTAGCGACAAGCTAGCTAAGCGGCGAGGCCCGGCTTGTTAAGCGCTGGCAGCACTGATGATTATTATTAACTTCCAGTTCATTTAGTCACTCTAATGCTAATTCCAACTTTGGAAATTAAAATAAATAAGGTCATTAACTAGCGTGCAGGGGATATTTGCATATCTCACAGGTGTACCTCTCTCTGAGGGTTGCGTCGCGTAACGTTGCGCGAGTCAAATCAGTCAACTCCAAGAGCGACAAAAGCCGAGAGGCACGCGCTCATTTAGAGCCCCTCCAAAAAAAAAAAAAAAAAAAAAAAAAAAAACATTTACACCCAGCACAAAAAAATCATGCAAATGAAGGTGCGGCTCCTCAATTGGAAGACACAGCATTTAGGTGACATTAATCAGAGCCAAACAGGCACACAAAGGTGAGAGCAATCCCAGCACTGCTCAGCACTATCTGTCTCAACTGCTCAATCCTGCTCCATCCATCATGTTGTAGGAGCTGCAGAGAGACTTTTCAAACCATTCGTTTGATTTCTCAGTAAATATCATACACAGAAGAGAGATCCCACTATGCCTAAATAGCAGCCTGTTTGCAATTCTTGAATCTTGACTACAGTGGCACTCTGGATCTTTGAGATGGCTCTCCAGTCTGGCCAAAAAAAAGTCGCTGCTTGGATTTTACTGAGCAAATATTTAAGAGCATTTGACTGGGTAATTACTGCAGTAATTAATATGTTTCAGCTGGCAACAATTCTTTTAATCCTAAATGATGTAGCAAATAACTTATCATTTCTTAAACAACCATGTGGGAAGACATATCCTGTGGGTGAGGAAAAGATGTTTTTATGTTTCAGAGAGGTCAAATTATTGGCCTGCAAAGAAAGCAACCAAGAAGAGGCTGAAATGACTGGAATTGGGTTATGAACTGTCCAAGGCATTAATAAATTCTGGAAAGATAGTGGAGAACCATCAGCTTCATGTTAGATAAGTATTTGGTCAAGCATCCTGAACAACCAAGATCAGAGATCACTTAAATGCTTGGTGAAGTCGAATAGTAAAACATTGGCTGTAGAACGAATGGCTATGCTTAAAAGTGAAACTAAGAGCACTGCCACAAACTCCATGCAAATTGAGAACTCTTAGGATTGGAACTAAACAGCTGTGTAGCTATAAGAAAAAAACTCGTTAGTGAGACTAATCAGTTTGCTAGACAGCATAAAGATTGGACTCTTGAGCAATGGAAAAAAGGTCATGTGGTCTGATGAGTCCAGATTTACCCTGTTCCAGAGCAATGGGTGTGTCAGTGTAAGAGGGGTGGAGAAGATGGAATGATTCGAATCTCCCATCATCAGCACAAGATCTCAAAAATATATGTAACTTTGAAAGGAAATAAATGTTGTGATGTTGCATAAGGGTGTCAAAATAATGCCAAAGAGAATGTGCTTCATAATCGAAGTTAAAGGGTGTCCAATGAGTGTAGATGCTCATGTTACTTCTTATACTAGTGTACTACTCAACATACTGTATATACAGTGGCCCCAAAAAGTATTGAGACACTTGATCCATTTAAACACTGGTCAACTTTCTATAAGTTCTTTAAGTTACTGACACAGCATAAAACTAATGTTGGACGCTTTGTGTGAAGAAGACTTCTAATAAGTTGCCTGTAGAAGACTTCTAATAAGACTGCAGTAAGGGTTCTGGAAAGCACATAGATGAAAATATTGTTTTACTGTGGTGTTGATGAGCTTGTGTTCACTGATGAGATCATGAACTCAGAAGTGTATGAAGACATTATGAATCCAAACCTGCAGAAGCCTTTAAAGAAACTGCTCGATAATGAACGATAATGATCTGAAACTCATCAGATGGGTTTTAAAAGAATAACTTGCCAAAAAGAAAAACAAAGTCTTGGAAAGGTCTGTGTAAAATAAACACCACTTGGTTGTTTCCTAATAAAATTATTTTAATACATTTTAAAGTTTGGCGTAAGTGTCACTTTTTGGGCCCACAGTACATACTGGTGGTGTAATAATCAAACTTTGTACCTAATGTTTTTAACTATAATGTCCATTAATGTAATACGATTTTGCACCATCTGGCCTTCCAGCTACAGCGGGGGCAGATTTTAATGGGCTGAAGGAAACAAAAGCTCTGAATGTATCACTGGTGACACATTAGGTAAGAAAGTGTTAATTCAAAAACCCCTCCCCCATCTACTGTCAAGAGGGATGGAGGGGTGAGATGTAATAGAGGGGCACCTCAGAAAATCTTAAACAAAATATTTAGGTTCACTCAAAATACCTAAAGTTTCTAATATACTGAACTATGACATACTTGGTGCTATAAAACTTGCTGTGTCAGACGAGGTGCCTTTTCATAAACACACAGTATTGTGTAAATACACATAAATACAAAAACAGTACATTTCTTCGTTTCCAAAAAAAGGAGATGCTGTGTGCTGATTAGGGCACTGGTTTGGTTATGAGATTGAGAGATTGTTCAGCGATGCTCTCAGCCATAGCATGAATTTGCAACACTTTACATTAAGTGTTGACTAACTAACATGAAGTAATGCATTAGTTTACATGATGTAATGCATTAACAATGGTTAACTAATGTTAAGTAAGCATGTGACAACTGTTACATGGTTACTTGACTGTAAACATGTAGTTCTTACATTTTTCCCTGTCATGTAATCTTATAGCGATTACACGTTTAGTTAACATGTTAACTTATAGTTATTACGTCTTTATTTAGTAAACTTGTAGTTTTTACATTTTTACTGAACATGTAAATTTGTAATTGTTGCATGTTAACATCAATTTAAGTATTATAACCACTGTTAATATATTACTTCATATTAACTAATGCATTACTTCATGTTAGTTAGTCAACACAGCTGATTTATATTAGTGAAGGACTGATTAGCCAAACCAAGTTTTGAATGATATCTACAAATATCAGGCTTCCCTGAAGAGAGGTCTGGAAATGGTAGACTGAGCACAGTGACATATAGAAAGCAACTACTTATTGTATTAATGTTATTAAATAGCCTTACATACAATCCCGCTTCCACAAGCCCAGTTCCATTTAAACCCTTTAGTTAATTGAACTAAATATATATTATCTGAACATATTTGAATTGAATATATTTAATTGAAATTAGTACAAAGACAACATATCCAATGTTGAAAATGACAGTTGTTATTGTTTCACTTTCAAAACTCCAGTGACTGGTCTCCTCACTTGTTACAGGAGAGGTGGTGAACACAGTGGGTGGTGAACTTGCTCCTGTCCCAACTTTTCAAAAATGTGTTGCTTACATCAAATTCAAAATATGTGTGAAAAGAAAACATTACAGTTTCTTAGATGCAACATTTGATGTTGTCTTTGTACTATTTTCAACCAAATACAATGTTTAAATGTTTTGCATGATCATTGCATTCGTTTTAGCTTTACATCTACATTTTGCATGGGGTTAATGTAATACCATTTAAATAAGACGGTGATAATACAGTCCTCCAAAATGCTGTGCTTGGAAGGAGAAATGGAAAAGAGATTTGCTGTGCTAACCACAGATGTTAAAACGTGCATCAATGAAGGTAGACAGGCCTATTTCCAGTATCATTGTCAATTAAAGCTGATTAAAAAGCAAACATGTAGAGAGAGGCTGAGTGACAGGCCTGATAACAGAAGTTGATCTAAGTCATCAATCATCATCTTCCTCAGGGCAGATATGGTGCCTTCATACAGCAAAATAAGCGATATGTTGTGTGATGCACATACTGCGTGGCGGTCCAAGTAAGGTTTAGTGCCCATAACTATAGAATGGAGAGGGCCAATGCCCTGTAAGCTCTGACAGTGTGTCAAATAGGCCATGTGGAGGAACATCCTACTTCTAGCAGTGTGACCACAACACCGCCTGCCTAATCCCTCCAATGGAGCAGCGTAGACCGCCTGCAATCACTGAACATGGCTCGCTCGCTCTCTATCTCTCTGTCCCCCCCCCCTCTATGTGGCCAGTGCCACAAACCAACATCATAACAAAGAGTGTTTATGGGGGGAGCGTAGACGGAGCGTTTGGGGCAGCGGAGCAGAAAGGGCTCGGTGGCGATCAGAGCCCTCTTCCACCTTTCCCTGCCGACACCTCGCATTGAAATGCAAATTCCCAGCCAGGGTCCCCCACCCCGCGTGCCACTCACAAATTGAAAAGCAGTTTTTATCTATGCAAATGCAAGCATGGTAATTGAAGTTAATCAATCAATGCTAGCTTTCACTAAAACCTTGAACATGATTGAATAAAGTAATTATCATTCAGGGGGGAGAATGATGAAGTTGTAGACAGCATGAACCTTATTAAAGAAGGATTTTTAGTCACAATGGCTTAATTTAGCCCGCATTCCTTCTCTCCTTCTTTCTCTGCTCATCATTCTGTGTCCATGCCTCTTTTGCCTTGCTCTCTCTCTCTCTCACTTACTGCATAAGAGAACTATTATTTTTAATAATAAGAAGAAAAATATGAGCAAAAGACCAGAAGAAATCCTGTTTATGTCATTAAGCGGGAAGATCTCCCTTCTGTGACGGCTAAGGTGACCTCAATTAAATCCAAAGCTGTCAGATATTGTCTTAAGTGACACCTGCCCTGGAAGACTTGTAAAATCCCCCCTCTTTAAGGAGACGTAACATCCCCTTAAGCTTGGCTACAAGCTCACCCTCTCTAATTCACACTTGATGTATCCGTGCCTCCGGGGTAAGATGACACAGCTACACTGCTTCTGAATTCGGGGATGAGAGAGATGTCTGTGTCAACCGTCTTCTCCCTCCGACTCCCTGCCGTCAGCCATAATTGAGCCTTTCCTCACCTGGCTGCTGGAGTTCGTGCTTGGCTACCTGGCTGCCATCTCTGCTCCATCCCCGGTTCTAGCCCTGGCCCTCTGCCTCTGGCTGGGTTCAGTTAAAGAGCCAGCTCTGCGGTTTGTCACTTGGTTTAATATGCACCCTACATAATTATGCAGGATTCACAGTGCTATCAAACTGCAATTCAAATTAGTTCAGGATTAAAGGCATAGAACAGTACTGCTGCCTTAATTGCATTGTACTGCGGTGATCACATTCAAATACCCATTACTCATTGCCTCTGTGGAGCAATAAGTCAGAGGGATTAATACGCAGGCAGGTGACAGGGCCAGGCCATTAAAAGGCAGTTATGCAGAAAGCATGGCTGGGTTTTATTCACGTTAATGAAATCAGCGAAATGAAACTGTAATAGATTTATCAAAGCTCCGATGGATTTGCAGTAAATCAGTTTGATTCAGGCAATCAAACTGGACAATAGAGATAGTTTTCAGCGGCAGGCCGCGGGCGTCGCGCAGAGGCGTGTGAGAGGAGCTGATATTCTTCTCTGGGAGGATTTGGGGAGCGCCGCGGCGGCTAGGCCCTATTCCCAGAGCTCGGCGGCTCATTTCAGACGGCTAAACGGCACCAGTGCGCTGGCTGATAAAACATACCGGCTTCCAGTTCATCGCCATATACGCCTCCCCTCCCTACTCCCCCTCCCGCCTTCTACCCTCTTCAGTGCTTCCTCACAGCTCTTTCTCTGTCTATGTCTGTCTCTCTCTCTCTCTCTCTCTGTCTTTCTGCCTCCTCCATACTCCCCCCCTTGCCAGTTGTTTCTCTCAGCCTCTTCTACTCGTTTTCTCTTCTTGAGCCTGACTTGGCTTGGAAGACATGTGAAGGGTTAGATGGATGTGTTGTGAGGTCCAAACCTCCATTCTTTCCATGCTTAATGGAACTAGAATAGCAAATGGAGCATACTGAGTCTGCCACTTGATTGCCAATAGAGGGTGTTTCGTATTGGAATGAAAGCATTTGTACATTCATAGATTTAATTACTGTTTCAGAAGCCTGATACCGCTTGAAAAAAATCAGCTTTTTAAAATGGGGTGGCCAACCAAATTTGGTACACTGTTTCTGTAGTGATGGAAAGACGTTTGTGGACATACAGAAACCCTATTTTAGAATATATATCGTTGCTGTTTAAAGAAAAACAAGTATCTCCAAACTGTCAACTGTACAGGAGAGGGCAAAAACGTAATTTAATTCTAATGTAAGTCAAAGGAACCAGCACCATTTATGCCCTCAAATGGTTCGCTGTGTGTTTTATATGGAATCAGTGCCTTGGTTAAAGACACCTTTGAAGAACCATTTTCATTCAATAGTGTCTCATTAAGTCTAAAGGTTTACTTGATACATATACAACGACAAGAAAGAGTAAATAGTAACACTTAATTGTAGGGAAGTTTTTATAGCGCTGCATGACTACATAAGCCCCTCATCACAACTGACATAGACCCACATAGGTGGTGTCAAAGGTGTCATAAAGGTTGCATTTGCCAGCTTTGCATAACATACGTGTCAAGTGACAATGTTGTTTTTGCACATTAGGTTGTGTGATGATTTTCTGGTTTGAAATGACATAAACTTTTAGCTCAGTCATATAATGTCACATAATGCTTATAATATTACATAGCATGCAAAGACATGCTGGTTGAACAAAAGTGAACATCTTGGGTGTCGTTTAACCATTAATAAGATTTAAAGGTGCAATATCCAATGCAATAGTTTTTTGTTCCAAAAATGATCATTTGTTCTAAATTATCAACAGGAGATAAAAAATAACGTCTATGTGTTGTGCAACTAGCTAACCAGCTAGCCCCATTCTGTCCCGTAATACCACTTTGTAGCGAGTCATTGAATCAAATCAATCCAACATATGAGGATGAAGAAGCGACACGGCCTTGACAGTGTATTATAACCTCTAGTCTGTCATGCTGAAGGTTTCTCCTAGTTAGATTTATAAAAGGAGGAGTAAATGCAATGATGGCTGAAGTTCCTTGCTAACAACCAACCGACTGCCAAAAACGAAAAAGCATTTGTTCTGCTTTCCACTGCTGGAGACACTCTTGGTGAGTAAAGCAATGAAGTTTGATGCTTAACTCGCACTGGTGCTTCTAGACTGATAAGCAAACAGCTGTTAATGCTAACACTGAGGAGGAAGGATTGTGCTTTTCCAAGTTTCTTATGATAGGGTTGGACAACACAACTTTCTGGTGATAAGCGGACCCATATTTGTTTGGACATATTCCAATCATCAGCTCATATTCCATCATCAGCACTATGTCACTGTAATATACCGGAAGTACATTTGACAAGACCAGTCTATGATTTGGAATAAGCCTTTATTAGTGTTCATGTAGGTTTATGGCAGCTGTCATGCCATGTAGCCTTATGAACACTGTGATATGATAAACTGTCTCAATGCTCATGTAGCCTTTGTTAGTCATTGTTTTAATTTTCCTTTGCATGAAATTTGCATTAATAGATTTATCTAAATATTGCTGAAAGTGAGCCAACTGCATCACTGATATAAGTTCCACAACATCTAGCCTAAGAATTGCTAATTCTATATTTTTTTTTCTCATGGAAGTGTAAAAAAAAAACCTGAGCCGACCTGGCATGGAATGAACTTGGGTGTGTGCTGTCATTGTATTTTAGCAAATTGTAACAGTTTGGCTAGAACTACAATGTACATTCAAAAACAGTCACAAATTGCATTGAATATTTTTCACCTCCCGGAACCAAAATGGTTGTATCTGTGTGCATTAGCATATAAGACTGTTGACCAGTATGTCCTCTACTTCTAATAGCAAATCTCTATTACTTTATTATTTTTTTTCTTACCCTGACCATTTTTTTCTTCTTCTGACCATACTGGTTAAATGACCTGAACTCAAACGACATTAGTTTTCAATGTGTTCTTAATGAGTCGTCTACTGTATAGTATAAATTCCAATTATATCCAATTAACCCCCAATCAGTAGCACCTCGTCTGATATCTTTTTTCCCTTCTCTTTTTATTTTATGGTTCAGTGCTGCCTAAACCATTGATTAGGCTGAGTGAGCACCATTACTAAATGACCACCTTACTGAGGAGATGGAGCCTCTTAGTCCTAATAGAGAGGGCATGGCTATTATACTACCTCTCTCTCTCTCTCTCTCTCTCTCTCTCTCTCTCTCTCTCTCTCTCTCTCTGTTTCTCTCTCCCTGCTTGCCAGTATCAACTTTTCATATTAAAGCCTTCCAAGCTCCATTTTGACTTTGGCCCATTGGCAGAGGCAGCGAATGTTAAGTAGAAGTCTCCCAAGCGTGGACAAAATCCTATTATTTTATAATTACTGGGCATTTAGTTTAGCTTTGGACACTTCATTGGACATGCATGAGTGTACACAACACTGCTTAGATGGCCAGTTAATGAAGATCTTCCAGTCCAGCGTTAATACGGCATGGAGGGCAGCACTGAACATTGTGCATGTTCCTAAGAACATATGTTGTACATTTGTAAAGAAATGAATAAGTTTAATGCTTGGCAGTGGTAAATGTGCACTGATGACCCCATTTCCCCTATACATTATCTTATTATTAATGCCGCAATGCACAGTCAATACTAATTTAACAACAATAACAACAATAACAACAACAACAAAAATAATAATAATAATAACAATAATAATAATAATAACAATAATAACAATAATAATAATAGGTCTTGTTATAAAGTCACTAATATAACAATGCACAAAAAACACATTGTTATGAACTGATTGAGCACATAGTAATCATCAAAATTCCTATCTTATTAGTATATGTATAATTGGCAGCATTTGCTTCCTATAGGATGTAGATAAGGTTTAAATGGGTGCCATTGGAGTGTTTTGCATTGGAACTAATGATAATTAAATAATAATTCAAAATAATAATTGTTTCTCTAGAACAAAATATTTCACACCAAACCATCCTGAATGACTTTACATCCCAACCTTTTAATTATGTAGAAGCTTTGAAAAATTGGTAGAATTAACATTTAGATCACTCCACCAAACAAATGTGGATAAATTGCATCAAAATATCATGAATAGATCTGTGAAGCAAACTGACTTACTCTAATTTGTGATTGTAAACACTTTGCTTTCTTATGGGGTTCACATCTTATTAGCTCATTAGTAAATGGCCTTATTCTACCTTGAACCTATATGTTCTTAAGCTGCCAATAAGTCCACTACAAACATATGAATTTAGGTTAGTAATTAAACAAGGTCCTAATAAAGTGTTTATTGTGCAATTAATACAACTAATACTTATTCATGGAATTATTAGTGATTAGTGATCATTAGTGATACTTGCTAATACAGGTCTTTATTCATAAAACATACTGCTCAGTGAATACATCAAATATGTATCAAACTTGGGCTTAATTGAACAATTAACAGTATCTTAATAAACACCCAATATGTAGTCCATAAATAATGTGTTGCCATTATAATAAAAATGTAATTTAAGCTATTTGGGATGTGTAATTTAATTTCACATTAGAAGCTTTAATAAAAAGGCTAGTTTGGAAAAATGAAACGTTTAGGTTCTTTTGTCCAGAGAAAGATGGTGAATTCAAGACAGCAAGACAGCCACAGTGTGAATTCAAACTAAATCCGTTTCCTCTTCAGGCTTCCTCCAGAGCTCCAGCTGGCATGATTAGAACCTCACATGGAGCTGGTCTTGAGGAGTTTGGTTTCCTTGTTCTTGTCTGTTGTACTTTCTGCACAGTGGAGAGAAGTGGGATATGTGTGTACTTTCCCCTGTTATTTGATTGGATGATTGTTGTTCACTTTCTTACTTTAGAGTTTATGATTTCTTTGAATAAACTGTCCTCTTCACTTCATAAGCCTTTCAACAGCAGCAAGCCATGCCTTTGACTGCTGAATGCTGCACAACACGAGTAAAGGGAATCTAGTCTTGACTGCTTAAATGCAATGCAAGCCAACTGAGGCATTTGACTTCCACACAAACCATCTGAGATGGACCGGCCGAGCCATAAAATGATTCATTAGCCAGCGTCTGCAATAATATCTTTTAGAAATACTTCCAAAACATGAAATTGAAACTGTCTTTTCCGTATCGCTGTCATGCCAGATGCAAACACAGCATGTGCGTGAGCCGTTCCTTAACTCCATGAGAAACTAATTGTATTATTTATAGAGAGAGTGAAATTAAGCACGCTTAAAAGCCGGCGCGAGAGAATCCGCTTTAATCAGCCTGCTTGATTCATGCTTTCAATTCACACCGGATCCTAGCGGCGGCCACATTAAATAGATTCCCTTATTACTCCATAAACGAGTGCGGCTCCCCGCACAAACCACAAGCGATAAATTAATAGTAATAAAAACACCAAGAGCAGAGACAGAGAGAGAAATTAAGAGCCGGCTTCTAACGCATTACTTAATCCACATTCAGTACAATAAAACGAAGCAAGACAATAATGTTCTCTCGCAGCCAATCAGAGGCGACTACGGAGCGAGCTATTAGAATATTCAAAAATGTTTACAGCTGATTTGTATCTCATTGGACTGTGAGCAAATGAATCTAATAAATATTAGTGCTTTTAGCAGTCTGTTTCAAAATGGCATTAAATGCAGGCGTAAAAGTGGACATGAGAAAAATTAAATTATTTTCCAATTAGGCCTTGTTCTGGCTAAGGCGGCTGCAATTCTGCATGACAGCTGAACTATGTGGCCGGCTTGGAACAGCACTGAAATTGAAAGGCTGCTCAGTGACGACAATGGTTATCAGTCAAGTGTGTTCCTTGGCTTTGCAAGATCTGTCACTACAGAAGACTTGTGACCACGTACAGTAGGCAGACTTCATAACACAGGCATAAACATTGAATAACATATTTATAAAGCAATACTTAAGTAACTATGAACATGAACTATGAATGCGACCAATTTGTCACAATTTCTGCACAGTTTAATAACGTTGAGCTGTAAAAAGTGTGATGTGAAATAGTTTTCATTGCAAAAAAACCATTTTATTTAAATGACCAGTGAACCTACATGTCTTCTGAGACTTTATATTCATATGTGTTGATAAAGGTGAAATAATGAAAAACGTCTTTATATTGTAATTGTAAGTACTTGAAGTCTAGGAGTCTAGTGAAGAGCAAGAATTTCATTGTACAGTGCAACTGCTTGAACTGCATTGAATTGAATTGAATTGAATTGAATCTCAAAACTAATGTAAAGCAAAGTGTCAGGCATCAGGCAACATGTTCATAACCATTTCATGTAATAACTTCCAGATTTCAGACGCATTAAACCCTTCAAAGGTCTGGTTCCCGTCACTGCCATCAAGTCACTCTGAATGAGTTTATTTACATCTCATACATTTAATTATGCAAAACTTCAGAAACATGGGTGGAATTCCCCTTCAATTAAACCTTTGTACACGTGACTTGGCTCTAGCTTGGACTGTCAAAATGTGGTTCTACTGTTAGTGTTCCTAGTGGGGAGCTCACCAGCTATCGCCAGAGGATCTCCTGGCCCGGTGTGTCACCTCAGCTTGGGCTTGGACTCTGGGTGTAGACAGCAATCTGTGAAACTATTGAGTAATCAATGGTCCTATTTAAATAGCAGAAATAGCACAGGACACACATACTTCTTACTTAGTACTGTAAAAGAAAGCAAGCCTCTTCTCCCACTTGTCATTCCCATAAAGCTGCACAAAGGTCAGAAATGATCTAATACAGTAGCACTGCATTAGAATGCACTGGTAAGTGCCCAAAGAGGAGGTAAAGGGGACAGGAAAGCTGTGGTGTGATTATAGAAAACAGCCTTAAATTCCCTTATTTGAACTGTTTACGTATCATTAATCACACCTTTTACATCATCATGATGCCAGGAGATATCCTCAGTTTGTCTGCAGTTTTTATGCCTGGTTATTAAATGATGCTCATAATGAGTATATCTATGCCGCCTCTCTCTTGCTCTTTACCTTGCTCTCTTTTTTTCTTTCCCCAAGTCTCTCTCCCTCCCTCCCTCTTTGTCACTCTATTTCACCTCTTTTAATCTGCACTAATGATCATTTAATTATGTGCATAAAACCAACATACATTAGCCATAAATTGACTTTAATTGCAGCTCTGGTCCCATATTAACGTTAATGTCCCTGCTAAGTTTTTACTTGCGCTGTTGCAACTGTTAAGACAGTGAAGTGTTTGACTGCTACTGCTTGTTTGTAGCGCACTGGAATAACTGATTATTATGATGACTTTAAATACGGGCAATGGGTTGTCAGATGTTAGATAGATCTTTCAAATTTGAAAATCTTCCAATGCGCTCTTGCCAGAGAGTTAAAGCTCTATCACTGTTTAAGAGATGTGCAAGTGTAAAGAACACCTTTTTAACGTTCAGAAGAACCTCCAGATAATGGAAAGGCTCTATATCAATAAAAGGTATTTCCTAGGTCTTTCCTGTACATCCAAGCATAAAAGCATGTAGTATACTTTTTTATGTTTAATAGTAAGTCCAAAAACAAAAACAGCCCCTTACCATGAGATACACTACTAAAAATAAGGGGTTTTAAATGATTCCTGGCATGGTTACGGAGCTTCTTTAAACTTGAAAAAGGGTCTTGAGAGCGATGACATGAGGGAACCACTTTTTATACCCTAAAGAGCCTTTTTGTGAATAATGTGTTTATGTGTACGTATGGAACATATTTGAAGTAAAACTCCACATAGCGCCATTATTCCTAGGATAGAAAATATGGTGCTAGGGAAAGCCTTTACCAGGCTTGGAACATCCAGTATATACTATGTGGAGGCTCACCTGGTTTAACATTGTTCCATAAATCCAGTAACTGTTACAAGTAATGGCTTTTTGCTCCAATATATTATGACAATAAAGTGTTTACATTACAGTGCTGTTGTGGTAAGCGGGTCGCTCTATAACAGAGATGCTTTGCTAATCTGAGTTTGTGACACCCTACCTCCTCCACCTTGCTACACAATCCAGATCTTATTATATTGTTGAACGCGAGGGGCCAGATTTTGCCAGTAATGATGCTGAAGTCCTGATTTGGCGCATTGGGTTAATGAGAAGGCAGGAAGTCCTCAGCCTAGACTGCCAGACCAGTGAGGAATGTCATTAGCCTTTTACACCTCTGCTAGACCACAGTAAGGACAAAAGCCTGATGCCTGCCTCTTTATTTCCAGTTAAGTCATTCTCTTAGATTACTTTCCCAGCCGCCTCAGTGAACGAATCCTGAGGAGATACCCATTAACCACTCTATATTCTGCTCTCAACCAATCAGAGAGACAATCTGTTAATATGATTGAAGAGGTCACACTGCTAAGTTGCTAACTCTTCATTCACTGCTTTATATAAAGAACATTTTTGATGAGCAAATATTTCCCTCTGTCGGCACATATACTGTAACGTACAGAAATCTCAGGCCATCTGATAAAATGACATGTAAAGTTATTTATCTGAGCTATATGCAAGACCAAGTTGAGGCTTGCATCTCTGACGCGCTAGTCTAGAGACTTTAATAAGTAACCCCCTACTTAATAAGTAACCCCGACTTAAAACCTGCAAGGTGTAACATGGCTTCAAATAACGTTCCTTTCTTTATATGAAACCTTCAGAACAAAACTGAAGCGCTACACACAGTTAATGCTTTTGTTTGAACAAAATAGGTTAAACACGTTGACACCTGAAACAGCCAGACGTTTATATAGGAATCGTGCAAGGAAGTTAGCATAATAGCTAACTACCACAGTTGCAGTTGAAGCGTCAATATTTTTAAAAGAGTATGATCTGTAACTTAATAAACTAGCTGTATTAACTAACAACTTTAGACTCTTCAGAGCTTTTGTACTACATACTAGTCTACCATTTCCAGTCATTGGTGCCTGTTTTTTTAGCACAGCATTGACTACAAGGGGTTATTGGGTTATTATCTTGAGCCATCTCAAATCTGAGACCATTGTGGACTGCAGGAGAACAGTAATAAATATAGATGACTGCAGCAGCAAAACTGATAGTCACACATGTAGGGAAGATGAGGTAACACTTTAGTGTAGTGTACTGTTCATAAGACTACATAACACCTACACAAGCCTGTCACGACAGCTGGCAAAAACCTACCTAAATGTTTATACATGCTTGTTTCAATAGATCTCATTGGCTATGAAGGTTACATTTGATCAAGGCTTGTTTAACTAGCCTCTATGACACCTATAATAATAATAAGCATTTATAAATATTTAGTTAGGTCTTAGTCATATTAGGTATGTGTTATGTGGCCTTATGTATGTGACCAATACCCTTTACTCTTAAGGCTTTACTCATTTATTGGCGTTAACCTAAAATGGTTACGCTTTTTAAACTGTAGGTTACTGTCATATCCGAGGATGATGTGTGGTATGGTATTTACAGTTACCATCCAATACCTAGTTTATCTAATCAACCCTTCAATAAATTAAATCAGATACTGCAGGTGGGATTAAAATTCATTAAATGACTGTAAATGAACTGTATGTAAATGAACAAGAATGTTTTGTTACTTCTTGTTAGTTTTTAACAGTATTTGTGTTGATTATAATAAAGTTTGAAGAGAGTTGGTGAATTATGAAAGGAGGTCTCTTCCATCAGAGACCATCTGTAAAGTAAGTAGAGGGACAAACAAGGGGTTGGAGGGCAAATTGTTCACTAAAGAGGTTGTGTAAAGAAGGCTGCGTGTTTGTGTGTGCATGTGCTCAGGGCTGTAAGGGGCAGCTGAAGAGCCCATAAGCTGCAGCTCTATCTCAGCATGGCTCTATGGGCCTATCTCTGGAGGCGCAATTAGCATTTCCTCGGGTGCGAGCCTGTTTGTTTAGGTTGACACAGTGAAGAAAGGCCTGACATTGACCAGAGCCTTCCGCTTTAATGTGTCCCATGTTCTGCATTTATCATTGTCACACTGCTGGCAGTGTCAAGAGAGAAACATACACACACACTCTTGAGGGTGGCCCACGGGAGTAAATCCACTGAACAGCAAAGGCCTTGATAACATCTTAGATTTGGAGTGCTCTGCCAAAACAAGTCAGTTTGACATGACTGTTAGCTGACTAATAGAGTGATAACGAAAAAGTGTCTGCAGCTGCCATAGCAGCAAATTGACACAACTGACATGAATGCCAATATTTGGTTGCAGAACAAAGATACTGTTTACTTACGAATGGTCATAAACTAGTTATGACCAATGGTTAAATAATGGTAATGTATGTAAATGTATGATAAATTAATATACAAATTGTTGTCCAATGGCAACACAGAAGGTATATGTATGGTCAGGGTGAAAAATGCCCATGCGCCTACCCTATGATTTGGCCATAGAATGAAATGAGCTGTATTCCCTTCTTTGGTGAGCTCGTGAATCGTGATTCACTCTGATGAACTCTGATTGGCTGGCCTACAGTGAAGACACCACAATGACAATACAGAAGAAATAAGTCATATCATAGTGCTATTTAGTTAGCTAAGCTAGTTACTTGCTAGGAGCCAACCTTACCTATACAAGCTACTTGCTTTCAGGCTTGAGAACTTAGTAAATTAAAGTTGTTACTCACTATGAAAATTTCTGTTTAAGATGATCTGCTTCAACTGTCAAAAAGTAGATACTTACAAGTTGCTGCTTACAGATTGCTGTTGGTGTTGTGATGCTAATAAATTTAAGGTTTGACAAGGTTTGATAAACTTTGGTTTGGAGTGAAATGTGCAGAAGAAATTAACAACTTAGAATTAAAGGTGTTAAATTTATAATTAAAGGTTTCTCCACATAGTTCGCCATTTTCATTGCTGTTGCTCCATTGTCATTATACGTCAATTTTGGGCATCAAGACTGTTACATAACAAGAATCAGCCCATTCTACTCTTTTGCAAAGGCAGGATTTGTTTTAGAAAGATTAGACAACAGTGTTTGATACACAATCGATTTATCCAGAGGGCACCCAAATTTTTGCATATAACTGTATTACATTTGGAAGGTTTTATATTCCAAAATCTTTTTTTACATGACCACTTCAGTCTCTTTTTACATCTTAGAATTAAACATGCTTTTATTACTGTGATGGTAAGACTAATGATATTAAATTATGAAGTGGAAATGGTCTTTGTCCTGACTGGCTTCCCTGTATTGTCTTTTAAAAGGCTGATACACTCCTTATAACTTAAAAATAAATTGACACAAACATTGAATTCACAGTGGCAGCTGAAGGGGCATCTGTTTTTATTTTATGTGTGCTTTATGTATTGTGGGTATTATGTAAAACCCATACTGTGTATGGGCTTTAGCAAGGATTTAGGAGCTCTACTTGTTGTTCATGCTGAGATTACACACATTGAGATCGTCTAAGAACATCACAATACTGCTGAACACTAGAAACTAATGAGCACACAACAAAGCAAACCAATATTTTTGGATAGTACATTATAGCCCCTTTGGTTTACCGATGTGCTACCTATGTGGTAAATATGACGAATGTTAAGGTTAGGTAATCAGGGTTAGGTAAAGAATTTAGGCTAACGATAAGGCTATAGGGTTGTAGTTAGGGGCAGGTGTATGGATAGAAATTGTATATATTATTATGTGTACATTTTATTTATTATTATTTACTTGCACTCATATTTATTAATATAAATTCCACCATCGTTATGCATGACACGATCGTTCTGCGCTGCTGTGGCTTCCTCTGAATCCCCAGTTCATCAGCTCTGCTCCCTCTATTTGAACAGCAATAACTGCCGTAGTCTCTTAAGTCAATGTTATCCCAGCGTAATTAGTGATTAATTAATGAACTCCTAATCACGGCTCATTATCCGGTGATTTGTAGCAGGGAAAAGGCTGTGCTAGCCGGCAGAGAAGCAGCCATGAGCTGCAGGCTAGACAAACAGCAGAGAGATCATTTGGAACAGCCCAGAGTCTTCTGTCTTACATGCACACACAGGTAGCTGACAAGAAAGTACTACAGAGCATTAATCCCCAGGTTCACATAATCATAAAATACCAGGTGAAAACCTCCTATCAGTCAGATGTGTGCATACATGATAAAAATGGACATAAAAACTGACAAACAAATGTCTTATAGTTCGCACCAAAATAGTGCCTGATTTTGTGGGGGGAAGTGGGGGGGAGTAAAGCAGTAATGTGGGCTTGTTATTTCTGATTATTCCCAGTGGAAGCAGACTTTAGATATGCAGTAATCACTTACATATCATTGCAGTCCAAAGAAAAACACATATCTCCATTTTTGCCCATTTTTATCTTTCTACATAATTTGAAATTGACAGCTGCCCTTTACATTGTGTGAGATAGAAATGCTCCAGAATCACTTGGCATAAAACCTTTTTTACATTAACTTACACTGAAAGTCAAGAATGCTTTTGTCTCCTCCTGTAAAGTTACTATTTTGGAGATTTGTACTATTGTACTATGGAGGCTTGTGTGTCTGGGCACAATCCCATATAACAAGCATATCTCGGTCTGTTGGCTTGATAAGGTTGGCACCCATCTGACTTTTGGCCACTACTGGTCCACCTTTTAACTGCCCAGATTATTGTTCTGGGTAAAAGATCTAACTAGTTTTTAACCTCTCTAAACAGATTATAAATGTGTATAGCCGTTAAATTTAGAACATAAACTACGACAAGTATTACAAACAACTAAGAGAAAAAGTAAAGATTTGACCTGATATAACATGATGCTGTTAAAAATGTGTTGCTGACAATGAAAATGCTTTACTTAACTGGACTGTGGGTGAAAAATGAGTGATGAACTGGATAGAAAGATACACAATACAGAAACAAGACGTTACATAAGGGCAACACACTACATTTCAATAAGCCCTAAATTTGTATTCATTTAAATGTTTCACAAACAGCTGATACAACAATAAAAGCTGTAATTTATGACTGCCGCTATATCATGTTCACATGTATAACAGATTTAGAGGACAACAGTGAGTACAACTTGTTTACTTGATATTTGTTAATAGAGCTGCCATGAGTAATATTTGTTTATTTGATGTTTGTTAATGACACCTTTAGAGGGCAGTAGTGAGTAATATGTACTTATTTTTGATATTTGTTCAGAACACTGAGTAATTGTTGGTTATTTATCAGCCAGTGTGGCCACCTTGGGCTTTTTCATTAATTGTTGCATGCAATAAACAACGGAAATTTATTAATCACAATTATTTATAAGGCAATAAATCAAAAGCTAAAAGTCTTTGATCATAACTGTTCCACTCTACCTGGTCCTTATCGCTGTACCTGAGTGACTCAACAGCCACAACTGGGGACATTCAGCGAGCAGTGATGCTCTCCATGAGTCATCCTGTTAGTGCCAGCACCTTTGGCAGATGGCTGTACGACACACGACCACATGCAGACAGAACATTATGACGACTGCCCTTAACACCACGTCAACGTCACAAAATCGTGCCAGACCGTCATGGAGTGACTCAGAATGGCAGCGGGTCATCTTCAATGAAGTGTCCCCCTGTTGTTTTGGTGGAGACCACCAACGAATCTATGTGTGGAGACATGGTGGTCAGCGTCAACATGAACGGTTTGTTGTCATGTGTCACATGTCCAGAAGGCCTGGTGTCACTCCACCTCCACCCCTTCCAAAAGTAACAGGTACTGCAGGAACTGTGTGAGAATATTCATGCTGCATGGGATGGATTATCGCAGGACACCAGTAGAAACCTCTACAACTCCATGTTGAGACATCTGGCATGTTGCGTTAGCAAACATAGCGGCCTGACATCATACCGAGAGACACTACTTCTGTATGTGTAGCTCAATAAATACAAACCCCCACTGGGTGCAACTATTTTTTTCGATGACGATTATAGTTTTACTATGTTGTTGACTACTGCATGCTAGAAATGTTTATGGCCAAGGAAATCACTGCTGCCAGGAGTTTGCCAAGGAGAATATGCACTACATTTAACACACCTTTATATTTTTGTCTGGGTTTTGCTTACACCATGTTCTGTCTCTCTCTCCCAAAGCACTAATTTACTCTTCTGCGTTGTGCTCTGTGCTCACGAAAGATGATGAAGGCTAATTGACGTAGAGAGACTGTGTGTTAACATTACCTACATGAGAAGCCCAGCACCATGGTTACTGGGAAAATAGAAGAAATCTAGAACATCACGCTCACAATACACTCAGACAGAGGAGATCTGATACCTCACACACGAACACACATGCACACACATGCACACACACACACACACACACACACATGCACACGCACGAGACGAATGAACAAAGAGCTCTTTTCACCTCTAGAACCCTCTGCACATCCACTGTGGTGATGAATCCTTTATTTTCCTTGTCAAACTTGTGAAAGCTCTTATACCTGTTAAACAATGACAGAGAGATCAACAGTTAACCCCTATGAGACTGCCAGAGAATAGGAGAGAGACAGAGAGAGAGAGAAAGAAAGAGAGAGAGTATAAAGGGGTATAAAGTACACTGGATATGTGTTTACCTGTCCATCTTGACTTGGTCCAGGATAATGGGAACTACACAGAACAAGCCTTATAGCACATCCCATAATACATAAAACACACTTTAAAGCCTTCAATTTCCCCTACACACACAAACACACACACACACACACACACACACACACACACACACACACCTTTCCTTGTTTCATTACATCATATGTGAGGTATAATTTCCATAAACTGCTGACTTAAATCTACCTCAGAGAAACCTGAATGAATATTGTGCAGTGCATGATCAGGAGGTAATTCTTTGTGCTGACTCTTTATGGTTTATTGCCTAATCGGTCATCTGTTAAATTATAAAATGTGGAAATTAAAACACACATGAGCTGTTATTTCTAAGGTGCCTCTCTTGCAGTAAGGAAAAATAAACGTCCTTGTGGTTTTTCCTGCTGGTAACACAGGACAATAATTTTTGTTTATTTATGCACCATTTCATAACCCCAACTGACCTGTTTACAGTGGGCGAAAAATCTCATCCCATTAGTTCTCCATATGGAAATCTGATATNTTATGTAGCTATCCTTAAAATTATCACTCTATTAGAAAGTATGTGGCAGAAAAAGCAGATGCATAATGTTACATAACATAAATGCAGTAATATATGTCTTCCATATATGAATAATGTGTTTTATCATATATTGCTAAATATAATCGTTATATGTGTTTTATGCAGTGATGGAATTATATGAGCCATATTTAAAAAGGGCATTAAATGTCCTTAAATGTGTATTAAATGGAAAAGCTCATATACTGTATTGCTGTAACTTCCATAGGGGACATGTGATCCTATTCAGTACATGTCACTGTATCGGCTAAAGGTTAAATTCTTGTTTTCCCATAATATTTCCTCAAATAATATTTCCTCCTATTTCCTATAATGCCTTTTTGTCCACCTTCTGATTTTTTATACATCACCATGCACAAGAGGGTGGGGAAAAATGATATTAACCAATAATTAATCTCCCCTTCCTACCAAATCCCACCTATCATCAACAGCGAAGGCCATCCCTGATACTCCTACAGGAAGAGCATATTATCACTGACATTAAGAACTTTTTTTTTACCACTAACATTACAACAAAAACAATTTGCTTCTTAATGACTATCAATCAGCTGGTAATTAGCTCTTTTTCAGTGTTATTCTGTGTTGCTTAGCTCTGTTTCTGAAGGGTTACGAAGTTTACCGTGCTGCAGGATTTAGTTGCAGCCCTAATGTGTAACACCTGATCCAGCTAATCAGTGTCATTGGAAGCATCTGAATGCTGGAGGCAGGTGTGTTAGATCAAGGCTGTAAGTAAGCTCTGCAGGAGGGTCGATCTCCAGGAGGAGATTGGTGGTAGCACATACTGCAGGCTTAAATCTATCTTTTCCCTTTTTTATTGATGGCTGTTTATTCATGAAGCCTACAGTTCTGGGAAATGCAGTCTTGGCTACCTTAACTTTCAGAAAATCTAAGTTGAGTATGGTTGTCTGGTTGAGTGGTCATCCCTGTAATGTACATGTGCATATCAATATAAAACCTGTGGATCATGTAGGGAAATCTGTGTGAAGGTTAGACACCTCTGAGTGAGATTTAAAAATAAGCAAAACTTATATAATTTACACGCACAGGCCACTTCATTAGGTACACCTCCTTGTATCTACACTCATTGTCCATTTTATCAGCTCCGCTTACCATATTGATACATCTTGCAGTTCTACAGCTACAGACAGTAGTCCATCTGTTTCTCTGCATACTTTATGACCCCTATCTTCAATGGCCAGGACCCCCACAGGACCACCACAGAGCAGGTATCATTTGGGTGGCGGAACACTCTCAGCGCTGCAGTGAAACTGATGTGTTTGTGGTGTGTTAGTGTGCTGGTGTGAGTGGATCAGGCATAGCAGTGCTGCTGGAGTGTTTAAACACCTCACTGTTGCTGCTGGACTGAGAATCGTCCTCCAACCAAAACTATCCAGCCAACAGCGTCCTGTGGGAAGCGTCCTGTGACCACTGATGAAGGACTAGCGGTTGACCAACACAAATTGTGCAGCAGCAGATGAGCTATCGTCACTTTCAGTTTCTTGCTGTAAAGCAGCCGTTTTGTAAATACTTTCCATACATGGCCAGCACTGAAATTTGATATAAATGTTTACTTGACAGAAATTCATCCTGCTATCATGAAGCAATCACAGGGAGTCATATAAAATTCATCTGAATGGCACAAAGTAAATGATAGAAAAGCTGCTCCTAATTCATTGCTTGGTTTTGATGTCATTACATCACATAAAGCCTCACAGGGAAATAAAGCTTGTGACAGGGTTCTGTAAATAACATAACGATACTTGTTCAGTGTGGCTTCCACCCACAGCCTTAATACTTGTGCACTTGACTGCCAACTTAAAATGTAGCTAGTGTGTGAGTTCCCTCTAAAGGCTTTCGAAGCATTTGATTGACAAGTAGAAAACTTGTGGACACACAAGCCCCCTAGGAATGTTACTCCCCATCATGAACTTCATCAACAGAATATCAATAAGGCGCCTGGGCAACTTTCTAGGAGTCTTGAGTAGCCTGACTCAGGAGGGAAAAGAACCAGGAAACTGAATCACAGACATGCCTTCAAACAGCTCAATTATGGTTTATCATTACACCTTTTTTTTCAAAATTATAATTTAACAAAACATATACACAATTTTCCCCTCATCCCAATTGCAGTCAATAAGCCAATCAGGGCTGGTGCTTGAATTTTTAGTTTTGCACTGGAGCTACAAGGCTAATGTAGCTAACAACCAATGGAAACTTCTACCCTCTAATGAGCCTTATGTTAATCATTACACACTTGCCTGGAATCACAATTGTTGTCTCAAATCTGAAATACACTTGGACATAAGTACAGACAAAATCCAGGCTTCAATGTCACTCCTACTACTGCCTTTAGCCATGCAGCATACTCTGGTAGCTGGCTGCTTGTTATAGAGGGGGCTTTTTGGGTGTGGTATGCAAGCTGTGCTGTACACCTGCCCCCCTTAAAAGATCAATTGTTGTTGTTTATGTTGTTTGTTTGTTTAGGATGGGTGGTGTGTCTGACCATGTTTTACTGTGCTAGGCTTTGGGTTTAGTGGGTTATGTGGCTACCACAGAGAGTAGTCGTGTGGAAGTGACCTTTCCCACTATTCCACCTGTTTTATAGATGCCTTTTCTGCTTGCTCAACAACAGAGCAGAAACAATGACATTCTGTGGTTCTTCTCCACCACAACAACAATACATTACAATGGACTATCTATCCAGAAGTATCCAGACACCCCTTCTAATTAGTGAATTCAGAGATGCTCTGGAGCATCCCACGTGAGCCTAGAGACACTATGCCCAATGCCAAGTATCTGATATACATATAAAGACTTCATACGTATAAAGTCCATAAGCATTGAGCTGTCAAGCAGTGGAACTGTATCCTCTGTAGTGATGGAGCTACATGTAGTATCCAAACTCCCTATTGATACCCTTGGATTTCAATAGAAACGTGATGAGCAGAGCAGGTGCCTCCAGATTTTTGGGCATGTGAGATTTAAACTTCCATTACTTGTTGCTGCATTAGCCTCGTAGCTCCAGTGGAGAAATAAAGAAGCAACTATGTTACATAAGTTGAACAAAAATTGCATTCCCTGGTACTGATGTGAATTCTGAAATGACATGTTCCCATCAGCCACCCATCTCCTGTCTCATGCACCATTTCAGTCACTTCGGGAACTTGTCCACCATGCTCTGGGGCCAGATACTGGGCCACCAGTGAACAGAAGGGTCAGAACTTTGAACGAATCCCAGACAGAGCGAACGGCCCACCACTACAGAGACACTCGCAGACTGCAAACAGCAACTTCTGCCGCACGATCGATGGTGCGGTTTAGCAGTCGAGTCACTGTGCACGAGCTCGCTGGGCGTAGACGGCAGGGTGTGACCGTTATGCATGATGTGGCACAGCCAAAACAAAGAACAAGTTATTTCAATTCAACACGGTTGTGTTACTTTTTTTCACCAAAGGTCAAGCACTGTCAAAATTATCAGCATATTGACCTTTTTAAACATTCCGGAAACATCCAGATCATAGATTGCACTCCGACTTTGGGATGCGACCAAAAACCAAGGGGTTAAAAGTGTTTCGCGGCAAGTCACAGAGGGAGGCAGACTGTTTGGGCCTGTCAATACAGGTCCAGTTCGTTTAAAACCTGCCACTGTGAGGATGCACTGGAGGTGTGTGTTTATTGCCAGGAGGATAAGAGTAGCTGATCAGGTGTAATCACTGCTGGCATGTTTAATCCACTGAAGGTTCTGAAGTGATGCATCTTTCAGACAGTGGGAGTGGGTGGGAGCAAGGCATCGATGACTCTGCTCGCAGGTTTTGCACAAAAACAAAGAAGCTAAATGAAAAACTGTGATGAATACTTTCTGGATGTTTATGGCACACATAGTTCTTAGAAATCATTATATTTTTTGATTATATTACTCCTGTACTTTTTTTTCCATATATATGTTCCATATACTTTCCCCCTATATTTTCATTTCTGAGTCACGGTTCTACACAAGTTGTATTTGTGTGCTGGGGATGTATACTACTCTACTTGCCTTTTTTGGCCTTCCATTGACTAAATACGGAACCTGGTACTATTTTAGGTGTTGCCTCTGTTGAGGTTTCAAACGAGCTGAGCCGATACCTTCATCACTTCCACCCTAGACACATAGGCTACGCTAGCCAATAGGTTAGTGTAACCTCTTGCATCACCTTTGAGCGACCAAAATTTTCTTGTCATCTGAACTCTGATACTTTCCAAACTCTCCTGTCTTTTGTCTTGCTGCCATTAGCCTCTTTTTACCAAAGATTGTCTCTCTCACATCACAGCAGATACATGTGGTATCAGTACGATGATCAGTTACATTGAGAGTTACATCCTAAAAACGTAGACACTGTTATGAGGGGCAACCTCCCTATTAATATCAATCGATCAATCAATCAATCAATATTTATTTGTATAGCGCTTTTTACGACTAATGTTGTCACAAAGCAGCTTCACAGAAAAGCAGTTTATATAAAGGAAAAGAAAAACACGGAGTCCATGTATAGACGTATCAAAGGGAATCCGAGTCCAAGCCCCCAATGAGCAAACCAGAGGCAACAGTGGCGAGGAAAAACTCCTTTAAGTAAGGAAGAAACCTCGATAGGAACCAGGCTCGAGGGCGGAACCCATCCTCCTCAGGTCGATCCCAGTTGAGGATAGAAAGACAGAACTAACAGGAAAAGGAGCGTAGAACATCTATTAGATACAGTCTGATTTATCCAGGAGGCATTAATTGCAAAGATGGAGCCGACCCAAAGGTTCTCTGTTTAATTCTCTGTTCTCTATTAATACCCTTGAATTGTTGGATGAGCAGATGTCTACAACATTCAGTGTTTGGTAATTAATAATTAAGGCAGTAATAATTTAGCTTAATAATAATAATAATAATAATAATAATAACAATAATAATAATAATATCCGGAGCACTTTAGTGCGATTTAAAGTGCAATTTAAAGAAAATGTGGTTTGTACTACAGTATACTAATGCATCAGGACATGCCACTATACTTAAAATAAAATATGATCACTCTTTGAAAAAAAAAGATAAAGCCAGTCAGAAATCCCCCACACTGGGTGTCACTAACAGCTGAATCTGTCTCAGTGGGATACTCCAGATTACTTCTTTTCTCCATTCGGCATCTATAGACTATTTCATATATGACTATTTCTCATTTATTCAGTTATCAGGTTTAATTGGCTGATGTGATTTAAGGAGAATGGAGAGAGATAGAGTGGCTGACAGAGACAGAACATGTACACACACTGAGGTCTGATAGAGCTGTATGAGCTTAGCGCGCATGCTGGTGCTAACCCAGTCAGTCCGGCCTTTATGAGAATGATGGACAGGTCCAGACATCAGCCCACACTGATGCTGTATGATATGGCCTCATGCCCTGCTATCTCTTCCTCACATCACACACACTTTAAGCAATGCTTAAATAGCACTTGCACGCACGCACACACACACATGCACACACACATACACAGACACACATACACCCTCCACCACCCGGCAACAGAAAATAAATGAGCCTCCACAACATCAACTCTTTTTATATTGCCGTGACATATAAAGAATTAAATATTAATATGGTGTTGTATATCGATCGGGAAGCGAAAAAAAAGAAAATACCTGCCACTATAATGGGGTGGTTGATATTTCTGAATAAAACAGTGACAAACTCGTTATCAAAGGGCAATTTTTAAACATTCATGACAGCAGGGGAGTGCTGCTCTGGGAAGGCTCACTGGCCTGGTAAATCAGGGGGCTCAGAGGAAGCCCAACACACTGCTGACCATGTACTCAATGTGTGTGTGTCGTCTTCAGCTCAATAGACTGGGATTGAAAACATAAATAAAATAAATATAAAAAAATAAAAAACTGAATATATTCAATCTCTGTGCATCAGAGTTAAGACATTATATAAACTTTATAAGCACTGCAGAAAAAATATAGTCATTTGTTTTAATATAAACCATAATTTGCTGTGTTTCTGATTATTTCTGAATTATGTTTTTTATATTTTCTGAGGAAAAAATGGCAAAAAATGTAGATTTTACACTGTAGTATGCAAGCGTTCGAACAAAACTGGTCACATGACATGCTTTGTTGATGAAGAAAAAATAAGTCAATGTTTTTCTGTTACTTATAGTGCACATTTTCATAGAATTAAAGGTGTGCCATAACTAGGCTACATTTTTTTTCTTTTTCAATATGTTCAATAAACAGTAATAGTGCATCAAAATGCGTGTTCTCAGAAGTGAATGTGTGACTTATTTTCACCTAGGCAATCAACAAAGCATGGGATTTGACCGGGGGTGCCCAAACCTTTGCTACATACAGTTGGATCATAAAGCAGCAAAAAGCACAAAAAAGCATGTTAAATGTGTTTCTTATTATGAATCATAACATGTTGCAAACTTCCAAGTGTTTCCTATTGTATAATGACTTTGGTCAAAGTAGGATACCTGCACTGTGACTTTATAACACATGCATGAGCATCAAATAACAGATTTATAAAGCAATACGTAAGAATTTAAGCTGAATAAATGGCATTATATTGACATGAATGGATGTAAACTACATTAACAGACATTTGTTATTTTATAACACTGTTATGAAGCATCATTTTTAAACTTAGACTGTAGTTAAAACAAAGTGACACAAAAATTCCATCTACTGTGCAGAAAATATTAAAAAGGTAATTTTCCTGTTTTAACATGAGATTTTGGAGGCATAGACGTGTTTATTATAAAGCATACAAAGCAGCATAAAATAAATATGTTCCTAATGTGACACAATGTACCAAAAGTCCATAGAGTTTCACTGTTATAAAGCAAGAATTCTATTGTTATAAGGCAAAACATAAATTATAGATTTTAAAACATGGCATAACTTTTGCCCCAGGCTGTATTTTAAAACTTATAAAGATTATTACTGTTTAAAGCATAAAACACAGCAAAAAATGGGAATGATATAAGGACTGAGGTTATATAAAATGGAAATCTTGAATATACCAAATATTTAAGTGTCTTATATTATAAAGCCAAACAACAAATTATTTCATCTTGCAAACTCATTTTCATATTGAACGTGTAACTTATGTTTAAATTGTGGTATAAATATGATATGGATGCATATTGAGTTAATTAATCATGTGTACAAAGTTTTTTCCATGACATGTGCCTGGTCATCTCAAAGTTACTCAGTAAACAGAAGAAATGACCCATCCTGAGGAGGCAGGAGGGTAGTTTTGGAACAGACTGCTCTGAACATATGCTTTAATTCACAGCACAATTCAGCTATTGAGAGACTGAATGCGAGTGACTCATGAGTCTGACATGGACAGCAGAGTGGACGCAGGCCAAAAGTGAGAAGGCAGAGTGAGAAGAAAGGAATGGCAGAAAATAAAGGATGTCCCTAAGAGACATGAGGAAGTAAACATGAGAGAGAAGAGAGTCCAGTCCTGAAGCTGTGGATGTGGAGTGTGTGTGTGTGTGTGTGTGTGTGTGTGAGTGTGTGTACTTCTCTGTCCACTCCAGGCCACTCTCAAGTCCTGGGTGTCATTGTTCGTACAATGTGTCAAAGCGCCCTGCAGCCATGTCTGAGAGAGGAGTAGACTCCCTCTGTCTAGAGGCAAGGACGGAGGAGTGAAAGAGTCTTACCTCTGGCCTCTTCACTCCTCTTCTATTTGTCTCTCTCTCTCTCTCCTACTCTCTGTCTGGCTGTAGGCAACTCTCTCTGTGTCAGATTGTGACCAAGGGACGTTTGCTGGATCTCACACACAGACATACGCCACCCGTCACTGAACTGTCCACAGTCTCCCACTGCCCAAGGCTGGACACTGGGTCTGTCTCCATTGAGGACTGCAAGATAGAACACAAACATACATGCGGCCATACATACAGTACAATTCCGTATTAGCTATATATCATCGCTGTTGAAACAAAACCTGGTATCTCCAAAATGGTAACACAATGTGAACACTTCATGATTCACGGTGATTTAATGCTAAGTGTTTCTTGTGTATGACATGACATGTAGTAACAGTGAGTGGTATGGTCAGGTGAACTCATGGTAGGGCTGGACTTGCAGTAAGTGAGATTTTAGGCTGTAACATGGTTGTTAGCTAAAAGATGTGTACAGTTGCTGGGCATGCTGCATTGTGCTGGGTTGACGGGGGAACTGGTATGGTTTTACTGTCTACCATCAAGAAGAATGTGATGGCTGGAACTAACCAACCTGCTATCCCGGCCATTGAGTTTCTCTACTGGTTTTGTGTTCAGAAAAAGATCTTTCACTTAAAGTGTTTTGTTTCCCACATCTCCTTCTCTGCCAATATTGCAGATTTGGTATCAGAAGTGAGATCGCCCCCCCTCACAAGCAGACTGGAAGACATTGGCTCTGCAATAATGAGTGGCAAAGAAGAATGAGCCCTGCCATTGGACATGCTACAGAGACGCCCAGTGTGGTGGAACTAAGTGTGACGGTTCGGCAAGCGTGTATGGCATCTCAGAAGGCAGATGTGAAGGAGCTGGCACATTTTCTCAAAGAGGGCTTCTTGACAGCTACACATCCTTTTCAAACTGTTGAGTTGTCTTCTCAAAGTATTAGGATGGAAATGCAGCTTGATTTTCTCCTCTCTCGCTAAGCTTCATATACTGCTTATTTGTTGGTGATACATAAATAAATAGATAAAACTACTTCTCCATTCTTACACAGGTGAATTATATTGTCTCCAAAACTTTTCAAGTTAGAAAAAAATATTTTAAAATATTTTACACTAGTTTGCAGAACATGCAGCAATCGGGTACTCTTTTCTCTCTTTTTGTAATTGGTGTTTCAGTTTTCACAGTAAAACCCAAAGCTGTAAATCATTTGGGAAACTCCATGGAGACGAGACTTTAAAGCTCTGCTGAAAGACAAACAAACAGAAAATCAAAAACTGTCAAAGCCTGAGTTATGACTGAGTAACTCTCAGGCCATGCTGAGTGATATTTACATATCTGATCTACTAAATAAACGGAAACTATAAGCGTGTGATGTTCTGAGAGCTCGGCATTATGGGTTTTGCTTTCTGTAATAACCAGAGGAACGAGCGGCCTAATCAATCAAATCACCCAGCAAACATCTTGCACTCTGAAAACAATTAGAGCCCTTGTCCCAGATCGATAAAAGCTGTGCTCGGAGGAGATATCTACCAGCCATTCATTTCACCTGCTCCCAGCGCACTCAGCCACAGCCATCTGTCTGCCACGGCCACTCAGGCCACAGCTGGGAGGATATATACAGAGTATATATAAAAAAGCTCTGCTTTCAAGCAGCACCTAATAAAACACGCTAATCGAAAACAATAGAATTTAACATGGCCTCATGTCCCCTGCTCTCTAATATCATGGGAAAGGATTCAAACACCAGACACTGTCTCTTATTCAACACTTTCACTCAGGCTGGGTCTCTGATAAACATGTGAGAGACATCATTAAACATGACATTCTCTGTAGAGAATGTGTAAACTTACTATCACTTAGAATATCAACAGAACATGCACACTCATGATGTTTCACACCCAGCCATGCATGTTACTTAAACAAGGACAGGCCTTATTGCTGTACCTGACTGACCCAACAGCCACATCATTGCATACATACAGTGAGCAGTGATGCCCTCCGTGAGTCATCTTGCTAGTGCCAACACCACTGGCAGATGCACGCAGATCGTTATGAAGACTGCCCTTAATACCACATGAACAGCGCCAAAGACTGCAATGTTATTGTGCCAGACTGTCATGGAGTGACTCAGCGGCAGCGGGTCATCTTCAATGACGAGTCACGCTTTTGTCCTGGTGGAGACGTCCAATGAATCTGTGTGTGGAGGCACCGTGGTCAGCGGCAAGATGAACGGTTTGTTGTCACACGTCACACGTCCAGAAGGTCTGGTGTTATTCCACCCCTACCACAAAATCTGCAGGAACTGTGTGAGAATATTCAGAGAATATTCAATATTAGGAACCTCTACAACTCCATGCTGAGACGTCTGGCATGTTGCGTTAGCAGAAGTTAGACACTACTTCTGTATTTGTAGCTCAATATATATTGCCCCTATCAGTCTAAATGTGTCATCATTTATTCTTCCTGGTAACCTTTATCTTCCTTCAAGTGTTCAAAACATAGTGTAGTTTATTTTATTATTTATTTATTTATTATTTATATAATTCAGCCACTGTCTTCTATTATAAATGCGTTTCAGTCTGCAAAGAGCAGGTTTTCTGTTCTTCTCTAAACACCATGTCAAAATTACTGTTGGTGGTAATTGACTGTATAATGCAGATGAAGTCTCACTGTAGCCTGTGGTCTAGTGGGTCCCATGACACTGGGCTCTCTAAAATTTGGCTCCCTCATATAGACACTGCCACAATTCTATACCACATGGTTCACCAGTGAGCTTCTGTCATAATTTCAAAATCAGAAAATCTAATAAAAAGTTGGGCTAGTGTTAACATTTAGGTTTAAATTATATGCTAGTAGGTGTAGTGGCAATTTACAGTTTAACTAGCATAGTGTCCTGGGGAACATCACTGCCCTCCACACTGCAAACTGGTGTTTGATTCCAACTGGGCAAACACCCTGTGCTATATCAATAACAGTTCCTAGGCAAGACCCCTAACACTGCCTTCACCTACCTGAGTGATGTACCTGAGTGTTACTCACTCTGGGTAAGAATTTCTGCCAAATGGCGTATTGAATGTTTTAAAAGAACTGGCCTGGCATCATTATGACTTTTGAAACCCACTATTTTTTTCAGTTCAGGAATGTATTGCATTTCTTACTATTTTGTGCTGAATATGTCAATCCCTCCAGGTCAGGATTAGTGTAGGTGTTGGTCTCGGCTGCTACACTACAATAGCAGTGAAGGGAAAAGGGCTTTCTCTTGGGATTAAACGCATGGGATAATCTCACCCCAGAGGAAATTCAACCACCCCTAACACTCCCAGCACAAGCTTAATCCTGTTTTCACATGTAGATTTAGACGAGAGGGGCTTTCACTTGTCAGCAGTCATCATCTGAGATGACTTAATTTTTCTTTGCTTCTGATCTTTAAAGTCAACTGGGTCTGTGGTAGACTGTACATAGAACGGCTATTTGTAGGGATCCAAGGACATTTTTTCTTTGTAACAGAGACTTGCACCAAGGCAAACACATGATTTCAAGCAAATGTGGCTATTGTAAGTGCAACAAACAAACAAATAAATAAACAAACAAACAAATAAATAAATACGTTTGAAGAGTTTTTGAAAAGAACATCAGTTTTTTTATTAGCCTAATAAAGGTAGTATCAATATTTCTTCTGATGTTGATATTTCTGTAAATCCCAATCCCACCAAAAAAGTGGTCTCGAAAATGACCTGTTTGTTTGGAACAAAACTCTTTAAATAAACAAATAAAAAAGTAAAGTTAAAGTATCTAAACAAACCTGGCTCATAATTCTCACGTTATAATCATAGATTCATTCAAGTAGAGAAGTGACCAAGTTAAGCATGCAGACACTGATGTGACAGCTAAAGCAGTTACACATCTATGGCTTGAAAAGGAGGCTTTCTTTGGTGGGGGAGGGGGAAGGGTTCAGTAACTGTGTCCATCAAATGCTTACCATGGCTGCACAGTACTGATGAGTGATACCAAAGTGAAAATTGAGAGGATTAAGGAAATATTAGAGAGAGACAGAGAAAGAGAGAGAGCAACAGAGAGAGAAAAAAAGAGAAAGAAAGTAAAATACTGTGTGAACAAGGAATTAAAAGAAGCATAGCAAAAGAGAAGGAGAAAAAGAATGGGATGAGAAAAGGATGACTGCATTAACCTTTGCACTGGCCTGGGGGTTAGTGGGTGGACAGTAGAGGGGTCTCCTCATCGTCAGGACACTGTACCGCCCAGCTGCATGAGATTAATCCACCTCATCACTATTCTGCTACTGAAGCCGCTGTAGATCCCACAGACTCACTGCTTAAAACATGACGCAAATATTCACCTGATATCGACTGGAGTCCGAGAAAAACAACATGGGGACAAAGACATGCTCTTCCCTTTCTCTTTCAGCAAGGACAAACCAGCTCATCCACAGAAGACCTACAAAAGACAAAGACAAATATACCGTAAAGAGAGTCTACAAAGTCTGTTTTGAGGCCTTTCACAGGTGAGTAGTTCACAGTGAGTAGTTCTGCTCAAGCAGTCAAAAATATGTACACAAATGACCATCTGAATCAATCACATTTTAAAACTCTTCAGAATGAGTAATATATTTATATGAGGTGATACAGTGTAAATACAGAGTTACTGCTGCCATCCCGAGGTGTTTGGACCCTCCCAAACTAGTATTTTCTGGCTATTGATGGGCTAGTTTTTATGGGCTATTTTTATATAACGTTTATATATTTATATATCGTTATAACGTTTATGTGTTCATCTGTAAAACGTCCCCTTCAGGGCCAGTATATGCTAACTTAAGATAACACAAATATCAAGGCTCTGGTCCATGCTCGGCTTCCCAAAGTTTCAACCACAGCCAATATAAGAACAACCGCACACTCACAGCTGGCTCCCACTCACCAGACTGTTAGCTGGCTAGACTAAAACTCAGACTAGAAACTCTTCACTAGAAACGAAATGCAAAACCCGACCCACAACCAGGATCTCCAGCATTAAAGTCCCAACAAGAGTGATTATTGGGATTTTACAGCCAGACATAAACATTTCTTTTTAGATTGAACTTTTTATAATTCGGGGTGCCAAAGCCCCAACCATTCCCAGCCAGCCCCAATAAGTAAATACATAGCTTAACCATTCATACCCTACAATCCCCCTATCATATTTACTTAACAATAGTTAATAACCATTATTAATCCAATTAATAGAACCACTTTAAGGGTTTAAAAAACAACTACAGTTCTAAACCCCCTCTGTAGCAGCTGTAAAGTTCCAAAATGAATGGAGTAGATAATGTTAAAAGATACATCCTCCAGACTCTTCAGCCTGAAGAACAATCTGCTAGTTCAATGCAAGTAATCTGACTTTGCATTCAAAATACTGGTCTACAGTAAGAAACACTACTAAATAAAGTCTCCTGCATACTCTTTTACCTGTGCATAAAGATGTTTATCCCCCTCATGTGGCTCTCCTGGTCATCCATTCTCCTCCAAACGTCCATGAAGGGACCCATGGCATTGATAACACATTTGGCCCTCGCATCAAACTGGTGCCCTATGAAAGAAAACAGCATCAATCACTGCTGCCCATTCATCTGCAGGCCCTGACAAGGCCGATTATTAATTTATCAGCCGGCAGCTTCACTGTAATGGAGTAGCTCGTCCGCCTGTGTGTGAAACTAAAGGAAGGAGTGTAATTAATAGGGAGCAGACATACCTAATTTTCCCTCTCTCCTCTGTGTGTCAAAGAGCAGCCTGGGAGCCAGTGTGTATGTGTGTGTGTGTGCATGTGTGAATGGTGTGTGCGTGTGTGTGCGTGAGAGATCAGCAGCCTATTCACGATTCCTAAGAGAGAATACATGGGCTAATGTGCTTTTTGATGTTGACTTCCTGCATTATAAGGATCATAGCAATGACAGTGCTACAGTGCAGGGATGATCCAGTCTGACAGATATGTATGAGTGTGGCTGTAACCCAGACCAGCTGCAGAAACTGTTATCTACTGGACAAAGTCATGGAGCGACTGCAGCGTCATCATTCTGAGTTAGTAAAAAATAAAGAAATAAAACAAACAAATAAATTATAAGTCCCGAAAATTTCTGCAGTTTGATGATAAGGTGTTTGAGCCATCAGTCATTGCTAGCTACTGTTCACCAGTTAATGTTAATGTACCTTCACACAGATACAGCAATGATATTAAGGTCCAATAGTGTACCTTAAATGAACTTTAAAGGTGCAATGCAATCACAATCCTTGGGGGAGGGGGGGGGGGGTCATGTGTATACCAAGACAGAGTGCGCAACAGAGACAATGCAGGTTAAAAATATAGGCCACTAGGATCTAGATCCTTAAACTAAAAGATACCGAAGACATACCGTTGACATGAGTAGTACTGCCCTGGTGACCATATAATCCAATACAATTATGTGTATATAATATAATTATGTATATATGTGTATATAGCAGCATGAAAATACAAGAGCCATTTTATTTGTATGATATCCAGGGTGGGCGGCACGTATATGCGGTGGGTAGCGCTGTTGCCACACAGCAAGAAGAGCCTGGGTTGGATTCCACACCAAGCGGGGCGTTCAGGGTCCTTTCTTTGTGGAGTTTGCATGTTCTCTGCATGTGTTCTCTATGTGTTCTCCTGGATGGGTTTCTGCCAGGTGCTCCAGTTTCCTCCCACAGTCCAAAGACATGCAGTCAGTTGAACTGGAGATGCTAAATTGGCCCTAGGTGTGAGTGAGTGTGTGTGTGAATGTGTATGCCTGCCCTGTGATGGATTAATGGCCTGTCCAGGGTGTTTCCTGCCTTCTGCCTGATGAGTGCTGGTAAAGGGTCCAGCACCCACCACAACCTAGAAGGATGAAACAGGTTTAGAAAGTGAGTGAGTGACATCCAGAGTACAGTTGATTAACCTGTGCACACTGTTTTTAGTTTATATGGGAAGATATTGCTGCTGTTGGAACAAAACCTGTTTTGAAAAAAAAGTTTCTATATTTGTCTTTTTTCAGTTTCTGAAATATCTGTTGTGCTTTACAGTGTTTTTTTTCATGACATATGGACAAAAAGAAATGGCCCAAAAGTCTGGATTCATTGATTTACAATAAACATATAGTATTATCTCCTGTAAAGATATGAGATTTTTTTCTGACAGCAGTGATATGGACATATGATATGGACATATGAGATGGACATATTACTTTGTAATGCTTAGTTGTAACACTGTGTTAAAACTAACCCCACCGTTTGGTTAGCCTGGCTCTCTCTAACTGGTAGTTATTGTCATCCATCAAAACAGTGCTACATTACAGTCACTAAAAGGTAAATACAATAAAACATTATAGGGGTTAATATTGTTACTTACACTCATAATGAGCTAATTAATTGAAAAACCCTTATGATGAAAAACTGATTTTATGGAAAGCAATTTCAGTGCGAACTGAGAAATATATGTCTGATTGCTAATTTACACTGTTATGGGAATATTACCAAAATCAAATACTGTTTGATGTGTAACCACATAAATTATCTGTGTTACACTTTACCCCATATTAGAATGTGTCCATACAGCCGATGTGCCCTTTTTTTGGTAATTTCTTTGCCTTTATTTATGTCGTTTTTGCGACATAAATCAAAATTAAAAATTTAAATAATAAAATTTATATCAGTATCACTGCTGTCATAACAAAACATCCATTTATGTAATTTTTTGACGTAATTATAAAACATGCCCGTGCCCTTTAAATTGTGTGTGTGTAAATTTGATAATCAAAAGAAGCAAAAAATAGAAGGGCTAAAAGAAATGGACCCAAAATGACTTTCTCAAAAATTGTCATTCAACTGACTTCAATAAAAAGTAAAGTATGTTTTTCCCTCTCCTGTAAAGTTATCATTTTGGAGAGACATGGTTTCATATCATTGCGCTTTTTCATTACAATGGTACAAGATTTTACAAATACATTCTTTGTTCACATTCTTTGTTCACATAGATATATATATATATATGTACAGTATATGTATATCTCCCTCTCTCTCTCTGTAAATCTCCGCTGCAGCTCAGAGAAACATCAGGGGGCAGCCATGCTCTGAAAGCAAGCCCTCATGACTATTCATGAAATGTTAGAGAGACACCTCTCCCTTCCCCTCCTCTCATCCCTGCTGCAGCCGCATCTGTGTGGGTGACATTTAAAAGGTAACACAGGCCGTTCAGAGTGAGGAGTTAATTCTGCCTTATATGCCACTCCACATCTGAAGAGCTCCAACACAGCCATACAACTCTGATAAAATATTACTCTTTCTTTTCTCTTAATCACATCTTGTGTTCTTGTGCTCATGGCCAGGATGACCAATTGCTAAAGCTGTTTGCTCAAATCAGAATGATTGGTTTGAGGAAAATTCAGTATGAGACCATATGTAACACATAACATAAAGTTTCAAAAATACTGTAAGTTCATAATAATCATGAAACTAGCTTAAATGCTACTAGCTTAAGCTTCTGAATTAGCTAAACAGAAATGTGTAAGGAAGCCTTAGCAGCTTACTTGACCTGAGGAAGGTCACATTTATCTTATTACTTCTTTTATGTTCCTATAGTAATGAATTCCTGCAGAGCACAAAACAGTTGTTGTGGCATTCAACATGCTGCAGAAATCAGCACTGACATTTCCACCAATTCTGCCGTTTCCTTAATTACTGGTATTTGCTGATGACAATGCCACAATGCACGAGGGCTACTACTGCCTACTACTACTAAACATAACCCAACAACCACCTGCATCTCCACCAATCACCAATCACCAATCCCCTCAAAGGCATTCATCAGCACAAATGATTAGTAATTTGCTTCAGTCACCAAGTATATTAAATGATTGTGGTGTCCCTGGGTCAGCATGTTGGATTATATCAGACTAACTTTATTATCCATCACAGTGGGAATCTGTTTGGCTTCACCTTAAAGGCACAAATGCCTAAAACTTATAAATATTTAGCAGTGCAGTTCAGTAAGTGAGCAGAAGCATACAGACTCTTTAGGATGAGGAAGAAAAACATCTATACATCTATAACCCTTTAACAATTGAAAATGAGAGAGACCGAGCTTTTGCTAAACAGCTGAAATATAATTATGCAACGACATGATTAATGACATGGTCAGCTAAATAAATTACATTTGCATTCTTTATTAATAGACTTCAGTCTGCAGGCCAGAGCTTGTTTTGATATCAACAACAACTTTTAGAATGGCATTTATCTTGTAGTTAAAATTTCTCCTCTTATAAAAGGGATCATAAAGCTGTTGTAAAATACACATTATGTGCACACCTATGGCCACCTCACAAGCCATATTATGATAAAATCCTGTTTTGTGCTGTTTAACTCTGTGATCTCTGTGCTGTTTAACTCTGTTTAAACTGTGATATTAAACTCAGTGTACTCAGTGAACGGATGAAGTTGAACTAGGCTGGTCAGCTAGCTAACAGACTACAACATGCTAACAACTCCATCACTAATATAACAGGTTTAAAATTAAAAATTAAAGTACTTCCAAGAATGTCAAAAATGTCTAACATTTTTCAAATGCCCATGTTTCAGTCAGAAGTAGTGTCAAACCCAGATGACAGAAGAGGGCACCGTTGATTGGTGCTGTATAAGACTCAATTTGGTGGCAATTTGGTGGCCAAACAGTGAGGGTCTTTGCCTTAAACTGTGCTTGGTCAGGAACAATACCAGACTTTAAAAGCTGCCACACACCAGACTGTGTTGTCTGAGACCACAGAAAGCCACAGTAGGTCACATGTGGCTTGAAATTTACACAAAAAATGGCAGCAGGTCTTCAGACAAATACTATACTAATGGTCTCTTAGCTCAGCTAATGTTACTAGCCTAGCCTTTTTCTACAGCTCTAAACAGTCTGTGAAGTTGGTCTGTAAAGAAGTAGTACACTGATACCAATAGAGGTAAGTGACATTGAACGCTTTGTTTCATTCAGCATATAGGAGTAGAGTGTAAAAATGAACTTGGCTCTCCTGGCATTCGATAGTATCACTTTATGATATGATGCATCATGGTTCTGTGTTGTGCTCGTGCTTATTCCTGTACTCTACTTAGATGTTTCATTGAGTAACAAATTAGTAACAGTCAATATCAAATTACACCATGGATATAAATTGTGGGGAAAAATACTTTCCCCTTTTCTCTCGGAACCTTTAAACCCATTCAATGGCAAAGGGGTGCATGCCAGGTGTTGTATGGTCAAATTTTTCTGTGATTTATGAATTATTTTATTTATTTATTTATTTATTTATGTATCACATAAGCAGCCAAACAAATGCCATCATATGACAAGCTAAAACCAAACATTTGTATACCTCCTCATGAATATACCTGCTATAATGTCCCTTGCAGTGGGCAAGGTGGACCTGGTCGTCTGGCCGTGAGGCTCTGGGCTCTCTGTTATCTGTGGAGGCTCGGTGTGTAATCTGCAGTGGCAGTACCTGGAAGCACTGGGGCTGGTGCGGGGTTCGCTGCGCGCCTCACCGTACCGTCCTGCAGGGGGGGACAGCGAGAGGGAGGGGCTGGGGGGGCAGCTGAGTCACCCGCCGCACACTGACTGGTGCTATGGAAGTGTGTCGGAAGCGATCTGTCACATCTGGGGCTGTCAGGTTGAATCAGAGGCGTGGAGGCGAAGGCTAACATGCGCAGACGCTAACGCAAAGGGGGCTGGGGCAGAACAGGGCAGGGCAGGGCCAGAGTAGCTCACTTCAAGTCACAAAGAGGGAGAGACCTTTTGTCCTGGAGATATGTACACACACATACCCACACACAGACACACACGCAGACACACACACACACACAGACTATATGCTATCTCTCTTTCTCTCTCTCACACACCCACACAGGAGACACATGAGATATATGTAATTGTATGTAAAGGTTTGAGCAACCCCAGTCAAATAATGTTAGATGTATGTAGGCTACTGAAGTGAAAACATATTATGTTTTTTTTCCCCAGTATGTAAATTTTGGCAAATAAGCAGTAATTGTGCATTAAAGGGTCAATACTTGTTTTCTCTGTAGAACGTTTGCTAACTTATAGACAAAACATGTAATTTGACTGACAGCATGTATAGTATACGACTATACATGGTGGTGGTAGTTCATGCATGCATGCACCAGATCCACACTGCTATAACAATCTACTTTAAACTAACTGCTATAACCATTTACTTGGTTATAAATAGCAGAACATACATTCATCATCACAAAACAGTTGCACAAATAGTGTTGCACCCAGAAGGAATCAGTTGACAGGAATGAAACTTGGTGGGTAGGTTTGACATTGTGAGACATTTGAATGAATCAAGTTACACGCCCAGCTGCGCATGTGACGTAAGCAAGGACAGGTCTTATTGCTGTACCTGACTGACCCAACAGACTGCATAGTGTCATGCCAGACTGTCACGGAGTGACTCAGAATGGCAGCGAGTCATCTTCAGTGACAAGTCCCGCTTTTGTCTGGGTGGAGACGACTAACGAATCTGTGTGTGGAGGCACCGTGATGGAATTGCTTGAGAATATTCAAGCTGCATGGGATGGATTATCACAGAACACCATTAGGAATCTCTACAACTCCAAACTGACCACTGATGAAGGATTAGAGGATGACTAACACAAATTATGCATCAAAATGTCACTGTCGGGACAAAACATGCATACCCCTGTAGTTTGGGTGTCCCAGTCATAAGACAAGAACTTTTGGTTCCCTGAGCTTTCATTTGAGTGTTTTCAACTAAGAACCATCTAATGAAAAATTCCCTAGTGAACCGAAAGTTGTATATATACAGCGGGGTGTCCAAACTTTTTGTCTTGGGGGTCAAGGTGCAGTACTTTTGATGGGCAGAAGACCAAAAACACACAGAGCTTACAAATAAAGGAAAGTAGGGAGGTTCCAATTGAGTTAAAAAAAAAACAAAAAAACATTTGTATTGTTTGTAGATAGTTCATATTAATTAAAGTAGTTTTGAAACTACTAAACGTTATACTCCATATAATATTATATTATAGTCCTTCAGAACTAATTTAAAGGAAAATAAGAAAATAATGTATTTATTTTTAGAAGTTATATGCAATTACAGTTGCAATTACAGATGTGTTACAGCAATTATAGTTGCGTACAGTTGGATGCAATAGAGGACACATTTTTAAAGCACAGCTGTTTTAACACGTTTCATATACATATTGGGAAAAAATTGAGCATAAAATGTAGCCTGTACAAAATTTTAGCTTTATGTTTAGTCATATTTTATTTTTTTTTCCAATATGTTAAACCAATAAGCCAATAAACAGCAACTGTGCACCAAAATTGACAGAAAACGCTAAATCTTAAATCTTTAAGTTTGTTCTCTGTAGGTGACATGTTAACGTCTTTTAACTTACAAGATCAACAAAATAATAATTTGACATTTTATTAGGGGGTAGGGGTGTTCAAGCTTCTACACTACTGCATAGTATTCATTGGGTGAGGTGAGTAGGTTTAGGGTAACTTCCTGGTAAGCCAAAGCAAATGTTTGCACGAGCCAACTTTGGGCAGCCCTGTTCATTGGCTATGCTCCAAATTATGCCTTATTTGTAAGACGGAAAGCTACAAGGTTATGCCATTCTAAGACACATATATTGCACCATTGACCATTGAGACACCATTCCAGCTTCATAGTAGTTAACGCCTTGGGTGAAGGTGTACAATAGACCCAAATATGGGCCTGTAAGACCCCTGTATCTGTTGCCTTAACTGCCACGTGTGGAAGGGAGAGATTAATTCCATGCTGGCTCATCGCTAAGGCAGACGAGCAGGAGGAGCAGCAAAGAGAACACGCTGATCATTGGAAATAATTATTCGCTGTGTCACCGGCAACCTTACTTCACCATCTGTCTATGTCAGAGAAGCATTTCTGACAGGCCCCCAGTGTGTGCGTGTGCTTACACTTGTCCGTGTGTGTACGTGTCTTCTGAAGACACTGGCACGGGCTCCTCTTAATGAACAGAAGAATCTGGATTTAAGATTTATGGATTAATCCCTCCTGGGCCTGAAAATACCAGAGATCTATACTCCAAGTCACAAGGTCGTAAGTTTTGTAATTTAAATGAAAGGGTTTAAAAGGTGACAAATGAACAAAGCTGGGTTTCATTACGGACTGATTCCTATGTACATCTTTTAAGATTTATTGTGGTATAATCCTTTAGTTAGGGGAAAAAGGGAGAGCAGAAATGATTAATCACTTTTAATGTTGGTGTCTGGAGCAACTCTCTTTCTATTTGTTATTGCCAGGGAAGTGCAGGGCTACGGCATGGGCTGAGGACATTGTTCCGCTGCAGGAATGAAATGGCCTAGGGAGCCCTGATCTTTCTCATTGCCTCTCTTTTCTGCCTTAAAACGACTGCAGGCTAAGTAACTGCTAGGCTCTGGTTAATGCTACCGTGCGCTCACAGGCATTTTCCGAATAAGAAGCGGAAAGAAAAGGGAGAGAGGGGGAAAAATGCACAACAGATATAAAGGCCAAGTTTTAAAACAAATTACATACAGGAGCATGTAGTCTGCCATGATGTATTAAGGGGTAGAAAATGTCTTTTTTTTAAAACTCAGTTGCATCTCAGTGCTTTTCTGCACAAACTCTGCTGCTGGATGCTCTTAAATAATACTTCTCCCTCCTGATCCCGAGTCGCACTGTTCGTAATAGTTTATTATTAGGCTTGTAATTGACATATCCTCTGCCTATAAATGGATATTCTTTCAAAGCACTTTGCCCATTACACAACTTGGTTTCTGCTAGGTGGCTGATAGTTAGAGTGCATTATTCATTTCAAATGATATGTATTTTGCACGCTTGCAGTCAGACTCTAAGTGTATATCAGGTTTGATGCATAATCAAGCTAACATTAGTATCAGTGGGGAGCTTGAAAATTGGCCAATCAGGATTTATTTTCCTGTGCCATCTAGATAGGTATATCCGAGCTCCCATTGCCTAGGACTTCAGGATCAGGGCTGAAGGCCTTAATTACCGATATAATTAGGAAAGGAGCTGATTTCCACCAGATTGGACCAATTTTGTGGGGAAAAAACACTCTAGGTCTTCTGGAAGTCTTAGATATGTCACTGACTGTGAGCATAACATGTTGGGGTTCAGATAAGGAAAAAGGCAATATGAACATGAATTAAAATTACAGTGTAATTTACTGTAAATTGCAATTGCTCTTATGGAGAGAGACAGAGAAACTGATTTTCAGACCAAACCAAATGGCAGCGTAAGCAAATACACAATCAACAGTGTTTAAATGTTACTTGTTTATTTAAACAAATAGTGTCCTATATGTTAATAAGTCTCTGTTTTATACAATAAAGAAAACTTGTAGTAGCAAGTTATTAACATGCTTATAGCTTATTGCTGATATACGTTTCGTTTGTTGTTCAAAATAACTACTTTTTGGAATGTAGTGCTTTCTTAAAGTGATTCTCTCAGCTTTATTGGTGGGACTTCCAGCCATCACTGCGGTCATGAGTGACTGAATCATGTAAAACCCAAGCCAACGCTTGAGTTCAATTCTCAGGCCAAGGTTGAGCCTCATTTCTCTGAAATGAAGCCTTAAGAATGGCAGAGACCATTTAAATACAGGTATCACAACCAAGAGCGCACTAACACAGGCCAAGGGCAAAGGAGTAGAGGCTTAAGCCACCCCTCTGGGGTTTGAATCAGGTGTTTTGGGAGGAAGAAAAGCCTGAAAATGTGTAGAGTATAATGGAACTACATGACCAGGAGTCACTCTTCTGAAACAGTGGCTATTGTATGTACAGTGGTTATTGTGCAGCCCCTAAACCAATAAATCCCAAGGATTCCTCAACTGGCCTTCAGATTTGTCAGTTATCAGTTATTGACAATATGACATGAAGTCAATGATGAGCTTGTTTGTTGCATTTAAAGCAGCTTTAGGTGTCTGCTAATTGGAACTGTGACACAATATTGTCAATGAGCAAACCCTAGAAAAATGTCAAAACTCTTAGAGAAGGATGGATGACAGATATGCCCCCCTCCATCCTTCTCTCTCTCTCCTAAGCTACCCCCCCAGCCCCACCACCATCCCTCTTTCTCTAATCGGCCTCTCCTGGAGGTAACCAAACTCAGTGGAGAGTGAGAGGGTCCGGGGCAGGACACTCTGCAGTAAAATGACAGGGATGATAATGACAATGAATTTCATGTCTGGAAGTCATACGGGGAGACGCTCGACTGGGCTGACTGCTCCGATTAAACCACTGCAGGTAGAGAAAGGGGGGTAGGATGCAGTCATTATCCTACACGCCTTTCTCATAATCGCTCCTCTGGCAAAAAGAAGGGAGCGAGAAAAAAACAAGGGTAAAAAAATGGATAAATACACACATTTTTTTTTATCCACAAAGAATGAAAAAAAAAAAAAACTGCCATTAGGGAAAAAAGAAAAGGATGGTATCTAGATGATAAAGCATGCCTTTTTCCAATATAATTTACTTTCAATTTGCAATAAATGTTCTATCCATTTTCTTTAAGTGTCTTTATAAACTCTGCAGGGCAGTAACTTATTTCAGAAAATAACCGTATGATTTTTGTGGGGTTTTTTTATCACTATGTGACTAAATAATCTGTTTGCCGTGTCCATGTAGAGGCAAGTATGCCTTCATATCTAAGAACACAGACTTCTCAGTGTTCCTGAAGGAGTAAACTTGGGCTTTTTGTGTCCAGCCTCAAATAAAGAGGGTCAAACTCCAAAATGTCACAGCAGTCATTGGCTACCACTGAATAATTACACAGAGAAAATAAGACAGTGTATTTATGCTTTTGAAAGTGTTCTTATATTTTTTAACAACTCTCCAGGAATTTTGTCCTGGAAAAAAAGGCTATATAAACACTTTCTGATAACATCAGCTAGTGGAAACATATGAATAGGCAGTGCATAATGCCCTCCTTGCCACTCTTCTCTCCTAAATGAGCAAGGCTGACAGGTCCATGCCCCCTACCCCTCCCCTCGCTGTGCCTTTTTGTGGTGCATGGGAATTCACTTATCCGCAGACGCCAAATGCGGACTGACAGATAGCCTTGAGTAACAAAGTTGGGAGTTAGCGGCGACGGTGTGGAGACTGAGCGAACAGGACATGCTATGTACACCCGGGCTAACAATGAACATATGCTTTGTTTTTCTGATGCCAACACAGAGCACTCGTAGCCTGGAGAGAGATGCCGGATTCCCCAGAAACAGCTGGAGCGAACGGCCTGCTGGCTATTTTCCTGTTTTGGAACACACGTTTTTTTTTTTTTAGTTTGTAGAAAGCAATTAGGAGTTGCACTGAAAAACTGCACTTACTTTGAGAAAAGCTTTATAAGAGTCTCAAATCCATCTTCTTATGAGTGACCTTAAAATGAAGGCCTGCAATTGTAAAGGTAAATATGATTAGATTGTGGAATATAATCGTCATGATTTCCAAATGAGAGCCATTTATCACTGCAGCCTGAAATGTTTCGTTCTGAATTAACTGGTTATACACATGTCTAAGCTGGAGGCATTTGGAACATTGGATTGTGTTTGCAGGTTCTGGAAGTAAAAAACGAGTGTTCACAATGTGGAACTGAATGAGTTAATTGTATTTAAATTAGAAGTAGTGTCTACTGTACATGTGTATGCATTGTGTCTAAATGAACCAAACTGTTCGGTTACAGATACATACTACATGGTGTATTACAGCTGTATAAAAAAGGTACTATCTGGATAGTTTTTGAATAAAGTGTACAGTTAAACCCCGGGCTTTGGTGACTTTGCATGAATCACTGCAAATAATAATATCTTAACAAGTCAAATTATCTTATATCTAGTTGCTGTATCTCATTTTGAGATTGTTGTAAGCTCATTTTAAGGTTATTCATCTTATTTCCAGATGGTTTTTACTTTGTCTTCAGTGATGTATAGTAAGCCAAATTGTCTCACTATGTTGGCAGATAATTTTGCTTACTTTAAGAAATTTGTTTGAAACAGGCCAAATTATCTGCCAACATAGTGAGTAAAACAGGCTTATACAAATCACTTAAAACAAATAATAAGTCTTGAAATAAGTCCAGTAATCTTAAAATGACTTTACAACAAGATCATTTTACTTATCAGATATCAAATATCAGTTTCCAAAGACATTTAAAGGCATGTCTATAATCACTCCTATATCAGTTTGTTTATGTTGATTGAATTGAAGAGATCCAGCATATTCATCGTAATGCCAAGCTAGTAATATGACATATAGCATATTCTCAACAAGAGCATATTCTCAAGGTAGAATAGTTAAATGTTGCATTATATCAACACATAAGGCTTGGAATGATTTTAGCTTGGATATGTTTATCTGGAAAAACTGAACAACAATGATTTGTATATGTGTGCATGCATGTCCACACCAGTCAGGTCCAGTCTGAGGGTGTTAGTGCATACACACTGCTGGGCTGCAGGGCTGTCACCAGTGGCAAGTGCAGAGTGGCGTAAACAACATAAACTGGCATTTCTTCCTAATCCAAAGAAGAAAAAAAGAGCATAGACACACAAAAAGGCTTACTGCATATTGCTTTCCGTATGAACCATCAAAAAATACATGCATCATTTTGAGATGTACCTACAAGCATTTTCCAAACATTATAAAAGTAACACTTTCTATTACATTCATAACATGTTATAATGCATTTATAAGGCATTATAAATGTTACCGTATAGATTTAGAAATAATGCCTTACACTTTATAACTGTTTTTGACGTGTTGGTATTTTAACATAATGCATTATGAGTAGAGTTCATAACACTGTCCTTAGCAAAAAAACATAGCTTAATTAGTGTATTATGATCTGCCTAGCTGTAGACATGCTGAGCCATGCATTGATTTCTTTCAATAACCCATGATCTGAAGTGGAGTAATAGCTTGTAGTCATTTTCAATGTATTACATCTTGGCTTGTCAGAATCTATAATTCAAATCATATTAACGTAATTTCAATAATGTAAATAACTAAATAACATGACAAAATTATACTAAGGGAAGGTTTATTAAAGTCATGGCAATTAAGGCACAGCTCTGAGGGTTTATGAAAAGTTAAGTCATAATGCTCCAGGAAAACTGGGACTTTCTTTTGCACTGACGATATAACGTGTTATGACCACCATTCATAATGCATTCTGTTAGCAATTTATAATGTGTAATAAACATGGCTATAAATTGTAATTTCTTTATCAGTATTGACAGCCATGTTTTGGTAATGCTGTATGATCACATTATAAGGTGTTCAGAATGCCTTCATAGCATCATATAGACGTGGCTTTGATGAAAAGTACCTGAAAAATAAATACCATTTCTGTCCATTTGTTTATTGTTTGTGTGGGCCAAAATAACTTATTTTAAGATGAACACACATTACTGTTTTAAAAATTCAACATAATTACTAATTATAAAATCTAAAATACTAGACTAAAATACTATAAACTAGACACCAGCTTGTTTAAGATGATTCATTCAATATTTTAATTCATTTGGGAAAGTCAAAAAGTTATTAAATTCTAAATAATGTAATTATTTATGTAATCACAGTACATACTATTAATACAATATGTACTGTAATTATTTATTTACAGTATTAGCTTGATAAGTTAGCTAAGTTAGATCTGCCTTAGAATTTGATCACACTGTTTCAAATATGAGTCATTCTGGATATGAATTTTTATTATTTCTTCATTCTCAGTGTTAGACAGCATGTTAGAATTTTTAGAACAATCTGTTAATCATTCTGGATTTCATAATATTATCATTTTATAGATGTTTCAGCAAATTATTTGTAAACAACAAAAAAACTGACCAAAGTATTTTGAGTAAAAATACTTCTTGCTCTTCTAAACCATTAGGTAGAGATCTATGTTCTTACAGGGCCTCAGTTACTGTCTTTAGATGACTGGTAGGTTGATCTGATGCATTAGTGTTGGATTAGATGAGAGTCCATCATATTACATATATAATATCGCTGCTGGCTTGTGCAAAAGTTTTGGAACATTTTATGTTCTAGATGATCTATTTTATTTACAATGTACAATGTATCGCTTTAGACTTAACAAAGAACCATAACCTGGTTCTATATATTGTCACTGTGCACAAAAAAACAAAAATAGTAACATTACAGAAGAAGGCAAAACGTTTATTTACTTTAATTGCAAGTTAACATTAGAAGATTTTATTCAAAACTATTTTGGAACATTTCTATTGAAACATAACCAACAACAGTTGTTCTGAAAAATATGTAGACAACTAAATATCTCATATTTGTTGAGGTACTGTTATTTACAGCAATGATATGCAGTTTTAAATAGATCTATGCTGAGGTGAAAAACACTTAATACCAATATTAATAAGCCAAATAATTAAAATTAACTTCTTATTGTGCTCTTTTCTTTTCTTCCACACTTTTGTTTTACTTTTATTTGTATTTTGAACCTTGCATTCAACCATACATAGAACCATTTATGCATTCAGGTGTTTTATTGATGGTACATAACCACTGCCTTTGAAGTCTTGAATGTAGCATAAACAGTGTGATATATTTACATTCACGTTCAGTTAAATACAGTAGATTCATTATTTTTGAACTTTGCTAACTTAATATAACTTATATATACATTATTAATGTACATGGTTATTTACTTAATTAAGTCATTGAACATATTTTGAGTTTTTTTTTTAAATGGTTCATTCTTTCAGTGATTTCAAAAATCATAAAACTTAGATCTGACTCATCACAGTAATCCAAGAGAACACAGTAGTGCATTTGAGAAGCCAGTAACAAAAGACAGAAACATCCCTATGATGGTGTAGGGTGCAAGGGCCTGTCATTCAGATCCGTTCCTGGAGTTTCACAACCATTTCTTCTTCAACGCATACCTCACCGAACTCTAGAAGAGGCTGATAATTAGCTGATGAGTTGAATCAGTAGCATTAAGGCATTGCTCTACAGGACGGGTAGTGGAGTAACCCTGATGTAGGGCACGAGTGTGAATTGGAACCTCCCCCACGTCTCGGTAATGAGCCCCACCTGTCCTCTGCATTAAATACCACTCTGAAGGATGGGAAATGTCAGGTGCAATTAAAAGTTCTGATACTAGACGCTAAAAATCAAATCAAGACACTCCATTCACTTCAAAGCAAAGAGGAGAAATACGGAAACGGGTGATGGACCACTTGTGACATATACTTTCACTTTCATTCACTCTTGCTAAATGAACGGAAAGACAGGAGATAAAGCCAACTGATTTAGTTATAGAACATAATTTGGTACATTCTGAGTGCTGCTCTAAGATTTGCATATCAATAAGCCAGCCAATCAGATTGTCCAGATTGTCAGATTTTTTTTTTCTCTGTGGTTTTTGAGTCAATACAGCCAAGGCCTGCTATGGGTTAGATCTTCAGGAGCTCATCCGAAGGCCTAACATGTCACATCAACCATTAGCATAATTAGGAACAACATGTGGAATTAAATCACCACATATTGATCTACAAAATTATGAGAAAGGAACATCGCTCTGGGCCTTCTGGGTATCCTAAATCAGCCACTGACTGCAAATAGGAATGGCTAGCATGTGTTTCAGTTGGAATGGAAATGGAAAATAGAAAACAGTGGCAGCAGTTCTATGTCAGAGCTCTTTACTTAAAGTACGTAACTGTAAGTACGCTACATACCCAGTAAACAATGGTCGTCCGTGGACGTCTAAAATGTGTTTAAATATAGTCATATACGTAATTTCAACGCTGTTTCAGTGGTTCAAGAGGTTAAACTGTTTACTGGGTACAAGGTAATGTTTTGCTAAAGTGTGATATGATTTTTTTTATATTCCAAAATGAGCGAAAATTATCAACAGAATGTCAAGAAATAAGACATTTGTGCCTCGTGTTGCAGAAATATCTACTGAAGTTAGCATGCTAACCAGCTAGCCCGTAATACCACTTTGTAGTAAGAGGTGATAGTGAGTCACTATAGAGTCGGCTTAACCCCATGGTGTGTTCTAACCTTGAAGATCCTGCTGCGTTTATATCATTTAAGGACATGTAGCCAGTGAAAGGAAGCATAAATGTAACGATGGCTGAAGTTAATTTTGAACTCATTTGAAATTAGTAATAATGTACTCTTTCAACTAAGCTTCTGGGAAACTGGAAAGTTTTCAGATTTACAGACATGCTGCAGCATACTGTAGTTATTGTAGCAATAATATAGTCTCAAACCTATGAAGGACCAACTGAGGGAGCCAGTTTCCTACAGCACCACCCTGGGGCAGACCAGTGCAGCAGGTCTCGTTAATTAAGAATATCAAAGCCAGCTGTTGATTGTGGGTGAAGCAGTTTTCCCTGAATCTGCAGTTGAGCATCTATTTTGCCCCTATTTTGCATTATGCCATGACATTCAGGGGATCAAAGAGACTGATTAGGGACCCCCATAGACCCCATATATTTTACACATAAAATTGAGCAGTTAGTAATTGCTATTCACTCAATTCTGAGTATTTCAATGTCATTTGGAAAGAATGATGGACACTCTTAATGGAAATTAGATTAGATTAGATTCAACTTTATTGTCATTGTGCAGAGTACAGGTACAGAGCCAATGAAATGCAGTTAGCATCTAACCAGAAGTGCAAATACAGTATTATTTACATAAAGTGCAGTAGTAATAAATATATACACATAATATAAGTATATCTATATGCATATATAAGTATGGATTCTCAGGAATGAAATTTCTGCAACACGAGGCACAAATGTCTTATTTCTTGAATGAAATCGATCGAGCCCTAGTTTGTAACTAGTGTATATAAACTCTAGGATTACTGTAGATCTAAGGCAGCATAAAACTACATCATACTGAACTGTGTGGTTCAGTTGAATGTGATGTTGCAGCATACTGTACACTATAGTACAGCAACTTACTGCAAATGCAATGCAACTAGTAGCCAGTAATTTTCTGTTATGGTTTCTGAAAAACGAAAATTCTGTATCAATGTCTATCAATGTGCTTTTTCACTTTAACTGAATTCTTTATAGTTCTGACCCTCATTATATAATCAGTATATGATCTGCAATCTGTTGTTGTTATTGGGATGAACAACATTACACACAGGGGACCAATAAAGCAAATTTAGGTTTAAACCAGATACTTTTGTGTGTCTTTAATCTATAGTAGTCCATAGCTATGCTAATAACATGTCTTTAATCAAATGAACACCAAATGCAGTGCTCTTTCCACACTCAGTGTTTGTTCATTATAAATAATTAAAGTTGTTTAAGCAAATAATTAAAAGTTTTAGTTTAGTATTGTTTTTCTCCAAAGCCAAACCTACATTAAGTTTCTGGTTGAATAGTAAAGCAAACATTCATCATATATAATTTGCACAGCACAAGACAATATTTCACTGTAAATTTTGCCAAACCCATGTATGTGACTGCAATTTGCCTAATATCCCCTTCCGCGTCCAGCTCTGGGCTTGTGCACTGGTCTATACATCCCAGTATATGTGCTGAGTGAGCAACTCCTCTTGCTGCAATCTCGCTAATTGGGCCTCTCTCACTTTCACCTTTAAGACCCCAGTATGCTCATACAGAGAGGCAAATAAGAGCGGGAAGAGGGGAAAACACAGGCCTAAAATAATGAGTTTCCTCAGAAACTCTGAAATGTAGCAGAAAACGATGACATTTCGGTTTGAACCTGGCTGACTCCTTAACAACGCGCAGACAAAAGGAGGCCCAAATGCTTCGTTTCGCACCCCCATTACTCTCATATAATTTTCTGTATTAATTCTCATTTTGATAATGACAGGGCCTCTCTAACCCCCCTGGTCTCTCTACCAAAGTTCCAGCAGTTCTTTGAAACAACTCTAAAGACGAAAAAGAAGAAGAAGGAAAAAAAACGGAAGAAAGAAAAAAAGAGAGAGGAAAAAAAATCCCCAGCACTCAATCCGGGGGAACATGTCAAGACCTCTTTTGAATGAAGAATGGTGAGTGAGGGTAAATAAAGCAATATGACCAGAAGGACCAGGAATTCTGCCGGATAAGTGTCAGCGGCAGAGTAAAAAATGAAGCATTTACCTGTTCGTAATCTAATTTCATGATGGCTTTCTGTAGATATCGGACCCCGCCGTGAATAAGCTTAGTGCTTCTGCTGCTGGTCCCCGGTGAGAAATCACCCCTCTCTGCCAAGGCCGTCTTCGGATCCGCGTGAGAGAGAGAGGCAGCGTCAGATCAACAGCTCCCTGATATTTGGCTACTTATTCTCTCGCCAAATATTTAGACTATATTACGCATCATTTTCATATGCATCTCTCCCTCCACTGTGCTGTGCTTTACGGGAGGGCTGTGGAAAGGGGGGAGGGGGAGATATAGAGAGATATATTGGGACAGCAGTGGTGTTAATATTCATGAGAGCAAACTGTGACTGTTTAAAAACTCAAAACTGTTAAAGAGAGCCAAACTCGTTTTGAGATTGCAGATGCAATATTTGGTCACTAAGGGCTATAATGAAAAAATATACAAACTGGATTCGGACCCATCAGGAGCAGAGCTGGCAAATGCACAGAGAGAGAGAGAGAGAGAGAGAGAGAGAGAGAGAGAGAGAGAGAGAAAGGCTGAGTAAGAGAGCAAGAGAGTGAGAACTCAGTACTAAAATATCAACCTAAACACCTTATATAGTACAAAACCTAATTTCACTCAATTGCCCTATTATCTAATTTAAATTTTATTCAACACTTAATTAACAGTTTCACTAAATTTACTCAGTTACCAAACTACCTCATTATAAATATCTATTAAATATCTAATTTTACAGTTTTACTAGATTTATTCAATTACCCAATCTGCATCATGTGCTGCTTTTTGAGACCTTCTAGCCTTCTTCATATTGCCAGATAGGATGTATGTAAGAGATCTTTCCAGGGTGTGGTAATGAAACTGAACCCAATAGTCAATTGAATTTCGGTCAGTGGTCAGTACAATAACACAGTAACTGTAATTGGTTACTGCACTTAATCAGTTGTTTTGGTGTATCTGTACTGAAGTGCTTCCATTTTGTGGGTCTTTTTCATTTTAATTTTAATCTAATATACCTTACTGTGTACTCCACTACATTATAGCCAAATCTGACTTTTGGCTTATGTGAGCATAGAAATGTAACATGAAAGAACTCTGAAGTGAGTCCACCAATCAGGGTACAGTAGCCCCTTTGTTTTGAACTTGTTTTGAGACGTTGGACAGAGCTTGGTTCTAGTTAATGGAAATTGTTCTCCTTCAGTGTTTTGTGCTTATGATCATTGAATAGACATCAGTGTCAGACTAATTAATGACCTTCTATTAAAAGATTGGTGGACTGAAAGTCTTCTCACCTAAAATGAGTTGATTAAGAGTCTTGTTCCAGAAATGACACTATGACATTAAAGACATAATAAATCATGCTACTTTTACTCTCCATACTTATTTTAGTACTTTTACTTAAGTGTCTAAAGGGAGGAACTTCTACTTTTGGAGGAATATATTACCTTGGGGGTCTCTACTTTAACTCAACTAGATGGTTTGTGTACTTTGTCTACCACTGACTTTGGCTAACTAGCTTATTTAATGGCAATTACTTTTTCACACAGGGCAGGCACAGCTGAACAGCAGTAAATGGCATCATCATTCCATATTTACATATTTTAGTGTGAGTGACATTTTTTTTCTTGCAAAATTGGTCCCACCCATTGTAAACCAAAGCGTGATTGGTTGATTGCACATTTTTACCTACAGTTAAAAACAAGCTGTGAGCCCTTCACCAATACCATTCATTTTTATTATCAACATGTCATATCACTGCCATGGACAATATATATATATATATATATATATATATATATATATATATATATATATATATATACACATC
>CM067480.1:30818564-30841064 GCA_034552555.1 Semaprochilodus insignis | reverse complement strand
TTCTAGGCCTTTTGGAAGTCATACATCACTCATTCTGAACGCATAGTATAGGTGGTCATGATTGAGCAGTGCACAAAACTGAAGTTTGCAAATTGTGCCACCACCAGTACATTCTGGAACTGCTGCCCTATTTAAGGTCGAATGGAAAACAGAATTAGAAGCTGGCAAATAGGAAGCCAGTTTAGCTTAAAAACAGCAAATTTGAGAAGAGTTTGTTAGTTAATACCATACATGATAAATCCACAAAACCGACATTGCAGCACTTTCACTATAAAGCTTAACTAGGTAAGCTAAAAACAGTCACTTCAGATGTATAAATGCAAAGAACATAGGAAGCTTAAAATCCTGAATCTGATCATCAAAGCAAAAAAATACACTGCCATGACTGGAATACAAAATGTTTGCGGTCCATTTGTGTTCTACCTTTAGTGTAGCTAATGAAGTAATGTTACACGTTTGCTTGGACACTTTCATGAAGCTTGTTTCCTCTTTTGTAATAAAGGAGCACTGTAAATACCAAATATGCAGAAAAATGAACACAATAATCTTTTTTTTTTTTTTGGTCATTGGATGAGTAGACAATGGTATGCTGTACAAGAAGGAATCTCACATTCAAATGTCCACAGCTTCATCTTTTAGCTACTACTGGAGCTTCAAATTCAAACACGGCTGTGCTGATAACAAACTGAAGCCTTTAGGATAGAGACAGTTGCTGTGCAGCGATTGGAGGGCTGGCAAAAGAAGGAGGGGGTTTACTGTGAAGAGTTTATGATTTGATTGGCCAAAATACAGTAAGAGAACTTACAGAATGCATATTATTTTCAACAAATTCAGCTTATGAAAATATTCTTTTTCCATTTGTTTGGATAAGCCTGTGATCAATCTGAGTAGGCCCAGGTGGTAAAGGGAAAAAAAGACCAAGCAAAAAAACAGCCAATCAGATATACAGAAGTACTTGGGCACCTGGACTTCAGCCAAGGGTAAGCCTTTGCATTAAATTGCCCATGGTAGCATTCTGCTACTGACTTGACTGACATGGATGCATGGGAGGTGTGGCCATTTGGAGCAGTGATGTGCAGAATAGAACTGGAGGACTGGGCTCACAGTATTCAATCAAGTGAATAGTCATAGCTGTTAGTTTAAAATATAAACTGATGTTACCTGAACTATTCTGTGCTTGGGTGTGGGCTTGTAGTGCAGTGTTAGCACCTACCATCAAGTGGAAGTGTTGGGATAGACGTAACCGGCCTGTTATCTCAGCTGTGTCAGCTAGTACATTATGTTTCCTGTGTCTCCTTCTTTCGACAAGACATCACAGTATGTTAGCATGTCAGTTACAAGCTTCATAAAGTGAAATATCTTTTAAATCTTTGGATGTCCGTGTTTAACCTAGAACAACAACAAAAAAAAAACATTCAGGTGAATCTCCATTAGCTTAGCACGAACATAAATGAGCGTTATTGGTGTTTTCCGTTCCTTGCTATTGATAGAGCTTTGCCATGTATAGCCCAAACTGAAGCTCTATCTGTAATAGTGATGGTAACCCACAACAAAGTATAAGTTAATTCATAACTGGTAGAGCATTAAAGAAGTTTTCCGAAGTGTTTACCACCGCCATCAAACAGCATGAAACAGATTCTCCTTAATGAGGAAATATTCCTATAAGGAAACACCCCCCACCACCTCTGGCTCCGTCTGACTCTATCCTTCATAGCGCTAAACAGACAATCAATCCGGCAGCCATGTATGGAGAACGAAGGCGAGCGACAGGCTGTGAATGATGGCGCGGCGTGTAGAAATCAAACTGCGCTGTCCTCCCCTGCCTCCAACGGCCATTAGCAGCAGGGACAGCTCCAGTGCAGAGAGCTAATCATTTCACCATCTCCCCGTAAAGAGATTGACTGGGCCAGAGGAATCAGTCACTGCCGCTCATAAATATTTACTTCATAACGCCAACACTGGCTCACCCTGTTGCTCGCCATTGATTCCTGATGGATGTTGTCAAATTATTATTTCAAGAGTGGTCAGCAACATCGCGCTGCGCAATCCATTAATGCGCTCAACTGCGCACACACCCAATAAGCTTCATACTGCAGGCTGGATATTAAGAGTTCTTCGAACAAAAGAGGAAGATATAAAACTTTTAAAATAAAGGTTTCAAAAAGGATTCTTTGCAGACCCGTGCACAGGCATTCTGGGGGACAGGTGCTCAAAAGAAAAAACATGAACGTGAATTAAACCTAACCACTCTTATAAAGGGATACAGCATTCACGTTTTAGAAGGAGCCAAGCATTATGATAAGCGTTTTTCCCATGGCAGCCAAAAACGTTTTCTTTATTGTCCCACCAGAGATTCAAATCCATGAGTCATCCTGTTAGTGGCAGCACCATTGGCAGACGGCTGCACAATGCAGGATTACATGCACACAGACTGCTGTGATGACTGCCCTTAACACCACGTCAATAATGTCATGCCAGACTGTCAGGGAGAGACTCAGAATGACAGTCTCGCTTTTATCTTGCTGGAGACCACCAACAAATCTGTGTGTGGAGGCACTGTGGTCAGCGGCAAGATGAACAGTTTGTTGTCATGTGTCATACGTCGCATTGTGGCCTGGTGTCACTCCACCTCCACAATATTCAAGCTGTATGAAATGGATTATCACAGGACACCATTCGGAACCTCTACAACTCTGTGCCGAGACGTCTGGCATGTTGCATTAGCAATCATGGCGGCCCGACTCCATACTGAGAGACACTACGTCTGTATGTGAAGCTCAGTAAATATTGCCCATATCAGTCTAAATTTATTATCATTTCTTGTTCCTGGTAAGCTTTATCTTCCTTCCCAATAGCACTGCAGTCCAACTATTCTATTCAACAATTGTTTGCAACTATTCTCTTGATGATGAGAGTAATATTATAATAGTGTATTATTATTATTCTTTTACTTATTCTCATTATTTTTTAGCTACTGCAGAACTATTGTCTCTTTTGTTTTACATGTCCACTATTTTATTTATTGATTTATTTATTATTATTTATTGTTTTTGGTCTTTTACTTTGATCTTTAATTGGTTTGCTTAAATTCAATTTCTAATATATGTATCCGGTTGGCTACATTGTAAATGAGGGTCACCCTCATGTTGACCACATTATGAAATGTGTCGCTTTCTTAAAGAGATTATTGGATATAAAGAAACAGAGATTAAGAAATTATTAGATTATCCTTTAGATTGTGTGCACCCATCTTCATCGGTTGTGGTACTGTTACTTCCTCTAGTTCACCATAAGATTTTCTTTATCAGACAGAACATAGCTTAGAAGGATTCTCAGCAGAGTTGTATTTGTAGTCTAAACATTTTCATTTTGTTCTTTGACCTTATTTGACCTTATTGGCAAACTAAAGAGGTCTTTTCTGTTCAGACGACATGCAGAAAGCCTTAACGCTTCCCAGAGCAGGCGTGTTTCCGATTCAATTAGCTTTAATGAACCTTTTCCTCACTGCTGAGTGAAGCAGAGAAAACAGCCTCGCCTGACTTAGAGAGAGAGAGAGAGAGAAAGAGAGAGAGAGAGAGAGAGAGAGAGAGAGAGAGAGAGAGAAAGAAAGAGAGAGAGAGAGAGAGAGAGAGAGAAAGAAAGAGAGAGACAGAGAGAAAGAGAGATAGAGAGAGAGGGAGAGAGAAGAGTCTGGATCTTTGGGTTTTAAACAATAGTGTGGTAGGGTAGACCAGAGTCAGTGGGTTGTGTAACTTTTAAATGTTGCATTAAGAGCTGAGAGGCGAGCCTTGAGGAGGAACACACACACACACACACACACACACACACACACACACACACACACACTTATGACACAACAGAGAAGCTTTAAAAATTCAGTGGCACATTATACTTATCAGGTCACATCCACATCCACACACAATTAAACACCCTTTCAAACAAATACTGCCCATCAATAGTTTGGGGACATCTTGGGGAATTCTTATATTGTAATTTACTTGTTTCTATTGCAGTTCAAAAAATTATTAAAAGATACAGAGAACATGGAACTAAAAGGAACCCTGGAACCCCTGAGAAAGAGGGACAAAAAACTTCTGCAAGCCAACCAAAGAAGCTGCTGGGGTTCTCAGAACATTGGACTGCCCGTCCCAGAGTCCAGAGCTCAATATTAATGAATGAGTTTTAGACATTTGGGCCATGACATCCAGGAAATGCAACATATAAGACTAACCATTGGAGATGTGGAAAACAATCCCTGCAGATCTCTTAGCAAAACTGAAAGCAAGTCTCCTGAAATGAATGGAAGCTTTAATACAAGCAAAGAACTGACACATTACAGATTGAACAAAAATGCACTGACATTGTGTCTACTTGTTGAGCCTAATATGTTTCCTTCATGCTGGAAAAAGTCTAACTAATACGTAATGGCTATTTTGACTGGTAATTAAATAAACAAAGGGTCCTCTTTGACTTGTTGCTGTATACACAGTTCATCCCAGACAGACAGACATATTCACAGTACAGAACATAATTACAACCTACAGTAAAAATAAACACCAACAGGAACACATCCCACATACTACAGACACTGTAGTGCAGTGTGCAAACATATATGCGGACATACATGAGACAATGCACCACACAGATGCTGTGATGTTGGGACAATGAAGATGAAGCAAAAGAGTGTCTGTCTCCAAATATGACTGCGATCAGAATCCCTACCAGAATGTATCAGCATGATCTTACATTCAACCTGCTGTACAGTCTTAAACACACCCCCCACCACCCCCACCTCTCTGAATACACTGGTGCAGGAGTAATGCGCCTCTGTGCAGGAAATTGGGCGGGCTTTATGTCTCACACAGTTTCTGCCCAGAGCAAAACAAGGCTTAAAACGAAACACGCCTCATTTCTGCCTGATCATGTAAACATTCTGTTTAATCTCTCATATTATTGCTCATATACAGACATTAGACATACACATAAATAGGGCATACATATATAAATACTGTATATATCTATCTTCATATAACTATCTTTATATTTATTTTTTGCCATATTTGTGTGTATGTGTGTTGTATCTCTTTTCTCATTATTTTCTCTTGATTGTTTATTTGTTTAAGCGTCCTTGGGTATATCAGAGAAAAAAGCAATAATACCTGGAAAAAACAATAATTATTTTGCTTACTTTAAAAGTAGAAAAACAGTCTGGTTTAAAAGTTCGTTTTTATAGTCTAGAAGACATTAAAAAAAGCCAGAATGTGGAAGGAAGGTGGAAGGAACGTCTGAATATCTATTAATAAAGTGGGATGGATTTTTAGTCCAGGCTGTTTTGGATTTCATGGATTACAAAAGAAGTTAGTCATCAGATGAAGAGTACAACAAACTAAAAATACCTCAGTAATGTCCCTCAGTTTGGCTTTTTCCTCAGTGGCTGAAAGGGTAAAAGATTTTTTTGTACTGAATAGTTTGAAGAGAACTCCTTTTGCTGACAATAACTGCATGCTATATTTGGGTAATGCGTGCTGGTTATTTTAGTGAGAGAACATGGATGAATGAAAACATGATAACTATATATTAACTATATATATATATATTAAGAATGAATTCTTAAGACAGATGAGAGAAGAGAATGAGAGGAGAGAGGAGAATGATTCTATATAGAACAATGAACATTCAAAGAACCATATACATGCTTAAATATTTTTGCATGGTGAAATGTGTTTTTTTAATTGTTGGAATGTGTGGTTCTTTATAGACCCGTTTTTTTAACAACCCTCATTGTTACAATATTAAACACCTTCTACAACCATCTGAAGAGCCATTTCACTATGCACAGAACCATTGAAGCATGCAAATAGTTCTTTGAATGTTCATTGTTCTGTAAAGCACTAAAATCTAAAGATCCCTAGAAAAGCTATCATTTTGAAGACTGAAGTTTTAGGCCAAAAAAAAAAAAAAATGAGTGAAATTGTACATACATAAATGAAATGTAATTGTTTGTTTGTAATGAACATAGTGTGGTCCTATTTATTTACTTATTTACTTATTTATTTGTTTGTTTGTTTGTTTGCTTTCAATACAAAAACAGAAAAAAGTTTTTCATAACAGTACAGAGCTCTACAAAATAAGTGGAAGTGTTTGCTTTCTTTATTCTTAAAACTGTTTCTGAAACCAGAGGTGTGCATGGTGTTTGTGATGTGTATATGTGTGTAAGTGTATGTGTGCCCATGAATCCACCAAGTGCCACACTTAAACACAACCCCTCCGGCCAGTACCGAGGCTGGTGGGGGTGGTGGGGGTGGGATATTTCCCTTTGACATGGCTGATTTTGAAAGTTCAAGCAGAAAACCAATTATAATGAGCAGCGCAAAGCCCGGAGCCCCTCCTTCCGCTCCACACAGATAATAAAACAAGGAAAAATAGGAGAAAAATGACAGAGAGAAAGATAGAGAGAGAGGACCTCATGGGCTGAGAACAACTAGCTGAATGGCCTCTATACAGACACCATCAGAGCCTCTGGATGGTCATGTACTCAATGCACAGTTTCCTAGTAGCTTTACTCAAATGAGAATCAAATTAAGTTGGGATTAAAGAGTAAAAACGAGTGGTTTAAGGTAAGCTATCCCACCGGGGCCGCACTCCTATTCATCAAACGAGTCTTAAACCAGCATGCTGTGAGCTGCCTTATTACTTCTACTGTACTGTACTCCTTCAGAGCCACACACTCCAGAATAGGAGGGTTTTCATTATTTATGACCACATGTACAGAAACTGTAAATTTTCATAAATATTCAGTCAAATTTTGTGTTTCTCACAATCCGATTAATCCCAAACATGCTCAGTGACATTGAAGTCAGGTCTTTATTTGCAAATTTGCAAGTTGTCTTTTTTCTATCCATTTTCTTTTCTTAGTAACAGCTTCTTAACAGCTACACATCCTTTCAGACCCATAGCGTTGAGTCGTCTCACAGTGGAAGGATGAATTGAAACATCATGTGAACATGCGATCTGAAGTATATCAGATCTGAAGTAAGAGTGGAGCTTGATTTCTTTCATCTCTTTCAAAGGTGGAAGACAAGGACCGCCTAGACTTTCATTTTTTCTAGTTTTTCCACTTGTTTTATTATAACTTTTCCGTTTATCATGCATATATCTCATATCTAATCTCCTCAGACATGTATTGTTACTTAATAATGTAATTAATGGAAAGTTTTACTAGAAATTTAAATTAAAGGTCTTTTGCTATTGTCCAAGGATTGTCCAAGGAAAAGCAAGTACCAGCATTGATTCAGCAATTTCAAGGCAATTGGACCAAAAATTGCTTAAAATAAAATTTCTTTAATGAACTTACATTAACACAGTTGTTGAAGTTACTACTTTGAAGATACCTGGGTTTTTTTTGGACATATAGAGAATTCCTCATATTTCTAAAGCGACTAAGCTAAACCCAAATAATTAATATAATCAGATAACTACGATACATTATTTACCATTTAATAACTTCTTGTCCACCAAATTACTGAAATGTTGGATGAAGAATCAAAATAGAGCTATTAGTGAACTTTTAGTTTGTCATTTTTAATTTTGCAACTTTCCATTTTATGGCACCTTTATCTGTTTGTCTTCTTAACCATATTTTTATTATCAATATGTATTCTAATTATGCAGTCTTTGAGACCAAAATACATCAAAATTTTAGTTTTAATTTGTTAATTAGCACATTACTTTTGGGTGTGCACAATAATCAATGTATGGCAAAACATTTTGACACAAGTATTATTAAAGAGAAGCACATATGGAATATTGGCCAAATGTCATTTATACTTTCCAGAATTCCTATGAGTAAAAGGTTACTGTGGTAAAATAAATCTGTTTTTAAATAGGAGCAGGACTTGAATCTGAATCTCTTAACATCTGCTTCGTTCTGAAGTTTGCTGAACTGATATTTGTCACTTGGTGAAGAATCTAAAGCTGCTGTGTTTGAGGGCTGGAGATTCAACCATTAAAAGCAGTGTGCCTGTGTGTGTGTGTGTGTATTTTTGTGTGTGTGTGTGTGTGTTTGTGTGTGTGTGTTTGCATGTGTACGTGCCTGTCTGTGTGTGTATGTGTCTACAGCAGTGAGAGGGGGGCTTAACTGGGCTTTGTCACCTCAGAGAGAGAGATTAAGAGCAGACGCATGTCAAACCCCAGACCAACCCGGCGCAATAAAACACCTGCCACCTCCGCACACAACATGCTTAACACACAGAGACACAACAAACCAGGCCTTCTCCACTTAACACAGCAGTGCACACACAGGCAGCTGGACCCTCTGCACTTAACGCAGTGGCCCGCACAAACACCACAGGCTCTACACACTGAAAAATACAAGACCAGTAGAAGAACCATGTGAACAGATTTCCAGATGTAAACCCCTGGATGATCTGGGGCACTTTCATTTTTTCCTTTTAACCCACATCATCACTTTGAGTGCTGGTTTACTGTAGAACACGTTGTTCATGATGCAAACTAAGCCTTGTACCACAACCTTGTAAGCCTTGTGGTAGCACTAGGAGCAGTAGTAGTAGGCATAGTAGCAGCAGCAGCAGCATTAGTAGTAGTAGTAGCAGTAGTAGTAGGCACAGTAGCAGCAACAGTAGTAAAAGTAGCAATAGTAGTAGTAATAGTAGGAGCAATAGTAACAGTAGGAGCAATAGTAACAGTAGGAGCAATAGTAGCAGTAGGAACAGTAGTAGTAATAATAGGCGTAGTAGTAGCAACAACAGCAGTAGTAGTAGGAGGAGGAGAAGTAAGAGTAGCAGTATGAGTAGAAACAGGAGCAGAAGTATTACACTGCATAAAATTGCCCCAGGGCAAAGTAGAATGGTTTTTACTGAATGTTTTGGCTGGTCAGAGTCCAGATTTAAACCTTGTAGAAAATACTTTGTTGCATATTAAACCCAAACTAATATTATTTAATGGCTTGAAGCCATCAGTGCTGAGTGGAACAATTTAACAAAGGTTCGCTATTTAAAGAAATGAAAGGGTAAAGTTGCACATACTAAGTCACTTTATCTGTTTGCTTAATGATTTGATTGTTAAGAGCATTAAAAGCTTACTGTTTTGCCATTTGGGCTTTGCCCAGTTTTTGCAGTAGAACAGTAGTAGGAATAGTAGTAGTAGTAGTAGCGACTGTAGCAGCACTAGTACAAACAGACACAATAGTGCTGGTAGTAGTAGTAATGCAGTAAATTATTGGTTACCAGTTGCATTACTTTTACAGTAATCCACTGTGCAATATTTACAGTAAATTACTGTAAATCTACCAATTAAAAATAAATAAATAAATAAATATAATTTTAAATGTAAATGTATTTAAATGTATTAAAAACAGTATCAATGAACATATTTATTCACCATATTAATGCAATTTTCTGTGTTATTGTTATTAGTAGTGGATGTGGTGTGCATGCTGAGTTTTATCAAGCTGCAATCAGAAGTAGTTTTAATCATGTTCCTGAAATATAGCATACCTAAAACATGTATTTTCTGCAAGTAAACCAGTTAAACAGGCACTAGTTATGTAGGCATGATGGATTAAAGAGAAGAAACGTTGGTTTATTTCATTCATTTTTGTTGGTGTGAATGGATCTGCAATTGTTATTCCAGTGGAGGAGTGGAGGTGTGAATGCAGATCTGGGGCGTACACCCCAAACTCGTCCCGTCTGGGTGTTTCTCTGCCGTGACAGAGTGCATCAGACAGACCTTATCCATCACCGAACAGCGTGAACTTTTCCTTTCCTCAAAAGCTTTAGGCCCCAAAGCGTCCAGCCCCTGCCCTATGAATATTGCATGGATGCAGAATTCCTCTTGTTTTCAATCAAATATTTGAGTCGGCTGTGGAATTTGAATAGCAAAGGAAAAGACTTTTTGAAAGACTTCAAACTAAATGTTGTGCGATAATCATCATAATATAATAAAGTCTTTAGATTTATCATGCCTTGACCGCACACACACACACACACACACTCTCTCTCTCTCTCTCTCTCTCACACACACACACACACACACACAATCATGCTGTACTTTATTCTACTGCACTGAGGTTTAACTTAAGGTCATTGCCCTCTCTGGATCAAACACGATATGTTTCATACAAAACATACTAAAATATTTAGAGAACTATTTAGTTCCACAACACGCTCTCTCTCTGAAACAAATAAACCTAAAAGGCGTAGAATGAAATCAATAAAATGTATATGACCGTGCAGGGGTGTGGGAATAGCCATGGACTTGCCCTTCGCACGGCCCCTGTCTGCCAAATGCAAAAAGCTCTGCTAATTTCCAGCTCGTCTCGGATTGGCCAAGGCTGTATCGGCGTGGCATGGCACGGCTTGCACAGGTCAGTGACTGAAGCAGTGTAGCATGAAACAAACTAATAGAGAGAGCCACATACGTCCCAGCACAGGCCATCTCTCTCTCTCTCTCTCTCTCTCTCTCTTTCTCTTACCAACACCCTGACACACTGCTTCAATGAGAAACACACATCACTCTTTTCTCTTTATTGCATGACAACCTGAAAGTCACAGAGAGAGAGAGACAAATGAAAGAGACAGAGACAAAAGAGAAGAGAAGAGAAGAGAAGAGAAGAGAAGAGAAGAGGAGACAAAAGAGAAGAGAAGAGAAGAGAAGAGAAGAGAAGAGAAGAGAAGAGAAGAGAAGGGGTTAAATTAAAACAATAAATAAATAAATAAATAAATGTACATGAAATGTGCACTAGTAAAAGAAAACAGTGAATGTAACTGAGAAAATAAGGCTGTATGAAAGAAAAGCCAAAGGGAGGGATGGAGAAAAGGGCAAGGGAGAGGAGAGGGGGCTTTTTAACAAGGTAAGAGAGGGAGAGGGAGAGGGGCAAGAGAGAGAGAAAGAGAGAGAGATCATCCTGTGCTAAAAGGTGGAAAATAAGTCTGATTATATCCCAGAGCTGGGAGGCATCAGACAGACAGTCGTGAGTCATCTCAAAACTCAGGAGAAAGAAGGCAAAGACAAGAGGTCACAATTATATGGTGGGCGCTCCCCTGCCTGCCACGGCTAATGTATTCTGTTAGTTCCTGTACATGCCACATGGGGAAATTCTAATTAAAGGGAGGAGGGAATTTTGACACACGTGAAGCGCCGATCAATATTTAGCACGCCATAATCAGCCAATCCTGATGTCTTCTGACACAGTCGCCGTGAGCACTGCTCTTATACTCTATTATACAGGCAGAGAGAGGGACGGAGGAGAGAGAAAGTGAGAGAGAGAGGTCTCTCCAAAGATGCATCATGAATCAAGCACTCCTGATTTCTCTCTTTCATCTCCATTTATTCCTTTAGTCCTTTCCTGGGCAGGAGGAGGAGGAGGAGGAGGAGGAGGAGGAGGAGGGGAGGCCTCTGTAATACACGTGCCTACAAAAGAGGATGGAAGTAATGAGAGAAAAATGGAGGCAAAAGAAAAGATGCTAGGACAGCCTTATAAAAGAGATTTTGGAGCTCAGAGAGGTTTTGCCTGATCAAGTAATTTAACCAGGTTAAACACGTAACCTGCTGAGGTACGCATTAAGATGCCAGTTGGGGAAAATGTTTTTATTTGTCATAAAATAAACACAAATTGTAATTAAAATTACAGTTATCGATTCAAATTTAAATACTATTATTACACTCATGAAAAATATTTCGCCACATTTGAAATAAAAAAATATTTTAAATTACATTTAATTTTTTTTCCTTTTTCTTTTTAGGTTGGTTTATCTGAACGTTACCCTCAGATTACATTGTTAAAGTGTGAAACAGCCTATTGGAATGAATGTGTTAAAGATATGTAAGCATATTTCAGTAGACTTTACATCAACAGTCTATCAAGCCAAACTATCATAAGCCTCTTCAAATCAAGTCACTTCACAGTGTTGGTTCATTTGTGGTATATCTGAATGCTTGTGTTCAGTTTCCTGAACACTGATATGCTTTTGAGCCATATACAAACCTAAATACACAATACCAAAAAACTGTCATGGTGGAAATTCACAAAGACATGGTGTTATGTCAGTGCAACATTTGCATTCCAACAATTCACAACAATTCAAAACAGCAAAATGTCAAATTAGGTATGTTACCTACAGGCAACTGTGTATTAAAGAGGGTTAAAGAATCTGTATTTGCCAAGTAGAAATGTAAACAGAACACAAATACTATACTTAACATACAGTAGCAAATATCACTCTAAATGTAAGAAAGTCTATGATACAGTAAATTACTCCAATCTAATCCAATGTCTTCTTTATTATATTTAAAGTTCTTAATGGTGCTAAGACAGGCTTACTACAAACTCATAAGATTACCTGCAGCTCAGGGGGTGGAAGATTATTTTCTTATATGGACTAATTTACCAAATTAGTTTAAACAGCGGCCTAGCAGTGAAAACGATTTATATTTATTATCAGCAGTGGCAATTCTAAAGTCATCTTTTATTTTACAAGGTCACGTTACTGTTATTCTCATAATATAAATATGAACATGACAAATATAAATGTAAACAAATATTTACAAATACAACCAGATGATTATCAGTTACAGGTTATATATAAGTTTTACATTTGACATACATGTCACTACCGTAACATCGTTCAAGCCTTATTTTGGCCATACCCTTCCATTCAGAGCAAGAAGTGAGACAGTGTCCCTGTCCCTCATGGCCACATGTTGAGCAGTTAGATCACATTGATTTGAAAATGTGTGCAACATTAAGAACATTCCTAAAAGACATGTTCTCTTTAATTTAGGAAACTTATTGTGTTCTAATAAAATGTTCTGAGTTTTTGTATAATTGTTTAAAGCTGTGTTTGCTAGTCATGTGGGCAGTCGTGAGCTGGAGATCAGGAAACCAGCCTTGTTTGATTCCCTGTGCCAAAAGGACATGACTAAAGTGCTCTTGAGCAAGACACCCAACCCACAACTGCTCCCCAGGCCCCGTGGATAGGGCTGCCCACTGCTCTGTACACATGTGCTTACCCCGTCTCCCCCCCAGTGTGTGTGTTTGTCACTAGAGTGGGTGTTTCACTGCGCGAATGGGTTAAATGTGGAGGTTGATTTCCTCTGTGTGTAAGCACAATTGGCAAAAATAGTTTTTAAAAAATTCTCAAATGTGCTCACTAGTGTTTTTGGGTTCTGCTTAAAATGAGGTAAAAGTGTCACTACTGAAACAAGTTTTGGTAGTGTTATGAGTTATGATTGTATGACTGTACTGTTTTCAACTCTGACTTCAAACTGGTTCAGTACAATTGTAGGAGCTAAGTTCATGTAATTGTTTTATGTATTTTTGTTTAAGCATTTATTCTGTTATTTTCAGGGATGAGAGGACAGCTGTGGAAAAAAAGAATGTTACTTCGGTGTCCATTTACACAGCAGTATTTCAGTTCCTATGTATGGGTTTCCTGAGGGATGAGTTTTGGGGGAACCTAGAAAGAGAGAGAGAGAAGAGCACAGATAAGCTCCACTTGTGTTGTACTGCCAGAGCCGTTTGGTTGAAATAAACGCTAACGAACTCATTGTAACCCGACTCCCTTCCTATGCCTCCGAAGACGACAACAAGTTTCTGTTCGGAATACTTCACAACGAAAATTAGGGTTACACAATGATCAATGTAGTTCATAAACTCTGGAAAAGCATTCCAAAGGCTAATAGGAATGCAAGCTTGATGAGTCTTCATAAGACCACATTAAAAGCATTAGTGAACCTGAGTCTCACAGGTTCCCAAAAATTATAGAGCTTTGGGCTGGGCTTGGGTCAAATGGTCACGTTCAGGCTCAGGTTTATTCTCTCGTAAGAAGAATATGCTAAAGCTTTTGGTTACTGTCTTGTTTTCACTCTTGTGTGCACCTGGATCTTTCTCAGTGTTTACACTGGACTGGAGGAGTGTAGTCAAAACTGTACTTGTGTGTTGTATGAATTTTTACTTGAATTATTTTAACTAGATAAAAGGTCTGCTTCACATTTTACCTAAAGTAAGGTATTCTTAACATACAGTAGCAAAGACGACTCTAAATGCAAGAAAGTTTTTATTATACAGTGTATTACTCCAATCTTATACAGCGTCTTCTTTAGGACATTTAAAGTTCTTAATGATCTCAACCTGTCATATTTTACTGATTGGTTAAAGAATTATCACTGAGCTAACACAGGCTTACTACAAACTCAGCTCAGGTGGTGAAAGATTATTTTCTTATATGGATTTAAGATTTATAATGGACCAAATTAGTTTAATAGTGGCCCCCACAGTGACAAAACTATTCAGTATTCAGACTCTAGATGTTTACAAGGATTAAGTTAAGATCTACCGAAACCCATGGTGATGGTGCCTAATCCACCCCTACATGAAAGACTATAAGATTTTTCATATTGCCACTTTTGGAAAAAGTAAATAATAGTATAACTTTAATACTTCTACTAATAATAAATTTACAGGATATTTTACTTTAAATATATTTTGCTTTTAATGTAAGTCAATGGACCAGACTTTTGGGTCATTTCTTTTGGACCGTTCATCTTAAAATATACAAACAATGTAAAGGGCAATAGGCATTTTTAAATCATGCCAGAATCTGAAGAACAACAAAAATGGAAACACAAGGTTTTGTTTGGACAACGGAGTACAGCTGATATAGTGGAACATTTTAAAGCTAGGCCTAGAAATTGCAGGCCTGGAAATGTTTCGGAACGTGCCCCTCCCCACACACACGCAGGTGCTCACACACTCATGCAGACGTGCATCGCAGACAGACATTCAGACAGACACACACTGCGCTTGTATGGAGCATAGTGAAATGTGAACATAAGGTCAGGTGGACAGAGAGAAGGGGGATAACACTAATGCTGACCACAGACCAGAGAAAAGAGAGAAAGAGGTGTGTGGTGGGGGTAAGCATCATGTCCTGTGCCTCCCTCCGTCAGCAGCCGTCTCCGACACTCGCGCACACACACACACACACACGCGCTGGTACTCACTACCCCGATTCCTTCCAATTAAGACCTGTCCAACTGTGCTAGCCGTCGCGCGGAGAGCAAGAGCCGGTGACACCCAACCATACGGGATCTGTCTGTGCCATGACATAACGAAGGAATTTTAAAACCTCTCTCACATGCACACATATGCAGACGGGGCAGCGTGCTGGGACAAGGCAGAGACTGATAAAGAGTGTACGCTAAATGAGTGGCATTGAGGGAGGCATGAAGCTTTCCCTAATTACTCCCCCCAATCTATCTCCGTCAGGACCCTCTCGCAGTGATTTATCCCAATGCCGAAACCTTCTGGAATAATGCCCTTATTAAAGCTCCACTGACGGGGACCTGTGGTCCAGGACGGGCGATGGGGGGAGGGGGTCAGGAATTAAAGCATCTATTATAGTCAAAGGAGATATTAATAGTTATTAGTCTGCCTAAACATGGAGGCCTGACCATTTTATCAGGGCCTTATTAAGGAAAATAACTGCACACACACACACACATACACACATATGTACATATTGCTAGTGGGGTGGTATTCATGGCTTTGTGAGGTGTTTCCATGTCCATCTGTACTACTGTAGCTAAATGTTCCTGTGCTAACAATACAATAAGTCTAACCTTAACCTCAGAAACCAAAAGCTATCCAAATTCTTGGGTTCACTCATTCATCAAAAACAAATTGTGGTGTGCCACAAGGTGCAATATTAGGGTATCTGTTTCCTATTGTAAATGGAGGAAACGTTATTTTCATGTTTATAGCTATGCTGCAAACATGTAGTCACACCTTTGCATTCCTTCTGAAAATCAAGACTCCAGCTGTGTGCCAGATATTTCTTCATGGATGTCACAACTAAATCTAGAAAAAAAATGAACCTGGAAAACAGAGAAAACTGCTTTCTGGGAAGCTCAGCTTTTTTGCTTCATGCACCAAGCCTAAAATACAAAACATCTAATCCAGGCCCACTTTTCTCTGACAGGGCTGAATAACCTTTTTAATGGCATATACACATGGACACGGTTTGACAGAAAGAACATTCTGAGCTTTGATTCCACATGGAAACAGTTACTGAAGTAGCATTTTATCATTTGAGAAATATTGCTGAAGTTCAACCTTTTCCATCTCAGAACGATTCAGAGAAACTTGTTCATGCATTTGTTGTAAGCATACAACACAGTCTCTACTACTGCAGGATTCAAATCAAACAAAAAGACAGATCATATCACCTTGTTTTAAAAGAGCTGCACTGACTACTTGTATTTTTAGGATAGATAGGATGGATTCTAAACCTCTAAACGGCCTTAAAGTTTCCAGCACATTATCTCAGATATGCAGATATTGTCCTTCTGCAAATACCTTCCCTGAAAGATTAAAAAATGGAGAGGTCTCATTTGAGCTCAGTATTGCTTTTAGCTTTTATTATACAGATAAATTTGTTTTCAATTATACAAATTATATATATATATATATAAACTATCATCTATCTATCTATCTCTCTTTCCGCTGGTCCTCCTAAGCATAAAACACAGCTTTCAATTCTATTTATATATATAATTATAGACTTTTTTTAATACAGTTTTGTGCAAAATAGAACCTACTAAGCTAGTGGTTTAAAACCATGTATCTCCACAGTTTGTGTGTTTATGCTTGTAAAAACATTGATTAAGATTAGAAATAAACAGATAAAGAGGGATAGAAATTGCTGATATAAGATACAGTTACAAGATACAAGTTTTGGTTTCAGATGTCTTCTTGATGCTGCCAGAGCACATAGCTTTGTTCTAATTTACCACCAGTGCCACCTGATTTAATTTAAAAAAAGCCTTAATTAAGCCACACCAGATGTTGGGTTATTTTCTAAGCTTAGTCGTAAACCTAGCTCTAACCAAAAATAATGATTTTGCTCTTTCTGTTAAAAAAAAAACAAAACATGTTTTTTTTTTGTAAAAAGCACTTTACAAAGTCCAGACATAGTCACATTCACAATATTACCTGAGACCTGCAGCGGCTCAGGCAGACAGACATAAAGCGCAAGCATTTGTTACCCCTGGCCAGTCAGGCTATTTTCTAAAGTCTTTAACTTGGTAACTGAATTCCTGCCTGCCAAATTCAATTTCTGTCTTCTTTCACTGGGCCTCAATGTAATATGTGCATTTTGATTCAATTTCATGCTAAAAAAACATAAATATACATATTGTTTATTCAGTTACGTAGAAAGGAAAAAAATGAAATCCTTTAACTGTGCCTTGCCAAGTGCGTGGGGAAATAGCAAAATAGCTCTTTAATCAGATCAAAAGGAAACCACGGCGGTTGTTAATTCCATACGATTAAATATCTCCACCATCGACAATGGCGTTCTCCTGCCCTCCCAGTCGCCATTTGTCCTCTTGGAGGGAAAACGAACATTTTATATTTCATGAAATTAAATTTACAAAGGTCAGAGTCTCTTAACAAATGGAGATAAATCAAAAATACTTTACTGCGTCTCTTCAAACAAAACATCTCCAGCAATTCTCTACAGGGGTTTTAAGCACACCATGGCAATATTCCTGCTATGATAAGAAGTAATAGTGGAATCAAAATCAATCATCATCTAGGCCTGTCGCAATTATTACATAATCACCCAACCGCAATTTAGGCTGTTAGCAAGACCTTGAGCCGACCATGATTATTTCCCACAGTTGTTGGGCTTCGCAGAATGTGAATTGAGTATGTGTGTACCGGTTGGGTTAAGGCAAATCAACCTAAAAAAAAAACCCTAAAAAATTAACATAAAAAACAAAAAACAAGATGGCTTTTAGGGGAACTGTCGTCAGCTAAAAGTTTTCCTCTACCCTCCGGAATACTTGACACATATAGTAAATCATTTTATTTAATTCTACACTTTTCAAGGTGTTGGTAAAGCCACCGAGCACTGCCAGGTGCATATCATTTGCTGAAATGGTACAGAAAGTTGATATGTCACCTTTGCAAATGCGATGCTAGATAGCTAATATTAAATTATTAGCATGCATGCTGGAAGAATGGTTGTTTTTGCCTTATATTTTCACACCTGAGGAAAACATGAAAGCTTTGCTTGACTCAGTACATGATCCTGCACAGGTGTAAAAATGAATATGAATGTCCAGTAGTGCAAAACATTAAGTCATATGAATATTAACCATTAAGTAAAGATAGCCTTAGCCATCTACTTTAATAGCTAGATAAAATGCATTAAAAGGGTTTTATGGTAATGATCACCATTACCACAGTTTTCTTAATTACGGCATTTAGCAGATACTCTTATCCAGAGTGATGTAGAAAAAGGGCTAAGTGTTCACTTAGAGTATGTATCCTAGCCAGTACAAATAGGTTAGTGTCTAAACTCCCATTGAGCTCAGACGCTGCCCGAACAAGGGCCACTTCTGATGCCTGGAAATAAGAATACAGAGTTAAACACGGCAGGAGTGCCCTACCTAGCAATCCCAAGCCAATGCAGTACAAAGCATTTCAATATATGCTTCGATTAGTGCTCACTTAAAAGCTTCACTGAGAGATGGGTCTCCAGTCTGCGTCTGAAGACTGTGAGAGATGATGGTCACTTGTCTTCCATGCATTACACCCTTGTCTTCCATGCATCATGCTTAAAAGGAAGAAAAAGAATTATGGAAATAACAAACAGTGCTACCGAACTGCCAAACTACCAGATGTCATGTCCTGCTGTTAGTAAGAAATACGGTAATAACGGTTTAGTATTATGCAAGAGTTTTAACCACGCCCACTCCAATGTGTAGCTGACTCTTTTGGCACAAACTATTGATGAGTGCTGACATCCCAACGAGGTGATAAAAGGTGAGGCATCATTCCCAAGGTAGCACGGTGACATGGCTTTCCCTCAAAATAAACCTGACTACTATTTATACATCACATTTTTGCAAACTGACAGTAAAAGCATTTGTATTAAATCCTCTTTAAAAACTAGGTGTCATCAGACAGGCAGTTAGTGTAACTCATTTACATTCGACTGTTATCAAACTGTATTTATGAATGTGTAAAACTGATTGGCTGAATGAGGAATGACGAACAAAGTTCTCATCACCATTTCACACTGTGACAGGAAAAGGAATCTATCTGTTAGACAGATGGACAGACAGAACGACAGAAGGAGAGATAGTCTCCATATCCCTCTTCATTGTCTGTCTCTCTTGCTCTTCTGGTGCCGGGGTGTTAAAAGGTGACAATCTGAAGGGTCATCCTCTTCTCCGATATATGAGTGGAGAGAAGTGAAGGGCTTCAGACAGCCACTCAATCACCATTACACAGAAACGAGGGAACACACTCACAGAACATTAGAGGACTGACAGGAGCGATGGATCTCTGACGGAGGAGAGGAATCACCACACACACAAACTCATGGCCTGCAAGAGAGAGAGAGACAGAGAGAGAGTGTATAGAGAGAGACAGTGTATACAAACATACATCTATATAGGTACTTACATATAATCTTTGCTGGAACAAAATTTCATATCTCTAAAATTCTTAATGTTAATGTACTGTAATGCAAGAGTATCGTATTCTCATCTCAAGGTGATTATGTGAAAACATAAAAAGGTTTTCTCTAGACATATGTTTATAATATATGTATGTACCTATAAATATATGCCATGTTATTATTATGTACCTACATACTGTTGCTGTTCAAAAAAAAACAAAAAACAACCAGTATCTCCATTATTTACAGTCTTCTACATCTGTTGAGCTCAGCATCAGCTCTTTATAATGGGTGAACATTTCTTGATGACTGGCCAAATAGAAATGCTTCAAAATAGTTTGGAATAAAGTCTCTTTAGATTAACTTACACTGAAAGTAAGGAAAAGTTTGCCCTTTCCTGTAACATTGCTGTTTTGGGGATAGTTATTTTCCTTTGGACAGCAACAACATATCATCGCTATCCAAAGAAAAACAAGTATCTCCAAAATGGCAGCTTTACAGGATAGGGCAAAAACCTCATTTAACTTTAATGTAAGTCAGCGTAACCAGACATTGACAAAAATGGAGATACGTATTTCATTGGTCAGCGACAATATACAATATGCATGGGATATATTATTGCTAAATACAGGCACTGTATTACCTATAATACATATGGGATATATATATATATATGTGTGTGTGTGTGTGTGTGTGTGTGTGTGTGTGTGTTACAAATAGGTAGTTACTAAAATATATAAAACACACACACACACATATATAAATAATACATACATAATAAACATATGGGCATGTAATAAACATAAAATAAACATTATTACATATAAGCACTTACATCTGTATTATGCTTATGGAACAAGCTATTATTATGCTGTAAATATGTAGTTACATATATATATGATATATGTATTGCATGGCCTTCTAAAAACTGTAATTGTGCTGTGTTTCTGTGTGTGTATGTGTGTGTGTGTGTGTGTGTGTGTGTGTGTGTGTGTGTGTGTGTGTAGGCCTTTTGCTCCTCTGTTTTCTGATGACACTGTATGATGATCCTGAGTGACGCTGATGCAATTGACAAGCCACCCACCATCACGCTGACCATCATACTACTGCTGTTTTTCCTGTCACACTCCTAAACACAAGCCAAGAGGCAGTAAGGAAGAAAGAAAAGAGAGAAAGAGAGAGAGGGAAAGTGGGAGAGAGAGAGAGAGAGAGAGAGAGGAAAAATTGATAGACAGAGACAGAAGAAAAGAGAAGGATGGCCTTTAAAGAAATAAACGAGAATAGCACTTCCTCTGTCCTGAAGGAAGCCTTATAATTTGCAATAATGGCACGCCAATAGCAGAGCTGCTTCAGCAGAGAAATTACGGAGAGCGGCGGCGCGCACGTCTCTTCTTAGCTGGCAGAAACAGATCCATTGTGGACAGAAGTCTTGTTTACTTGGTAAAATGGCATCAATTAGGAGCGGCTGGCGGAATTAGCATATGCTCTTAATGCACTGGCCTCCCTTTCACGGCAGCATGGAGTGCTCTCATCGGCAGGGAAGGGACATGTTCAGCGAAAAATGGGAAAAGGTCAGGTGTCTGCCGCACACCGCCGATCAGATTCCTTTTTTTTCCTTCTTTTTTTTTCTTCACCAAACAGTCATGCATCCTCTCACCGGTTACTGTCATGTCCCTCTCTCGGACACATAACACCACAACGCGTCTAAGCATTTGGAAACGATCAGAATCAACAGTATTGACAGCAGACGTCTCATTGAATGTGGGTTATGTGACTTAGTAGTGTTTCCCAACAAAACGTTGCAACAGCTAAAGAAAATGCACAAGAAGTCACGTTTAAAGGTGTTATCTACTATATTAACATTTGAATAACAAATCAGTCCAGATCCAGAGTTGGAAATCCTTGGAAATTAACAATACAGACATTCAACTCTTCTAAGGGACCTGCATTCATTAATCCTGAATCCCCCAACTACATACCTTACAGATGAGTTTCAAAGGGGGTACACTGTGCACATCTCTTGTATTTATTTATTTTATTGCTTATTTTGTGTCCCTGAGGCAGATTATCGTGTTAATGTAGGTTCATGCACCAAAACCAGTCATAATAGTTTTTAATGTGACCATTTTCCATTCATCTTTTTATCCCTTAGAAATAAACAGTGTTTGTTGCTGTAAATTTGGTTTACTTTGGAAAAGCAAGAGAAATAGCAAGAAAACCCCAATGACTTGAACCTGTATAGATATAACTGAGTAATGACTTTGTAATATAAGGAGTTAATACAGGAGGAATAGTCCAGACAATATGGTGCTCCGGTGAGTTTACACATCTGAGAGTTGGCATTGAAACGTACTTTAGACTCACTGAGAACAAAGAAGTACGCAGATAAGAAATTAACAGCCAAATTAGTGCTGTGGTCAATATCTCCAGTGCTGGAGAGGGCTAATCAATTGCGGCGGTTAGCCAATTCATTTTAATTATTCATCACTTACCACCCACCAGCACGCCCGCTCATTTCCCCTTAAAATGCTATTTCATCGTTAGACTGGTGGTGGGTGTGAGTAAGTGTGTGTATGTGTGTGTGTGTGTGTGTGTAGACCCTCAATATCTCTGCTCCTTCTGCAGCCCCTCAAATTGACTGGTCTTGCACAGTTGCAGCCGTACCAAAAAAAAAAAGAAGAAGAAAAGGGGAAAAAAAAGAATCGTTGGTGTCAAGCCGCAGTTTACAAATATGACATCTCCTCTGTCGCGGCAGCAGATATGAAATATTGATTTATGTGCAGTAAAAGGTCTTATAAAAATGATCACATACACAAGAGGGATTAATGCGCGGAAGATCAATAGAAATTTCATTCTTGACGCTAGACTGTCACCTATGGTGAAATGCTAAAATAAAGAAATCAATATTATCTATGAAATGTCAAATTTATTATAATTATGAGGATGAGAGCTGGCCAAGTGGGTCCCAGGAGGTGTGGTGGTGGGGGGGATAGGTTAACCCCCCCCCCAG
>CM067480.1:30804670-30818188 GCA_034552555.1 Semaprochilodus insignis | reverse complement strand
TCCCTCAAGTCCCAACCTCACTGCCTGCCAATTTGAGTGCAATGTCAGTGCACTGGGCCTGCTGTAGAACTGCTGGGGCAAATTCCACGAGGAATATATAAGTGGCGGAGAGGGGAGCCTGTAGGTTGGGTAGTTAACAGCTGCTGGTGCAGAAAGACAGCTCCTCTGGCCTCTGGATGGAGACCTGTCTGTCCTCCAGACGTCCGTCACTTGAGGACGATGTCACAGAGGGCATGAAAGACCGCGAACGGGCCGCGGAGCTAAATACACGCTCGCCTTCAATGCCTATTGATTTCACCTTCCATTTCCAAAGAGGATGAACCCCGCCATGGTTCTAACAATGGAAGACTTATTGTAATCCGGTTAACCCCTTCAACTCTGGGCTTATTATTCAGTTATTAATCCTGAGACTCATTATCCAGTAGACTTTATGAATTAGAGAGTACTATGTAATGTATGTACTTACATATGATTAAATCATGCTCCTATGTTGGTCCTTAACTTTTAAAAGGATAACAAACTTCATAAATGTTTCCGCACATGCCACGTCCAGTGGTTATTACATAGAAGCAGTAGCTAGTGAGTAAAGAGTGTCTAGTGGAAGTACAACCCAACTATAATATATCATCCAAATATAAAGCCTGTATTCATTAAGCTGTAGGAGAAGTAGGACTGCTGGTTTAGGGTCAGATTTCTGATCTTCCTTACTCAAACAGAACCTACATAAGAAAGAAATACAGGGGAAAAGAAATATATTGTGCAGAATATAATAATTGATGAATTATAAAAGACTAGCATAATTCAAAACACAACAAAGCGACACATTAAAAACCATGATCAAGTTGGGTCCCCAAATGTATTAAAAGTGTTCACAACAGAAATCTTGTGTTTGTTCAGACTTTTCTATTCTTATCTTGTAGATGCCAATCAATTCTGGGGACTCGTTTTTTTGGGATGAAGAGAAAGTAAAACATTCATTGGAAATTCCCAACATCTTTGGCAGATCATGAGTTCAGATCTCTGTGATGCCACAACCATCCATGGCTCCAAGAATTCAAGACAGCATAACTGGCTTAACTCTCTCTTGGTGTAACAATGGAGGCTTGTAGGTAGGTTGCAGGTGTGAAGCAGCTTAATTTGGGGTAGTCCAACACTCACAAAAAATTGTCTATTGAACACTGAACAAAAATAATGTTCAGAAGCTGATTTTTTTAGCCCAGCTGGATCCAAAGCATAGTAGGTTCTTGAACACAAGCTGTGATGACATCAGTTGTTGAGGAAAAAGAAGTCAACAATAGTGACACCCAGTCGTCTACTGAAGAAACTCTTCTGCGCCTTCTTATCACCAGTAGTTGATCCGTGCTTGCCGTCATGTTCACACAGCCAGGAGTTGTTTCTGATTGGTGTGATACATACTCATCTACGGGCAGTGTGCCCCATGTTATTAGCTTACATTTTTTCCTTTTAATGGACCATATACTACATAATTTTTATATTTAATTTTTTCTCCTTGTGGCTATGGTCACATGCTCACATGGCCACAGTTCATTTTGCATGACCATTTACATGACCACAGCCTCTTTTTATCCCTTAAAATGAAACAGGCTGTTTTTATTACAGTGCCTTTAAGACTGGTCTGAGATAAATGAGCTCTGTTCTGATTGGCTGTCTTGCACTGAACCTCATTCACAAAAGCATTTAGAGCTAAAACATTCCTTAGAACTTCTATATGAATGGATACTGCTAAACTGCTGTAGACTGAGTATGTGGATCCATGTAAATGCATGAATTCAAAGCAGGTTGTTTAAGCAGCGTAGTTTCCATATATGGACTGGGGTTTGAATGGTAAGTGTTGAAACCTTATCAATGTTTACATATTACTTCTTGCAATCTGAAAACTGCACTCTTTTAAATTGTGATTTCAATATAAAAACTATTAATCCTTTAGCTGTACCTGGTAGCATAAAGGTGATGGGTGTGATCTAGCTCCCTGGTGGAATCATTATCATGACTAAATGGGAAATAAAAATTGGAGGAAACAAATTCTCCGTCCGTCTGCAAAAGAGAAAACACAGAAAGTCAATTACAGGAACATCCTAGAAATCCATCTTTGCAGCTTGCTAATCAAACACATTTCTAAAATCACATATTTTGGAAAACATCGGCATGGGCCCGCAGTCAGCCGTTGTTTTCGGACAGCAGCCATTAAAATAAACGACTGAGACTCAGCTGCATAATTCCTTTAACAACAGTGAAGCCATTACCAAATCAGCCTCTACACCTGAACAGAGCCAATAAAAGAAGCACAATAACCTCCCATTACACACACATGCACACCCAAACACATATGACTGCAGGCTTTAGAGCCGTGGTAAAAATAAATACTGTGAAAACCATGAAAAATCACGCTGAATGGAAACAGGAGACTTTCTTTTTTTCAAGTGCCCACTCACAGCTTATGAGACATGTGAGGCCTCCATGCTCTTCTAAAGCTCAATCAGCTACAGGCCGAGTCACAACTCTTATCTCAAACGTAGAGGCACAAGCTATATAAATACCTCACTCAATTCGACCAGTTTAATGCCACACAGACAGTTAATAGGCAGAGGGAGCGAGAGAGAAAGAGAGAGAGGTGGGATTGGGAGGGGTAATGGGACATCTTGTAGTCGCAATTCAAAGAACACTAAATCGAATTCAGGAGATCAGAACACGGCAGATAGACAGCAGTTTATTCGGCAATTCCAGCAGGCTTATAGAGCAGGGCAGATGAAAGAGGAGTTTGAGGGAGAAAGACGGAGGAATGAGAAGAGAGAGAGAGAGAGAGAGCAAGAATGACTGGATAGCAGTGACCGTCAAGGAGGAAGCTGTAGCAGCTCTTCGATAAGCCTGCAGATGGACAGCGGTAGCAGCACTGCATCTCCGGAAGGTGCTGGAACTTATCAGCTCGTGATTATCCCCAGAAGCGCCGATTAGCTGATGCTCCTTCAGCTCAAAAGCACTCAGCGATGAAAAACAGAGCTCTATACTGCAGCAAGTCACATATTAGTGACCTGTCTGGGCTGTCAGTGCAACCATTGGTCCCTATGGCCAAATACTCCAGGGCAGGGATCTTCAACTAAAGGAAATGGGGCACCTTCACACATTCCATCACATAACAATTTATTACAATAAGAGATAAATATAGCAATTCTATCATTCCAATAAGACTTAGATATAGTATTTCTATTATCTCAATAAGAGTTAAATATAGTAATTATATTATTACACTAGGAGTTAGATATAGTAATTCTTTTACCACAATAAGAGTTAAATATAGCAACTATATGATCCCAACCAGAGTTAGATACAGTATTGCTATTATCACAATAAGAGTTATATATAGTAATACTATTATCACCATAAAAGTTAGATATAGTAATTCTACCTTCATATCACATAACAATTACAATTTAGTCCTAAAGCTCAGCGTATGATTATTTCATTCATTTGAAAGAAGTAATGCTACTAAAATAGAGCGTGCATGTGCTGCTGAGGCATCGGGTCAGATTTTGTGGAAGTTTGCCAAGTTTGCCATGTCATACACATCTCTGTGTAATAATGTCACAGATACAGGTTCATAACAAGAAGGTCTGACTCAATGTTTAGGTTTTAAATGCTTGATTAACATTATATTGATGTAGATATTATCACAATATATACATATACCACTTGGAAGACTTCTTCAACAAGAGTTCTCTTTGAATTTTTGTAATTGACATAGCAAAATGTTTTTCTGCACACTGGGTGCAAATATATATTTCCACCAGAGAGGTCCCCATATAGTGTAGCTTTAATTTTGTCTGCATTTTTTTTTCTGCTAATAAATATTTACATCCAACAGGGAAGATTTGCTCCATCCCTACAACGTTTGATGGTTGTCCATCATAAGCTGTATAAACTCAGCTAAGGCTCATGATTATGTTGGCTAAAGCAGAATCAAAGACCTGCTTGCAAGAGGAACCATTAAACAGAGCCTAAAGCAACTTGAACGCTCCACACTGAGCAGGCAGGACTGCAGTTTAGCTGTAATTAATTTAGCTATGATACTGGTTTAAACATTAGTTAGTTAGTTAGTTAGTTAGTTAGTTAGTTAGTTAAATCTGGATTGTGTCACACTGACACTGGAATTAAGAAATGAATGCAATTATCATCAAACAAATCCACTGAGGACACAGAATCTCATTTTGTCAACACTTCAATAACAACCCACATTAACTTCAGTCTTGTTCTGCAGGAACACCAATTTTACCACAACAAGAGTTAGATATAGTATTTCTATTATCACAATAAGAGTTATATATATAATACTATTATCAACATAAAAGTTAGATATATTAATTATATTATCCTAATAACAGTAAGATATATAGTAATTTTCTTATCACAGTAAGAGTTCTCTGCCTCACCTGTGTCTTATTCTACACAAACGCCAGATTAAGAGAAGAGAACATTAGAGAAGACCACCTCACTACTGGCCACCTGGTAATTTCTAAGAAATAAAATGCATTCTGTATTGACCAGCACTTCTTCTTGTCCAGAACAAATTCAAAATTTCTGGCGATATATAGACCTCTAAATGTGGATACCCGTGCAGTGACACACTGAGCCAACAGCACAATGCATAGCATACACATCATGAGTTTAGAAATTAGGATAAGAAGTTAAGTGATATTTTCATGGGAACATTCCATATTAATTTCCTCAAACTTCAATCACAGAACACATTCAAACACATGACTTGGTCACAATGCAGGTCATGTATGGTGATCTCAGAATAGAAATACATCGCTCCTCTACCCCACATGGAGCTCCATTCTTCTTTAACCGCCGTCTCTGCATGTATTCCTGTGAGAGTAAGAGCAGATCTACTGTTAGAGGCCATGGAGAGTTGTCTGTATGTTTGTGCTTATATTGATTTGAACAGGCTTTTTCTTTACAGACTGCACAACAACACGACAAGCACTTCTCAGCATGGAACAATGCAAACAGACACAGATAGATAGATAGATAGATAGATAGATAGATAGATAGATAGATAGATAGAACAAAAACTATTTGTAATATATAGGAATTCTTCAAAAAAGTACAAAATAGAAACTGAGACTGTGGAGGTTGGAGGGGGTTAGAGTGATGTTAAGGGTCTGTGACTGAGAGGGGACCTAAAAAAATATTAATTATCATTATTAATAGTATCTATTATTTACAATGTATTTATGAAACTAACAGCTTTCCTTGTTTTTGTCAAAAAGTAAAAATCTTTTATTGCCTCACATGAAATTCACATGAAATGGTTCAATCTTGCCCCTAAACTAGGTAAAACAGTGTTCACTAGCGGTGGAGTTTAAAATCTGAGTCTCTAAAAAGGAAAGAAGGAAAAGAAAGACAGGAGACAGAACAAAATGGTGATAGTGTTTCACAAATAATGGGGGACATAGTCAGTGAATGGTGGAATTGACCCTTTTGTCTTAGTCCGCAGTGGCTGATGGTGATGCTAGAGGAATGGTCAAGTGGTCACCTGATTTTGTATGAATTGCTTGATAGAAATTAGGCTGTTAGCTTTGTCCACGAGCTAACAGGTTAATTTCTACCAAGCTATTCATACTAACTCAGTTGGCCCTACCTGGTGGATTAAACCTATTGATTTGGTGACCATTTGACCTTTCCTCTAGCGCCATCATCAGGTTTTTTCATTTCCATTTCAGCTTTTATAGCTGCTTATTTTCTAATTAGTATATATACTTAGTTCAGTGTTTTTTTGACATTTTATAGAGATTATTAATTTAATTTATTTGAAGAGGCTACTGTCTTTAAATTTATTGAGGTCACTAATGTGAAAATAATAATGATAAATCTTCAAAAACCTTTGAATGATAAAAATAGAAACAATAAAAGTGAACATCATGCACTCATGCATTTAATCAGTTTTGTCAGTGACAATTTAATATGTATAAAATATAAAACATCAACAATTTGCTTTTAAAATATTAAAGAAAAAGCAGATTTGGAAGGAATCTCTCTTGAATGACTGAATGTCACCTCCCTACCCCTGGAGGGAGGCACAGTTTGGTCCCCTGCTTGAGGGACCCTGTGTGGTTTTGAATGCCACCTGCTATTTTTTTATGCATTGGCACTTTGTTTCACCTTCATCGTCTCTGAGTTGCCTGGTTCAGTCCAGCTGACCAGAGTCACCCTCTACATCCTGGACCAGTCTCCTCCAGATTAGGGTCAGCGCCCCAGTCGCTCCGGTTGCTTCCCTCGCCTTTAAAGTTGGGTGCGGCCCCCGGAGCGGTGGGCTTGGTTATGCGGAGCTCCTCTGATGAGCTGCTTGTAGAAATATCCTCCTGGTGCGCTTGCATGAGCAGGTCAGCCCAGGGGTCAGCACAAGGGTCATCCCAATCCTGCAGTATGTGTCTCTCTGTCCTAAACTTCAATGGCTGCCATTCCGCAGAGTAATCTACCTGAGAGCCGGGCCTGTCCTCCAGGGAGAGCCGTCGAAGGCCGTGTGCAAAGTCAGGGTCAGCTTAGATTGTGTTTCTGTAAGGCAGAAGGCTCACAGGACCTACCATGCTTTGCATCTGGGAAACTGAACTCTACAGAGGAGACAATAAAAGTTCTAAACTTTAATGTACGCTAATGTAATGAGATTGCTTTTCAAGTCATATTGGATCTTTTCTATTGGTGCATGTAGAATGCAGGTTAGCTTGTGTTTAAATGGCATAAAAATAAATAACAAATAATAACAACAACAAATAAAACCCAGGGGAAATCTGAAATCTTGATTTGACAGTAATTAAATATGCTTTAATAGACCAGACTATTCCATGTATTCCAAATTACATAAGCGGCTAAATATTAGGAGTCACTGGAGCCACTTGAGTTATACTTGAGTGAGACATCATTCTTCATCCTTAGAAGTTTTATTCAATATTTCAACATTTCAATATTTCAACATTTCAATATTTTAACATTTCACTTATTAATTTTTTGATAACTAAATTCTAAATATTCTAAAGCTAAACAGCTTTCTCTGTCAGGTTCTTCATTCTAGATGCATCTAAAATTTCGCAGCTTTTATTTAAAGCAGTGATCCACAAATGGTGCCATCGAATGAGTTTATTCAACATTGTTTTCTGATGTCTACATAGAAGGTATGCAACTTTGAAAAAAAACTGCTCAGATGTGGTTTTACACGCCTATTTACCCTCTTTGATTTAGCCAAGGAATGAATAGAGCTGGTTTCCCTATTTTGGTGAGCTCATGAATAATTTGATAAGCTCTGCTCTGATTGGCTGGTTTGCCACAAGACTGATCACAAAAGCAAAGTTAAAATATACACAGACAGGAACAAAAAATGAACTTCCATGTAAATAAGCTAGGCAATCATACTACTGTATTTAGTTAGCTTTGCTAGTTACTTGCTAGTAGTTAATCAGTGGAACTGCTCCTCTCTTTAAGTCTGACAGTTCACCTTCTGGGAAGGGCATGAAAAGTGCTGACATCTTCACACCATTGAATAGTACAAAGAGTTCTCCACATAGTCTGCCATTTACAGTATATTGCTCTTGCTCCATTGTTGTATGCAAATTTTGTAGGGGGCATAAATATGAAGGTTTGAATGTTTGTTACTTTAAGATTTTGATAATTGACCCATTTTAGCATTCTCTTTTGCAAATGTGGTGATTTTGTATGTAAAGGAGAAGACACGCTTTCTCAAGTTTAAGTTACAAGTCTCAGTTTCTCTTTATTCAACTCCTTATTCAACTACACTAGTTGTATACAGCTTCAATACCTTTAAAGTTGCATGGGACAAACATTGCAATCAACGCTTCTATACTTTTGAATAGTAGTTTATTTATCATGTGTAGTTGTCAACAACAACTTCACTGTCACTGAATACTCCCCCCGCCACTGATGTCATGTAGCATGTGAACACATTCACTGACATAGACATTACCAATACAGTGCAGGAGCCTCCGTCCGCTTTATAATCTGTGCATAAACCGTTACAGCATATCAGTCACTCTCCCCAAGGGAGGCAAATATATTTCACAGCTTTAAAAGAGACAGACTGAAACAGTGAGTTCCTATCCAGGACACACACACACACACATGCTCCTGAAGGAGAGGCCACATGTTATTTGCAATGATCCAAAGCATCTTGTCTTGTCCTTTTCACACACTCGCAATGAATTATGTATCCAGCATGATTTATAGGTCTCAGTATTCTCTCTCTCTCTCTCTGTCTCTCTCTCTCTCTCTTTCTTTCTCTCTCACACAGACAGATTTTCCACAGGGAGTCGAGAGGGAATACCAAAATTGCTCAATTTAAGAAAGTAATTAAAACCATCCGTGATCAATATTTATCTGCAGCGGATGCCATTGGGAGGTGGGTGGGTGGCGTTAGCAGGACTATAAGATGGACAGTGCTCACAGCAAAATCAGAAAAAATAATCTCCCATAGAAAAGAAAGAAAAGAGATATCCTTATTGTCTGTATAGTTACTTCTACACAACAATGAGTTCAGATGGAAAGACAAAAGCACTTTTGGTTATGTTCCTCTGGCTGCTCAGATGTTTCTCCTCAGCAAAAATCCCAGTAACTGGATACATAGAAATCTCGATAAAGGCCCGCATTGTGCTTAGATTTGCCAAGAAACTCTCATCTCTCATTCATCTCTCCTGTATCTTATCTCTACTTTTAATCTAAACGTATTTCTTCATGCACAATCATTTTTCTTCTTCTTGCCCAGTATCAGATAAAAGGCACTACGCAAATACCTTTTCCAAATTCCTGGCCTCCAAGGTACAACATTCACTGGTCCATACACAAACATTGTTCGTCCATTACTTTCTTTACAAGTTCCATTTTATCCATCTGTTTGTTGATTCGTCCATCTGCACATCTCTTTGTCTGTGACTTTTTCTGTCAGGTTAGCATTACATAAAAGCTGGATAATGACAGTACTGTATGAGAGGTGGAGCGGGCTAGGAGTATTGAATGTAGAGTTGTCAATCAAGCTGCTCATTAGCCACACCCACAGAGTTCTCAGATTTTCGGTCTGATGTTTTATGATATTAATGTTTTATATTTTTTTCTTTCCAGCTTTTCTGGATGTTTAATGTAGCGCTCAAGCTCATATTAACATGTTTAATATTTTACTCTGAGACTTACTAAGGTCTACTCAACAGAAGTGTCCTACCACTGTCACTTTAATATGAAATGATTTGTGACCAGGTTGTGAGTTTCCCTATTCACCAGCTATTCACCATATAACTAATGTTGTATTGTGAGGAACGACTTGATAATTCCTGTGTTTATGTTTTTCCAATTTCCGTAATAAATCTAATCTAACCTGCCTCCCACCAGGTCCCTCTGCCAGGAAACTGTGCAGCAAAGGTCAGTAAGCCACGCGCCTCTCTCTCCTGCTGTAATTGACCAGCTCAGCCGTTTAGTGATCATCACCACCCCCCTCTCCTCAGCATAGTGGGGGGTCCAGCCATACATCAGCTCTCACAAGGACAGGAACCAACTAGTGGCCATGCTCAGCAGGGGGGCTGGTGATTTTCTGTATGATTTCTTAATTGACAAGTTTAATTGGCTGAAGAGGATAAGAATGAACAGAGCTCGATGGAGGCTGAATGGGCTTCATGGTGAGTCACAGTTTCAGAAGTGCTTCAGAGTTAAACGTGCAGCAAGGTGGCGCTGTGAATGCTTTCGGCTATACAATTACATATGTGTTAAAAGTGTCATAAACTGGAAAGCCTAAGGTCACCATGTCCGTAGCCTAGTGTCAGAGACCTGGGGTGTGAAGTAGCTCCAATTAATACCTTTAATAAGAGCATTAACATTGGCATTTCTGACCCAGAACTGATCTTTTAACATCAGTACCTGACCTCACTAATGCTTTTGTGACTGAATGCATTCAAATCCTTATAACAATGTTCCAACATCTAGCGCAAAGCCTCTCCAGAAGCATAGAGGCTGTTACTGCAGCAAAGGGGAAGAAAATAAACTCCCTATGTAGAAGAAACACTGGACGAGCTATGTAGCTGTGTGTACCTCAGGGGGAAAGACATATTGTGTAACATATATCACCTGATAACTGGTTTGTTTCCCTTTTCTCTTTTATTTTTGTTTTGTTTTTTTCTCTCTCTCTCTCTCTCATTTATTTTCTATAAAAGTGATATGTTAACTCTCTCTTGGTCATTCCCTGTAGGCAGTTTACAACTTTGGGAGCTGTAAACACCTAAACAGCTCTAAACACATTGACGTTTCATGATAATTAGGCCAAAACAATTCAAAACCCAGAAGATTTTCTTCTCACCTGGAAAAGTTTGGTTGAAGATGGCAGAGTCTCCTGGGCCAGTTTGAGGTATTGCCTCTCTAAGGTGGGATTTACTAATGGCTTCTCATTGTTAAGAAATTCCCCAATTAATTGGGTTTTATCAGCGTTGTTGGTAGACTGCACCCCATTAACAACAACACCGTGAAGGTACCATATCATTGCCATCCTCTTATTGTTTTTTTCTTTTTTATAATTAGGCCAAACAGCAGGAAAAACGGGAGTTCCTCTGCTCTCCTGAAAGGCTTTCCTGCTGGAGATTTCCTCAGCACTACCGATATGTACAAGTACCATTTTAGCCCTTTCCCCCCGAGGTGCATCTCCAACATAAGCCCAGTAAATTCTCCCCACGTGTACAGATGGTGAGATGTGATGATGACTTTTTGACTCGGACGGCGCGCAGGTCTCAGCAGAGGGAGCGCTGGACTCCGAGGCTCACTCTGGTCGAGCGGGAAGAGGATTTATTCTCTTGTTCCTCCTGCTTGTTTAGAGCAGTCAACAATGCCAATCGGCCAGGGAGAGAGATATTGAGGGAGAGCCACGGCTAGGCAAGCACAGACATTTATTTAGTTGTTTTATTTGTTCTGTCTCTTTATCTCTCCCTCCTACACACACACAGGCGCACACACACAGACAGCACTAATAACACGGGTCTGACCCCTGCCAGGGTTGCTGTGGAGTTCCTGACTGCTTCGGGCCGAATCCACTCATCAAAATCTGTCTACCATCTCTAGCAATGACTGGTTATGTCTCCGTTATCTTGAGAAAAATGGATGTACAACACTTTATCACCACACTTACCACATCAGCCAGCGGTGCACTAAAGATCATGCTTTAGGTTCATATTAATAAATTAACATATGGTAAAACAATCCAATAGTTCAACTCTGTAACTATGTTAAAAATGTGAAAATTGAAAACAGAGATCTTCTACATGTACACATTGCTCTAAGCAGATCTTCGACTGCTGCTGTATTTGAAGGCCTTTGATGCTGCCAGATGAAACATTAGCAGGCCTGAATCAATAAGTGAAATTAAGGCTGTTGATTATTTGTTAATGCAAGTAGTACATACTGTATACATCACCTCATGCATTACTTAAACGGCCTTTATCCACTGTCACAAAGAAATTGAAAGAAATTTTAATGGATTGTACAATAACAATAACAATTCACAATAACAACAAAATGTTTGTAGGTAATTTTGGAGCAATTCTTTCGGTGCATTCATGATTAAATTTAAACACATTGGGTGCATTTACACATACTTAATCATGTGATCAAAATATTTACATGCATTTGAGTAATCAGACAGTGTAAAACTTTAGGTCAACATAACTAGGGCAATAATCAGATTTCTGCTTTGCTACCAGCCAATGAAATCACAGAATACAAATCAGTTTCCCCACATTTGCAGACTGAGAAATCCGAGAGAAATCAGAGTAACAAAATATACATCCCCTTAAAAACCTGATTAATGAGCTCAAATCCAGCTTTCTTTATTGGATCTCATTATCAGATTTCTAGACCATAATCTGATGTAAGAAATCAAACTATGCTGTTTACATGATTATGATTAGATGAATAAAATTATGATTAGATTAATAAGTGCATGTAAAGACACTCAATGTAAAGGACAGCTGACATTTTTCAAATTTTCAAATTCGTGTGTCCAAATTGGAGACACACGTTTTTTTCTAAATATGATAATTTGTAATCAATGTAGCATTTATGTGTTTGTTTGGAAAGCTCTTATTTGATTCTGCTGGACACAAAAGGGTTAAAATCTTAAGATGCCATGAATGCTAAACATCCCTCTAGACCAGGGGTTTCCAATTCATTCCCAGTCCTGGCAACCCCATGCTCTGCACATTTTTCTAATTTTTTTTCACAAACACATACTGTGGGGCCACTAAAACTGGGAATGGGATCAAGTGCTCTAGGCTTTTTCTGGAAGTTTCTAGATCTCACTAGGGAATGTCACTGCAGCTTTATGTGATTACTGTTTACTGAAAGCATCACGGTAAAACAGCAACAGAAAAGGTAAAACGTGTATTAATATCTGTTGCAGGCTTGCAGGAAATCATATAATTGCAATATTTTTACAAGCTACACTTACCTAGAATGGATGACAATTCCATAGTACACATAATATAAATATCAATATAATATGATAGCAAATATACCTTTAGAAATCCTATAAGAGTACTAGCAGAAAAGCAACATAATGTGGGTGTTTTCTTTTATTGAGGTTTTGGAACTTGTCATGCAAATCGAAGACCTAGCTCTAACAGTCATGCTTCAGCACTAAATATTTTGCATGCTGTATGTAGTCGAGAGGCTGCTTTAAATGTTATTGCACCCCAAACAGTAAATAGCTGCCAATTATATGCGGCAATGAATGGGGACACAAAAACATTAAGGCCAATCTTTCCACTAATTGCAATCAAGTATGTTTACTCAGTGATACTCCAAGGAGTTTTTTCATTAGACTTTAATGAACTCATTCTATCTCTCTCACTCACTTGGTCTCTCAGCTCTCTCACCACATAATCAGTCAACAACTGCTCTAAATGCTTTAAATATTTTGGTAAAGGCTTCTGTCATACCGTTAAAAAGACATCTGCACATCTTTTCTCTAGGCCCGAAAGCAGCTTAAGCCCAGTCCCTTTCCTGAAGCCCATAAAGCAGACCAGATTAATTGAAGAGGAATCACCAGACTTTGGGAAGCATGTGAAGAGGCCATATTAAGCATAGTTAATGAGTAGCGCACCTTATTGGAAAAGATGTGATGCCCTCGGGGTGAGTGTGAGACGCCGGCCGCCCATAAACCAGGCGTTAGAGAGGAATAAGTGCAGAGAAAATCAGCAGTCTAGCCTTTTATGTGTCTCTGAAAGAGAGAGAGAGATCGAGAGAGAGAGCGAGAGAGAGAGAGAGAGAGAGAGGAAGGGAGGGAGGGAGAGAGAGAAAGAAAGAGAGAGAGAGAAGTAGTCATAAAGAAAAGAAAAAATAAAGAAGGTAGAATAGAATATAAAGAAGAGAAAAGAAGAGAAGGAAAGAGAGAAGAGAAGAGAAGAGACGAGAAGAGAAGAGAAGGAAAGAGAGAAGAGAAGAGAAGAGAAGAGAAGAGAAGAGAAG
>CM067480.1:30746473-30784677 GCA_034552555.1 Semaprochilodus insignis | reverse complement strand
ATATATATATATATATGTGTGTGTGTGTGTGTGTGTGTGTGTGTGTGTTTTCACATATTCCTCAATTTCGTTATTGCCAGTTACAATAGTTAGCTAGTTTTCCCCTTGTCATGCAGCGAGGTCAAGCTGGGTAAGAAAGTGCTTCCTTAAAGATATGTGAAGCCATCACTGCTTTTCAAACTGCCCACACAGCATTATTAAACTATTAAATTCAAGCACTTTCCTCTGCTTCGAGGTGGCATCATCTCATAACGCAATCCTTATTGTCCACCAGCAAGCTTGGAACACCCTCACACAATACACAGACAGCTAAAACAGTAATAACTTATCACTATGAAGGAGGATCGGGTCTACCAACTTATTCTACTCTGGCTTTCAGAAACGGACTCTGACTCAGCTCATACTGTAAGAACAACCATGGCGGTGTGGGGCCGGAACTTGTAACAAGATGCCGCTCTGGGTGTTGACTAACCAGAAAAGAGTGGGCAAGCTGGCCAATCAAGAGAAGACTCTGCTTATCAGGAGGCGGGGCTTATGGACACAGGCGCTCTAACAGAGCGTTTCAGACAGAGGGTGAATACAGGTGTACTGTATATCAAATCTAAATTGAAGCTTTGACATATTTTCTGGCAGACCCCAAAAATAAAATTATGAACAGTGAAAATAAGCATAACAGGTTCCCTTTAGTAGAGTAACATTTTATTCCAAATTATTTTGATCCATATTTATTGATCCATTTGTCAAAAAAATCACATATTGAAAAGGCTGCTGGCTTTTTCTGACAAAAAAAGAAAAAATATATGCAGATCAGAAGTTTTGATATGGTGCTGTCAGTTCAAGACCTAGGAACCAACAGTATACTTTCTGCTGTCTTTGCACAAGCCGATGAGTGGTGCCCCTGAGACTTGGCACCGCACATCTCCCTGAGCTCCAAGACAACATCCAGCAGCCCCTCCACCCTTTAGCTTCCCAGATTTGAGACACATTTAGTCTGGAGTGAAATTGTCCTCCATTAGATAAAATGGAAGCCCTCTCACCTGGAAGCTCATTGGGCTGGTTGTTCTGAGACCTCAGCAGTAAAAGCACTGTATTGAGGTGCTTAAGGCCTGAGTGGGAGGCATTAAAAGCTGTGATTCCCCCTAACGCACTGATCGGAACACACTCCAAATCACTTCTGTCTGCTCTTAAGACAGCCGTGACCTCTGCCCCTGGCCACTGTTGCCTTTTAGCCTATTGCTCTAATGCAGGAAGCAAAAATCCTAAACTGATGACATCATTGCACACACAGAAACTGAAGGACAATGTTAAAAGAAATGGAAAAATGTACAAACCTACTTAGCTGCTTCTTTCAGCTTTAAACTGGGGATTAAATATTAAAGCCTGTTAAAGATTGCAACAAAGATTTTAATCAAGATTGGGAAAACACAATAGCAGAAGATATCATGACTTGGTCCCACCTCTAAAGCTTCTTCTGGGTTTTAATTACATCAGCATGCAGCGATTGCCCAAACTTGTTGACTTTCCTGCTTAACAGTGATGAAGACAGGTGAGGAGTCTGGTGATTTTGGGGTCCAATTATTGCAAAGTATTTCCTTCTCTGGCTTGATTCATGACTTCATCAGCAATTAGACAATGTTGACCTGACTTTCGTCACATACCTGCTGACTTTAAGAAGTCATGCAGTTGCTAGTGTACCGAAGGCCAAGGTATTTTCTTCTTCAGTAACAATGAAGGAACACATGATGAGCCAAAACATTATGGCTACTCCCAGGTGAAGCAAATAACATTGATTATTTCATAAGAACTTTGCTTGTCATGGTCGGGGATATACTGTTGTAGACAGTACACAAACAGTCAGATGAGTCCCATTTGCTGTCACATCATGTGGAGGGATGGGCACATGTGTGCTGCTTAGCTGGGGAAGTGATGGCACCAGAATGCACTGTGAGAAGAAGACAAGCCAATGGAAGCAATGTGATGCTCTGGTCAGTGTGCTGTTGGGAAATCTTGGGCTCAGGCATTCATGTGCACCTGTGGCATTAATGTAACAGGTATGATCCATGGTTCCACCTCCTTGTCCTGGTCCTGAAGATCTACCACGCTCAGCGGTTCAGGTCCAACATAGCAGGCTGTAATAACAAGATGCCTCTGACAGGTTCCATTGCTTGCAGCAAGTGTGTCAGATAAGGGTTGGAGCTAAACTGTATGTGTCTGATTGAGCATCTCTTGGATTGATGCAACAAGTCTGATCCATGGTGGCTCCATCTCCTTATCCTGGGCCTGAAGATCTACCACCCCACATAATCCAGGTCCAACATACAGAGTCTATAAAAACTCTTGGTACTAGAGTTACTGATCAAGTCACTAGAGCCATATTACAAATTGTCATGTTTAATCATCTTTCACCTCCACCCCCACCTCCGTCCCCCTAACCAACCCCTTCCTGCCTGCCTATCACCTAAACCCCACCTACAGAAACCCCTCCTGATACTATGTTTTCACTATGTTTCACTAATACGTCACAGTACAAAAGGAAAATAACTTCCTGCTCACATTTAAGCTTAAGGTAGTTTGGTTTCATGGTTCCATTCTTTTTCTATTGAGCCGCTACTGTATTGTTGCAGGCAACCATCCGAATAAACAAACGCCTCTGCTTGTATACTCACTCAGATTCTGATCAACGATCCGCACCTGCCAGTCATATTGTCTTATTTACTCGAACAACAAAAACGTTGAGCCGAGAACGCAAATATTTCTTGAGCACATCCCTCAAGAGCTACGTCCAGACTACAAAACACAGATGTTAGGAGACACGCCTCAGACACTCACATTGATCTGAATACTACCGAGAATAAAAACGGCAAGTTTGACTAAATAACCTATGTGGGCGAGAATAAAAAGTGATTGTTTTTCTTATAATCTCTCATATTTATCTACGGCAGAAGTAGTTGAGTTAAGAAAGCGTGAGAGCACACAGACTCATATTCCCACAAGAGCATTCAGACTGCAGACAGCCAATATCTTACACTATTCATGGCACATTAATTAAAGCGGAAGAAAAGAAATATCTCTCAAAGGATGTATTCTACATCTTAACACCATATAATAAAAGAAGGATCTCTCACTGATCCGTCTAAACATTTACGTAATCCATACTACTCATATCAGTCCCATTATAGCTCTTCCTATTTCCTGGGGTTTAAATATACCTCCAGTACACCCACCCACTCCCCCCCCGCCACCGTCCTCATCACCTGTTCTCACCGCACTGATAGCACACCGGCGAAGCAGAGACAGGAGCTAACAATACAGGCTACAAGTTCCTTTGGGTGCAATTACAGCGTCTCTGTGTCTGCTGAAGAGCAGGACTTAGCCGAGGGGACGCCCCCATGAGCGAGACGATTTAGTTGTCGCGACTCAGTGATGGGATGCCCCTTTCACAGGCTAACTCGGCCGCTCCCCTGAGGGAGGGCATTATAGTGTCCGGCTCGAAGGGCCGATAAATCAATCGCAGTTAACAGTCCTGGCTCAGGAGATTGCAGATAGCCTCTCAGTAAAAACACCCCAGCGTCTGAGGCGCAAGATGCTTAAAGCATTTTTCACAGTGTGATGGTGACCAGTGAGTGTCCTGGATTGAGTACATGTGTTGCACTGTTAGAGTCAGTGGTGTACAGTAGCTGAGTAAGTGTAATGTGTTAGTGTATTGTAAGTAGTGTTTTGGTGTACAGTAAGTGTAATGTGTTAGTGTACCGTAAGTAGTGTGTTGGTGTACAGTAACTCCGTAGGTGTAATGTGTTAGTGTACTGTAAGTAGTGTGTTGGTGTGCAGTAACTCAGTAAGTGTAATGGGTTAGTGTACTGTAAGTAGTGTGTTGGTGTACAGTAACTCAGTAAGTGTAATGTGTTAGTGTACTGTAAGTAGTGTGTTGTGTACAGTAACTCAGTAGGTGTAATGTGTTAGTGTACTGTAAGTAGTGTGTTGTGTACAGTAACTCAGTAAGTATAATGTGTTAGTGTACTGTAAGTAGTGTGTTGTGTACAGTAACTCAGTAATTTAATGTGTTAGTGAATTGTAAGTAGTGTTTTGGTGTGCAGTAACTCAGTAAGTGTAATGTGTTAGTGTAGTGTAAGTAGTGTGGTGTATAATAACTCAGTGAGTGTAATGTGTTAGTGTACTGTAAGCAGTGGGTTGGTGTACAGTAACTCAATGTAATGTGTTAGTGTACTGTAAGTAGTGTGTTGGTGTCCAGTATCTCAGTAAGTGTAATGTGTTAGTGTACTGTAAGTAGTGTGTTGGTATACAGTAACTCAGTAAGTGTATTGTGTTAGTGTACTGTAAGTAGTGTGTTGGTGTACAGTAACTCAGTAAGTGTATTGTGTTAGTGTACCGTAAGTAGTGTGTCGGTGTACAGTAACTCAGTAAGTGTAATGTGTTAGTGTACTGTAAGTAGTGTGTTGGTGTACAGTAACTCGGTAAGTGTAACGTGTTAGTGTAGTGTAAGTAGTGCATTGGTGTATATTTAATTCCAATACATTTCAAAGTCTAATATTTTACTGTTTACTCCTCCATATTATGACCAAATCTGTTCTTTCTTTTGACTTACGTGAGCATAAAACCATAACATGTCCTAACGAATGAGATGTGAAGTGAGCCCACCAATCAGGGTACACCAGGTTTGAGCTTGTCTTGGGCTGTTGGACAGAGCTTGGTTCGAGCTAATGGAAACTGTTCTCCTTCAGTGTTCTGTGCTTATGATCATTGTAATAGACATCAGTGTCAGACTAATTAATGAGCTTCTATTAAAAGACTGGTGGACCGAGAGTGACACTACTCTGGGTATCTCTACTGTATCTCAACTACATGGTTTGTGTAGTTCGTCGACCTCTGGTTAACGTACTAGTTGTAGATATCACTCAAACTACTTCTACGTATGGGTCACCAATGAAAGTGTACATGTTTACTAGATTAAAAGTGGGGTCATCAGTTAAGCTTTCAAGTTAGTAACAGCCAAATGCAGCCAGTCCCTTTCAGCATCCCCAAAAAACCCCAGTACAAACGTATGCTTACAGACAATGCTAGTACGTGCTTGTGATTACTTTGGTAACAATTATATGATGACATAAACAGACATCAACTAGCTAGCCAACACCAGAAGTTAGTTAACATTACTACTTTGTCAGCTAGTTCATCAGAACCTAGAGCTCAAACTACAGAAAAGCCTGATAATTTCATGTCTGTAATTTTTTGCTCATTTTCATCTAAAAGAATCAATGTTTTTGTTCATAAATGTAATTTTTGATACAAACTTAATAACAACCTATGATGTCTTGGCTTTGTTAAAACACTCTTTATTCTGGCCAGAATAGCCATGTTTTGGCTTTTGTATCAAGAGATTAATCCAAAAGTGGACATTTATTATCAGCTTGCCGTTTGGCAAGTGAGAACTTCACCCTTGTAATCTTTACGCCTTTGATGATCTGAAAACCCAGTTTTGACTAGGAACTCTGACTGTGTGGTACTAATCCAATATGAGTTATACAAACCAGTAAAGAATATTTATATCAGTTTTAAAGGATCGAGGAGTCAGTGATGTTGAAACAATTTTTCCTTATACTTATTAACACTATCTGCCATGGTTTTAGGTGGTCCTGTAAACAGCACATTAATGTATTGCATTACCTCACAGTTTACTCATGTACATAAAAAATAGTCACCTTGCATGTTTAAGGTGGTAGTAACTTCAGGCTCCTGCAGATGGCGCTGCGCGGGGATGATCGGGCTATAAATACCTGTCCGGTGTGAGTGACAGGATCCATAGATTGAGAAGAGGTTGTACAGTGCAGTGAATGTCTCGTTCCATGTGTGGAAAATGGCTCCAAAGCAGACGTTAATGATTGGTTAAAAGGAGTGACTGCATTTGGGTGTGTTAAAGGCCATAGTGTGAAGGAAGTCGCTGAATCTGCAGGTGTATGGAAGCATACGGTCATACGTGTCTACCAGCAGTGGCAAAAATCCCAGTCTACAGGAAACTCTCCTCGGAATTGTGCCAGGGAAGGCATCCACCTAATCTGGCCTCTATGTGCAGTTCTTTGATGCAAGAGTGACTGAACAAGTGTGTGTGTGTTTCCCAGATTCATCAGTTAGACACAGTTTCTTAGTAACATCATCATGTCAAAGCTCTTAATTCGAATAAAAACATGTGTCCTGCAATCGTTACATTTCTTTGTCAGATTGTGCAGTTCTTTTTAATGGGATCCATAAAACATATGCATATATCCTTGAAGGCTTATTATTCAGTTAAGACATAAAATAATACTTTATTTATATACTTTAATAATACTTACATATGTCAATTCTTTGCTAAAATTTGTCCATAGGCCTTGCCAAAAAATACGTTACTAAGCAGTCACTTGGGTGATACCCTTCTTGTTACTGGAGTATGGCCCTCAAGGGTAAGTCTTCAGTACCTTTAGTATTAGTAGCATATTATTTTACAATTATATTGTTAATGAAATGACTCCACACATCCTTGGTGATAAAAATATGTATCTTTTATCCTGGGAAAACTTGTTTGAAGTATACAGCTGAACCTAATATGTACCTGAACAATAACTTTTTTTCTGTCATTTCATGCACTTGCTGACCACCTCACAATATTCTACCAGCTGAACTAAAAGCAGCTCTAGTGTTGGAATATCAGTGCACTGCCAGCTAAACTAGAAAGACTACCTCAGAGCGTAGAAATCCAGTTCTGACGACTCCCACAACCTTCCCGCAGAGTTCAGTTTCTGCACAAACATGGACACTAACCTTTCTTTTCCTGCTGCTAGGCATGCGAAGGTGGAATGCAGAATCTCTCCATCCTTGATGAATTCTTGCAATGACTGCAGAGGGAGTCATTCACCCATTCTCATGATTTAAACCAGGAACCACTCCTCAGAGCACTCTCATAAGACATGGTGAACTACACTGCATGAGAACTTAGTAACAGTAAGAGTTGGGCCTGAGTGGTGCACACTGCTAAAAAGCTTCAGTTGGTTGTCTACCAACAACAGTGCTTATATATTAGGAGTCCCATTACAGTTTTGGATATACCAAGTTTTTAATAATAATAATAATGATGAGACATAAGGGTGTCACGCTTCTGGGCCTCTGACACTCCAAACTACATTACCCACAATCCATCTCCCCATGTAAAACTGCTTCCCTGCAATGTATATCATAATAAAACAGAAAATTCTTGAAAGTAATCCATAATGGGTTTTTAGATGAAACTCTATAGAACCACAACATGTGAGAGGTTATATTTAAATATTTATTTGTTTATTAATTGTCCATTTTACCATTTTACCAGTTACTCTGCACACTTTGTTTGTCCCCCAGGCCACAACAGAGTAGGTTTTATGTGGCTGGTGGATCATTCTCACCGCTGCAGTGACACTGAGGTGGTAGTGGTGGTGTGTTAGTGTGAGTTGTGCTGGTGTGAGTGGATCAGAGACAGCAGTGTTATTGGACACCTCAGTGTCACTGCTGGACTAAGAATAGTCCACCAACCAAAACTATCCAGCCAATAGCGTCCTGTGGGCAGCGTCCTGTGACCACTGATGAAGAACCAGAGGATGACCAACACAGACTGTGCAGCAGCAGATGAGCTATCGTCTCCGACTTTACATCTACAAGGTGGACCAGTAAGGTAAGAGTGTCTAATAGAGTGGACAGTGAGTGGACACAGTGTCTAAGCACTCCAGGAGCACTGATGTGTCTGATCCACTCACACCAGCACAATACACACTAACACACCACCACCACGCCAGTGTCACTGAAGTGTTAATTTCCTTGTCACTTGTCCCCTGATGTGAGATCAGGCGCAAACAGAAGAAAAGCATTTCTGAGAAAAAAGAAAGACTATTTCCTGCAATAGAGTGAGTTCCTATATACTCTATGCAACATCAGAGCAAAACAAACAAAACTGGAATACAGGAGAACCAGAGCACTGGGAGAAAAAAGGAGGAATAGAGAGAGAGAGAGAGAGAGAGAGAGAGAGAGAGAGATAGCTGCCCAGTAGGACATTTGGTGGTATGGAGTTAGAGGTGTGGTGAAGGTGACAGTGCCTAGCAGCAGCTGCCTCTCCACATTAGACCTCCCTGCTGTGTATGTGAGTATGGCTGAGTATTTATGAGTGGGCTTTTCACTGAAGCGTGCCTTTGTGTATGCGTGTGAGAGTGTGTGCACATGTTGGTGCTTAAAACTATGTAGTAATTGTTATGCATCAGAGTGCACGTGTTCACCTGGGTGTGTATAAACGTGCATACAAGTCCTTCAGAGTGTGTCAGTGTGCATGTACCTCTTTGCGTGTGTGTGTGTGTGTGTGTGTTGACTGGTGCCAAATTCTGCTCATGCTGTGGAAATGTCATGTAGGCTGCAGGCAGAGAGACTGAGCTCTATCCTGTGGCTGCTTTTAGTGGACACACTGGGGTCTGACCTGGACACCACAGCACATGCCAGACACACACACACAAAGACACATATAACACTTTATTACCAACAGGAGTGCAAAATACTTTAGTAACTGTCCTTTTTAATACATATGAGTGTCATTCTTTATAATATCTGTTCTTATTTTAGCAGTATTAAAAATGAATACTCATACTTTACTCAGTAAGATTTCCAGGAGAGAAAAAAACATACTTTTTACTCCTTAGATTTTAATGAGGACCTTGAACGTGCTTGTTTCAAAGGTTTGTTTTTGTGGTGGTCAGTTAGTTAAGTTTCCTTGCATTTGAATTGCATTGCATTCCTTGCATGTTCCCACTTTATATTGAGCCTCTGTAATAACTAAATAGTACACATGAACAATACCTGCAAAAACAAATTAACCTCTAGTGATATTTTTACTCCTACAGATGATTACAGTAAAGACCATGTGTAAACAGCAGTTTATACAGATGTATTTACACTTGTCCTGTTACACATGTGTGACTGTCTAAGAAATAATATGCTGTTGCAACTATCAAGATATCATTCGTGTGAATTTACATGAATAAAAGCTGAAACTGAAACGGAAGTAATCTGTGCTGCTGTAATACTGTAACACTGTAAGACTGTGAATATATCAGCAGTGCTTACACAGCATGCAGCATGCCTTGACAGTATGTAACTATGCATTTATTAAAGACACTTAATATAAAATAAGACTATTGTTCTCATTAAAGCATGCAAGCAAATTCATTTATTCAAATTGTCAAATTAAACTTCCATCAACTATGTTACAGAGCGCCTTTTTATGAGGACCCCCAGTAAGTTACTGCACCAGGCAGCATGCTATCACACACCACCAAACAAAGAAAATCTAATCTTTTAAAACTTATGACTTTTATATACTTGTACTTGTGTATAGTATTGACTTTATACTTTCATTTGTTCAATTTGATAGGATCATTTCAAATTAACAACTGGCTAAAATGGCCATTACATAGTTTATATCAGTCTGTTACCTATAAATAAAACTGAATCTGATCTGTAAAAGAAAACAGAAAGTATTACAGTGGTTTCACCGAAACTAATTTGACACTGCCTATATAAATTGTGCCATATAACCTAACAAGGACCTGGATGTGCTCCTGATTTACTTTTGACTGTTGATTATGTTAGTGATTGACCAGTTTGTCAACTTTATTGACTACTCATTTTTTGTTTAAGGTCGATAAAATGTAGACAACTGGACAATAAAAACTCAAAAAATCAAATGTGTCAAATGGACCAAAAACTGTTCCTTGGAGCTCTGCCACAGAGGAATAGCTTCAACCTTCCAATTAATGTTTCTTTCAAGAACCATTGTTGTTTTATGAGATGTGTGAGTGTGAATAACCTTTATAGGTTTAAAACACATGGAGTAAAAGTTCAAGAGCTTAGAAACCTTATTTTAAGGAGTGTATGCATAGCTTTCTTTTGGAACTGACACTGTAGCACGTTGAGGAAATGTTTCTGATATGTTAGTTTAGGTTTCTTCTTCAGCATTTATTCATAGGGTAATCTGATAAGGACTACTGGGAAGGTGGGGGTCCACCAGGGGAATTTGTGTCTGAGCAGGAGTCAATCATTAGTTGACAGGCTGAGAAAGTAAGTTAGAAGTGAGTAATAAAGTAAGCAAACTGTTACCTGTAGAAGCTTTTGCTAACTGCAAAAGCCATGGCACATTTGACCGCAGAGAGTGCTACATTATTGGAATGAAAAGTTTGGGTTAAAAAAGGATTTGAGTAAAAAGTAAGTATGTGGTTTGTCTAGTAAGAATCCAGTAATCGAGTGATCCTAACAGTGCTATGCAGATTTTTATGTGTGGTGGAAGAACTGGATTGTGTGTGAGTGTGTCTGTGTGTGTGTGTGTGTATGTGTGTGTGTGTGTGTGTGTGGACATTATTTGCAGTAAAGCTACAAGGGGCATTAGCCATCAATCCTGGCCATCAAATCACACCCGTAGTCTGGTGTCCCTGCCTATTAGTGCTGAATTCATTTCCCTAAATTAAACCGGACTCTGGGCAGTGTGTGTGTGTGTGTGTGTGTGTGAAAGAGAGAGAGAGAATATGTGTGTGTGTGTGTGTGTGTCTGTGTGTGTGTGTGTGTGTGTGTGTGTGTGTGTGTGTGTGCGGGTGTCTGTGTGTGCTTTTTTTATCCATTCGTCCACCTATTTGTCAAAACACACAGTGTGACAGTGGAGTAATACACATTCATTATGGCAGTATGCAACAACAGGCCGCATCTATCATTAATTAGTCCAATATCAGGAGAGGAGAAACAGGGCCGTATGGAGGGGGTGTTGTGTGTGTGTGTATGTGAGGGTGCTCTGTGTTTTGGGGTCATCTAGTAGACCCAAAATCTCCTTTTCCTGTTCATACCCCCTGATGAAAGATTAGCATCAGTTTACAGCTCCTTTGAACAAACTTGATGAGTTGTTGAGTTTGGATTTTGAACTGATTTTTTTCCTCCTCCCTTCAGGTGACTCATATGTAAAATCAGGTCTCCTGCAGACATATTCAGACAGATTAATATTTGTCCTTTTTCATGACTAATGTGCGTCAGATGTAAGTTATGAGCGTAGGCAAGGTTTTTTTTTTCTGTGAAAATAATGAGTCATTTGCTCGTTCACTATGAATCCTTCCATTCATTTCACCCTCAGCGCACAGACAGCACATAGAGAACACTGTACGAATTTCCACCAGGAGTGTTTTGTCCATTATGGGCACCAGGGCACCACCACCAGCAGTTACCATGAGCAGAGAAGAAGTTGTAACTGTATTTAATTATTTGTTGTTTGGGAAGTATCTGAAACTGGCTGGAGAGTTAAACAAAGTTTATGCCGGTTAATAAATCACATGTATAAAAGCTAAAAGCTGTGGGCGGGGACACTATCTGTGCCAATCTTACAGGTGCTAAAAGTTCTGTGTGGATTTAAAAGTGATTCAGTGCACTGCCAATAGTCAATCAGCAGCACTGAAATAATATACTGGACCACACTAGACCCATCAGGTGGTCATTGTAAAACAAAATTAACACACTGCTTTTAAATGATTGGCCACATATTCTCCAGTCCAAACATTAAACAGGAATCCAACTGTTTTTTTTTCAGTATTTATGCTAAATTAAATAATTAGAATATACACTCACTGTCACAAAAATAGTTGCACCCAGAAGGAATCAACTGACAGGAATGAAAATTGGCGGGTAGGTTTGACACCATGAGACATGCAAATGATTCAAGTCTCATGCACAGCCATACGTGACATGAGCAAGGACAGGGCTTACCTCTGTACCTGAGTGACCCGAAAGGATGCAGGACTACATGCAAGCAGACCATTACGACGCCTGCCCTTAACACCACGTCAAGCTCACCAAAGACTGCAATGGAATAGCAGCAGGTCATCTTCAGTGATGAGTCACACTTTTGTCTTGGTGGAGACGACCAATGAATCCGTGTGTGGGGGACCTGTGGTCAGCACCAAGATGAACAGTTTGTTGTCACGCGTCACATGTCCAGAAGGCCTGGTGTCACTCCACCTCCACCCCCACCTCACAATCTGCAGAAACTGTGTGAGAATATCCAAGCTGCATGAGATGGATTATCACAGGAGACCATTAGGAACCTCTACAACTCCATGCTGAGACGTCTGGCCGGTTGCATTAGCTAACATGGCGACCCGACGCCATACTGAGAGACACTGCTTCTGTATGTGTAGCTCAATAAATATTGCCCATATCAGTCTAAATGTATCATCATTTACTGTTCCTGGTAACCTTTATCTCCCTTCCCAATAGCATTGCAATCCCACACTTCTTTCTGGGTGCAGCTAATCTTTTGAGGATGAGTTTAAGTTTTTCGAGTGGTTTGATGTCAAATGTTCACAGTAGTGGTGAGAGGAAGCAGGTGTACGAAGAGTTGAATGCCTTTATTAATAGTGATAACAGATAATAGTAAATCATTATAAACACCCTGTCTGATGCCTGAAACATTCACTTACAGTAGTTTAGAAACAAAGTTTTGATCTAAGGATCTAAGGATTCTGGTTTACCACTGTTTTACCATCTTCAACACTGCATTTTTGAACTCAAAGACATGTAGGTGCACTGCTTATTTTGGATAGTCAATAAAATGGCTTCATTTGTGTTCTAAAAATCATAACACAACACATTCTTCAGATTAATGGAGAACGTGTTGTGTATTGGTGATATATAGAACCAATTTCATTAAAGTTCTATATAAAGTCAATATGCAATACATTCTTCATCATTTTAAAGAACCATTTCACCATTAACCATTTAAGCATGAAATGGTACTATATAGAGCTTTTGGTTTGACATAAAACCATTACACTAAAGATCCCTTGATGAACCATTTCTCATCAAATCAATGGAATTCAGTGGGATAGATGATGTAACACAGTTTATAGTTGTGGCATTGATTTAAATCCATGTTGAGAAATTAAATGTTAAGTGCAATTTGTGTTTTAATAGGATACAAACCGGTCTTGGTGATCATCCCATGCTTTTATAGTTGTATGCTGGCGTATTTTAATGAGAAATGTATTTATTAAATAAAAACAACTGTTTTATGTTTTATGCAAGCCACTCCATAGACCTGGCTTGTAATTCACACTCCTGTTTAGCAGACTCAGATTTATCAGACTAAGGTCTGTCCACAAGGGGGTGCTATTAGCACTTCAGTAGCTCTTTTATGCATCTCATTTAAAATGAGGTTTCGGAATCATTATGTAAATAATTGTGGTTATGATACGAGTGAACTTGGCACCAGTGACACAGCATAGACCAGACAAGGCAGCAGAGACTGGTATAAGACACATTTGCATTCAGCAAAACTGCGCCACGGCACTGCTTATTAATCAGCTCCTTCACGCCCTCACCTGATCATCATTTAATCAAACCATCCAAACCCTCTCTTCCACTGGTCTGTCCACATTCCAGGCAGACTTGTTAGTAGATGAAGCGAAATGTTCTTTATCAGCAGACATTACAAAATGACCACCCTTAAATGGATTAGTACACTTGGAAAGCCTTTAAAAATGGAGTGCTTAAATTAATTAGGCCTGACTGTGATTAAATGTGTGGATAGTGCTGGAAAGTGGAGCTGCCCACTGGGACTAAAATGAACTGGGCCTGCGGTGCTGCGTCCCCACTGCGCCAAAGAAACGCCGCCGCTTTGAAAGATTAATATTTAATCTGCATTTGTGAGAGGCGAGTCTTAATCGAGTCTTAATCTCAATCTGAGGGGACATTTAAAGCACGCCTGGACATCTTCCTCGAAATCGCACGCGTCATTATGCCTCAATTATTTATTTCTTTATTTATTGTTTTCTTTCACGCGTGCCATTCCAATCGTTTTAACTGGCTCCGTGTCTGTGAGTGTTTGAGTGCGGACAGGAGAACTGTCTGTGTGTGCTTGCTATTGTAAAGTTTTAGGATAGTCGTTTCCTGATTGATCTATATGTGAAAGATGAAGCATTCTGGTTAACATTTTAGGTATGACTAGTGTATTATTTTTGTTTTGAATTAATTTATGGTTACAAAAAGAAATAAAAGGTTTGGGCATCTCAAGAGATGTGAACTCTCACATAACTTATACCAATGTCTCAGGCCTTGATTATCTTGTCAGGGCTATGGCTTCATTCATCATTAGGAAAGACCAGGTGATGCAAATTTCACAGCTTTATAAATACACTGGCTGCATCTCAGTTGCGTACTACACACTAATACTACACAGTATGTGCTATGTAATCATCTCAATAGTTTGAGTTCAGCAGGCTAGTACACACAATATTAGCATACTGCATCATTCCTCACTAACAGGAAGTGATGAAGCTTACATCATACCAAGCTGGACTCTAAAGGTTTCTTTGGTAGAGGGTTTTTTTTACACTATTTACTACAGTACATTTATTTTTACAGGCTGTTTCAACAGACATGGGTTGAACTCACATTTATACACCATTTCAGGTCCTGTTGTGTCAACATCCACCATTTTTTCAAATTTTTCCAGACATGGACACTCCTCCCTTTCTGTTTCCTATTGCATTGTTGGACAATAGTTTGCATCATTACCATACTCAAAACCTTACTGGTTCTAAGTGTGCATTGTAGATGTTTGAGTGTACTCAACTGACATTCGCAACTGTACTACATACTACATACTCAAAAATTAGTATTAATAGTATTAGTATTAAGTACACAATTGGGATGCACCATTTGACTCCTCAAACCTACTCTCAACAATCAGCAGCCATGTCTCTAAGTAGCTCCAATATGACCTTCATGGAAGAGACTGTCACGTCCTGTCTTGTCTTGCCTCTGTTTGTCTCTGTTTTCTCTCTGTTGTCCTGTTCCATGTGCTTCTGTTTGTCTTGGTTATTGCTCCTCCTGTCTCCGCCCTCTTGTCAGGCCCCTCACCTGTCCTTAGTTTGTAGCTCCGCCCAGTCCCAGATGTTCCTTATTAGTCCTTGTTCATTTATACTCCCTGTTGTTCCCTTTGTTCCTGCTTGGTCAGTCTGTTTGTACAAATACTCCTCTCTCCCACTAACACATTGCGAAGTATTGCCACTCTGTGCATTCCGAGCGTTTCTCTCTGTGATTACTCTTGTTTGCTACTCTGGTTTTGACTTTATTCTGATTCGCTGATTTACTCTTTTGTCTTTGCCCTTTTGGTACCTTTGCTGTTCTGATTGCTTGCCTGGTTTTGACATCCACTTGTTTCTTGGCTCTGACTCTGTCTTGCCCTTCTGTTATGTCCACCTTGCTCTTGTTGCTGGTGTGTTTGATTACAAATCTGTTAAATAAACCTCGCCTCGCGCTCGTCACAATCTGTTTGTCCATCAACACAAGTGGACAGACCTCCAAAGAGCCGTGCATGTAACCAGGTCTAAGAATCTTACAGAACTGGAAACTTTTTGCCAAGAAGAATGGGTGAAAATCCCCCAAACGAAGGTCAAGAGACTCTTAGCTGGCTACTGAAAGCTGAGATACTTGCCAAAGCAGGTGGGGGTGCACAGAGCTTTGCTTCAGGACCTTTTTCTCTTTCGATATTTTCAAATGTAAACAAAACGATTACTTACTCATTTAGCTCTACACAGTAACAAACATTCTGACCATTTTGAACCAAATATTTCCATGACACTGTATGTACAGTATATGTTTATAAAACTGCTTGGAAAAAAGGCTGGTTCCTTTGACTTACATGAAAATGACTTGAATGAAATTGAAATTCAGTTGTAAGTTGCCATTTTGGATATGTAATGTGTGTGCGGTTGTAGACATATATTATTATATTTTTTTATTATATTATTACATTTATGTAGTACATATGGGATGTCCTGTCATCCTGACAACTTCTGAAAACAAATGCATCAGTATGTGTTCACAGGAGAAAGGAATTCTGTGTGTGTTTGTGTGTGTGTGTAAGAGAGAGAGAGAGAGAGAGAGAGAGAGAGAGAGATCTTTTTTGAATGGTGAACACACAGCCCCTGGCTGTGCGCTACAGGCTGTCTAGCACAAGCTCTGACCGTTTGCTGATTACGTGCACAAAATAATACTAATAATAATAAATCCTGATTTCCCAACCACACCTGACCGCTACGGGGTTTAAAGCTGGATTAAAGTGGTGCAATTAAGAGTTGTGTAGGGAACACCTAATGAGTAAAGAGTGGAACTGATCGCCAAGTTATAAAGCATGGCACAGGCAGGGAGAAAGCTCGCCTCACTCAGCAGTACAGGTCAGTGTAGTTTATACCCTTTTGTGACCTGCACTCATGTGCTGCTGCTCTGCATGTACTCTACACTGAAGTGAACTAGTAACACATAACTTGAGTCCAGCAACAAAACACTGATATAACTATCCCATAAACATGTTTTGGCAGATGTCATTTGCCTTGTTATGATATATTTTGTTTAGTCATTCAAACATAATTGTCTTAATTGTCATGACAGATGCCATTATGTTTAATATCAGGTTATCAGGTTTTCACGTGCAGATGTTTGATAAGTCTTCTGTAGTTGGCAGTAAACCGCTAATGATACCAGGACACTGGACATCCTCCATCAGAACTCTAATGGTTATGACATGTTTATAGAATACATATGACAGTGTTATGTAGCAGGGTCTTAGAGTGGCTACTTTGTTTGCGCGTTGCTAGTTTGCTAGCTGCTTGTAAGTTTAGGTGTCCAGAGTGAAACTGTATACAGGTCCAAAGGCTAGTTCTGTACTCGGATGAAAAGCAGGTGAAAAAGACTTAGTGTTGTTCTTGTAAAATGTTAAACGATGTAAAAAATCTTCTGCTAATTTTTTTTACCAGAACTGCTTCATCTTCTCAACACTCATTTCAGTCCTTAGTGTGAATCTTGTTGAAACAATCTGACTGGCCACTGCCCAGCAAAGCACCTCAACATATTATCACAGTCTGCATGCTTCACCTCGGTGGAGCTTTTGGAATGTTCAGTGTTCTTGTAAACACACATAACGCGGACGCATGCTCTCAGCCACATGCATCACCAGTCCACCCTAAGGGCTGCATCCTCTTCCTCCTCCTGAAAGCTTGGCGTGTCACCTCCCATGCTACAGGGGGGTCTCCACTTCCTCCGCAGCCTACAGTGCGGTGCACACTACCGAGAGTGCTCCATGTGGCCTCGTCAAGCCATGCCCCCAGTCCTTGATCAAAGGGTCTTCCAGGTGTTGTCTCCAACTATCATTCAGGTCTCTTTGTAACTGCTGCTTTTGCCATCCTCCAGTTGAGCTCCACTGCTCAGCCTCACCACACTACTCCTGCTTCATAGTGAGTCTCTGCATGTCCACGGTCCAAAACTGATTGAAAAATGTTTGGTTCCATTGATATCAAAATGGAATTAGGTTTTGCCCCCTCCTGAAAATTGCCATTTTGGAGACATTTGTTTTTCTGGACAGTTTATATCATCAGTTTCTATGATACAGTTAGATAATTTCACTCTTTAGCAATAACCTATGCAAAAGCACTTTCAGTTTTGTACTTGATTACCTATTAAGCTACTTATCAAGCTTCTCAGCTCGTATCACGTCTGATGCTGTTGTTAGTCAACAGTTAGTCAAACCCATATTGTGATTGTTTCACGATAATGTTAAGGGAACCTGGTGCTGTGCCAGCAGTCAATTAAGTTAAATGACTTGGGTATACATTTCTGTGTTGACTGAAAAAAAGGCCCGTTTGGCAAAAAAAAAAAAAAAGAGAGCAAGAGAATAAAAAGATGAATGGTTCCACAAAACACAAGGCACTATGAAAACAGGAAACCAGTATGTTATTATACTTACAACCTTACCTTTGTAGCCACATCTTTTATCATTAGTGTCATAAACTTTTGCATGCAAGCCTTACTGTTGTTTCTGGGAAATTTACATCCACCACATACAATGAGACAAAATGTAAATGCACATTTCCTACCCAAATATTGCGATGCGTCCTTCAGCGACAGACCTAACAAGTGGCATAGTTTGCGCTGGCTCAGCAGAAAGCAGGTGACGGCTTTCCCATGATGCATTAGCGCGGGAGGGCTTTAATGAACGCCGCGCACTCGGGGTCACCTTTCTTTCGTCTCTACGAGCTTGATGGGCTAAAAAATATATAAATAAATAAATAATTAAATAAACAAATAAACAAACAGATTTTTCTTGCTGCCACATGCCTCTCCTTTAATAATCCAATTTCTCACCTTTACCAGAATGCACAGCCCAACTAGGAATCTCATTAGCTTATCTGGCTAAAGGGGGATAGCAAGAAACTCTCTCTCTGTTTCTCTCTCTCCCCACAGTAGGATGGATATAAAGCAGTTGATAGCCAGAGTTTGGCTTATGTACCCATACATCCATACTCCTCCAGCAGATACGTGAAGAGTTGTTGTGGAAAATAACCGCCGAAGTCCACGTCATTAGTTTTCCACTTCATAACCTCAGCAGGGGGGTGTTAGGGAGATAATGTACCGTACCACACATGCTTTACTTTTAATTAATAAGAAAAACTGTATTTTTCAAACTGAATATTAAATCTAGATTAATGTGAAAAAATCTCTGTTCTCTTCTCTTTCCAATTTAAGGCTCGGTTACGTTGCTGCGGAGAGCGGAGCTCGACACAGAGAAGATTTATAAATATTTATGATGAAAAAAAGCATGAAATTGTCTGGAGGAACAGAGATGGAATCTATGGTTTTAAAAGCGAAAAGACAAATCGTAAAGGACGGTGTGAAAATCTTAACAAAGCAGGAAACGATGAAAAAATCTGAAATAAAAGCAGGAATAAGGAGAGAGAGAGTGTAAATCAATTAGGACATTTCTATAGGGACCCTGGGTGACTACATCACAGGGATATTCAGGCTCTTCTTTGATTTTCAATGAGGTGGACTACTCAGAACTCTCAACACCCAACACTAAAATAACTCAAATAACTTCACTGATGTTCAAATTTTCAATTTAATTAAATGGTTGAAATATAAACTAAGTCATCCAGAGTTTGGAGAGTTCTAGAGAAACTTACTGGGTCAACATTGTGTTACAGTGGTGGTGACAGGAACATGATGTTCAAAAAGTCTAATGCACATAAAAGCTATATCACATAAACTCTTACATGAAATTATTCAAAAATGCTACTTGATGTGTGAGGAATTCCTTTACAATAAGATATCTTGAGTTATCTTGAGATAAGAAGTTGTGATATTGTAATATTGTGTGATATAACTTTTCTTACCTTGATAGATCACTAGATCAAGAAAAAAAAGACTTTTGTTATATTAAGCTCACAAGTCAATAAAGTCATAACCTCAGGATAACAGTCCAGACAATTATAACTACCACATGGCTTCTCTTGACTGCCATAATTTTGTCCTAAAGCACATATTTTATTTTAATTACATTTATGGTGGAGAGGTACAGAACATTCTGAGGCAAAACAGTCCCCAAAGAAAAATCAGTTTGGTTTTTGGATTTATCATCCTCAATACACATAAAACTCAGCAAGCATGTATAGATTCACTGGTGGTTTTGGATAGTAAGTAAAATGGCTATATTTGTGTTGTAGACATTACAACCCCTGATCCTATCACCAGCACAGTAAAGAAAACTGACTTGATAAGTTTCTCTAGAATGGCACATTTACATCAAATCACTCCAGAGGATTTTGCTGCCATCTCAACCAAATAACTTAACTTAACAAATCTGCAGAATTCCTCTTTAATTCATATGCACTGCAGTGGAAGTCTGGCCTCGCAGAAACCTCTCTTAGCTGACACCCAAGCTAAACTGACAGTAACCTGGTGGTGCTGTTGCCTCTGATGTTCTTGTCAGAACTCTTGTGAAATCTTAAATAATCTTTGTTTTGATCTGTTCAGCCTTGTAGCAGAACAAGGCTTGCTCCTGCACCATCCCTCTTCACTCTCTACCCCCAGCAAGCCTTTACACTTCCAACAAATGTCACTCATTATTAGACGGAAGTATCCAGCTTGGGCTCATCTGCACTTCTAACATCTCCTCTCTCTCTCTTCTTCATTCTTTCATGCTCGCCCATTAAAGAGAGTTTGAGACAGTGCAGTGCTGCTTTGTGTTAGCAGGCTAGCTAAACTCTACATAATTGTGACAATAGGTCATAACATCAATACTGATGACGCAATGCATGAGGATGTAACACTAGGCCTAACCTGAGCTTATATGCATTTATGCTGGGGATTGGTTGATAAATCATTACATAACGCCCTGTTATCTAATCTTTATAACTATCATACAATAACAATTTTATAGTTGTATACAAAAGGCTAAGCATTAGACTGACTCTCCTGTTACTGATTTAATGAAGTGAAAAAAGTGCATGTCTCTTACGTAAACCACATCTCTGCATGTTTTAATCTGCTATAGCTGTTTATTTACTGAATTTGACATGATGGTAGAAAACAAAACACACAATATGGCTAAAAGAAATGGTATATCGTTCTCCAGCTTGTCAGTGGTGGAGAGGGTGTTATTTTTGAAAGTACTATTTGTTCCTTTGCAATTAAAAACTACATTTTTATAAACATTATATAAGCATTATATAAGGCACTGTTTGATGACCTGTATTTAAAATAAAAGACAATAAAACAGAATTAACTCTTATAACTCTAATAATGCACTTATAGCTAGTCATGGGCTGAACACATCAAGCATAAACAGGTGCTACAGTATGTATTGTGTGCTCCAGTGTGTATTGTGTGCTCCAGTGTGTATTGTGTGCTCCAGTGTGTATTGTGTGTTCCAGTATGTATTGTGTGCTCCAGTGTGTATTGTGTGCTCCAGCTTGTATGTGTAGTTTGTATTGTACTGTGCTCCAGTGTGTATTTTGTGCTCCAGTGCATATTGTGTTTGAATGTATATTGTGTGCTCCAGTGTGTATTGTGTGCTCCAGTTTGTATTGCGTACTCCAGTGTGTATTGTGTGCTCCAGTGTGTATTGTGTGCTCCAGTTTGTATTGTGTACTCCAGTGTCTATTTGTGTGCTTGAATGTGTATTGTGTGCTCCAGTGTGTATTGTGTACTGCAGTACGTATTGTGTGCTCCAGTGTGTATTGTGCCCTCCAGTATGTATTGTGTGCTCCAGTGTGTATTGTGTGCTCCAGTTTGTATTGCGTACTCCAGTGTGTATTGTATGCTCCAAGTGTGTATTGTGTGCTCCAGTGTGTATTGTGCCCTCCAGTATGTACTGTGTGCTCCAGTGTGTATTGCGTACTCCAGTGTGTATTGTATGCTCCAAGTGTGTATTGTGTGCTCCAGTGTGTATTGTGCCCTCCAGTATGTATTGTGTGCTCCAGTTTGTATTGTGTGCTCCAGTGTGTATTGTGTGGTTCAGTGTGTTCTCATACTCTATAGATGCAGAATGAATCAGGCTATGAACAGTAGCGACAGAACCTCTGTATGTTCACAGGCGTGTGCTTATGCTTGTGCGCCTGTGTGTGTATGCATGCAAGTGCGTCTGTCTGTTTCCCTCCTGTTGACAGAAGGTGACGAAGCATTTGGCAGCAGTGCTAACTGACACATTAGCGGTTTGCATGAGTTTCCACAATTAATGCGTGTTAATTTTTAATTATGCTAATTGCATCTGAAACGAGCCGAGAGGTTGTGGGAGGACAGCTGTGCGAGACACAAGCTGAGGAATCATGTTCTCTATGCAAACAAGAGATACATGGCAAGCCTTACATTCAATCTAAGATAGTGGTGTGAAATAAACATCACTGCAAAATCATAATGAATTAGAAGCCTCTCATTTTTTAACATGCTGAACCCACTTAATAGAGAAGGAACTGACAGTCTGATGACTCTAATTAAGAAGAGGAAGTAGCAGAGGCCTTTATGTGGTGGAGGAGTGATGCTCTAATTTCTGTATTATTAGTATTATTAGTAGTGATCTAGTAATAGTGGTAGTAGTACTACCCCTGTGAGAATGACCTATGTTCACATTTGTAATGGTTTAAGTATTCCTTCCAAACAATTTGAAGCACCGAGCAACTGAGACACATTGCAGTCAGCAGTCATTAGAATACAAAATGGGTTTTTATTTTATGATATCATTGACATAATGGTTATTATTTTTAAATTATTACAAATGTTAAAATGTTATTACTTTTAAATTCAGATTTTAGATTTTAGATACATATAAAATATTCTAATAAAAACGGCTGTTTATCTGGAGAATAAAAATGTATTTGCTTATAAATTCCACAAATAAAATAAGAAGTTATTTTAGAGATGTCAGTGTGTAATTTTCATTAAAATTTCATTAAAATTTCATTAATTTCATTAAAGTTTCATTATGTTGGATCCTACGGTGGCCGAGAAAGCCCAACGCACTGCAAGTTTAAAACGCGCTGCAAAGTCTCAAAACACAAGCATCAAAATGACACAACTTGCACAACATTAGCCAAACGCGCTGCAAGATCTGAAAACACAAGCATCAAAATGAGACCGCTTGCAAACCATTAACCGAACGCGCTGCAAAGTCTCAAACGCGCTGCAAACACTGAAAACACATGCAACTTCCAAAACACATGCAGAAAGCCTCAAAACACAACGGAAGTGTTTCCGAGGGACACTGAAAGTGGACGGACCCGGGAATATTCAGTCGGGTTATTGGCCAGGTTTTTGTGTTTATATTTCGTTCCACCTTAAACAATGCACACCGAGTGACTGAAAGAAAAGTTTATCTGTTTATTAATGAATATTCATTCGGTTTATTAGCCAGTGTCTCGTGTTTACATTTCGTTCCACCTTAAACAATGCACACCGAGTGGCTAAAATTAAGGTTTAACTGTTTATTAAGTTAACACAAGAACCTGGCCAATAACCCGACTGAATATTCATTAATAAACAGATAAAACCTACTTTTGCTGGAACTGGGGCTGTCTCGGCTCTACGTCCAGGTCCGGGTCCGTCCACTTTCAGTGTCCCTCGGAAACACTTCCGTTGTGTTTTGAGGCTTTCTGCATGTGTTTTGGAAGTTGCATGTGTTTTTAGTGTTTACTGCGCGTTTGAGACTTTGCAGCGCGTTAGGTTAATGGTTTGCAAGCGATCTCATTTTGATGCTTGTGTTTTCAGATCTTGCAGCGCGTTTGGCTAATGTCGTGCAAGTCGTGTCATTTTGATGCTTGTGTTTTGAGACTTTGCAGCGCGTTTTTAGCTTGCCGTGCGTTGGGCTTTCTCGGCCACCGTAGGATCCAATGTTCTGAGGCTGAAATTTGATAAAAAAACTTCTGAAATTCTGAAATCAAACTTTGTTCTTCAAACTAGCACACACAATATCTGTGACTGTTTTTCTATTACTATTTATCTATTTTCTATTTTTCTATATTAATATTATTTCTCTATACATATATAATATTGTACTTCTATACTTGTGTAGTTTTTATGTATAACAGCTCATAACAAACATAGTGCCTATGACTTTTGTACAGTACTGTATATCACATAAAGACTGATACAACTGGAAATCAATATCTTTGATATTGAACTTTTTTTAAGTTTAATATCAAGTAAACTTTTTTTCAAGCCCACTTTACTGTTCATATGGCTACATGACACCCTACATAAGCTTATTATGACAAATGATGTAACCCTACATACAGGTTTGTAAATGCTTATTTCAATAGGTGTGATCTGTCATAAAGGCTAATTATGTTATTAACTTTAATTAAAATTGGCAAATGTAACCTTTATAGTGAATGATGCCTATTGGAATAAGCACAGTTGTCATGACAAGCTTATGTAGGTGTCATGTAGCCTTATGAACAATAGCTTACAGTAAAATGTTTCATAAATCTTTTAAAAGCTTCAATATATCAACATCCATATACCCACATATCTATTTGCAATATAATACAGAGTTTTTGTTTGTTTGTTTGTTTGTTTGTTTGTTTGTTTTTCTTCATTTTGAACAGAGTTTAGATGTTTATGGCCCGAATTGGAGGCAAAGCTTTAATAGTCTTGATTTGTCTCTGAGATGAGTAACAGTAGCCCTGTGTAAGAGCTGTTCATTTCTGCCTGTAGAAACTTGTATGTTCTTGAGGTTGTTGCAAGACGTACTTCTTCCATAGTCAGTTAAAGGCCTATTACAAGTTCTCCTAATTGTCAGTCTTAAAGTGTTAAAATCCTATAGAGAATGTGAATGCGCTGGTGCAAAGTGCCCTTAGTACCCCCTCTGTGATCTTTACAGAGTTTCTAATACATGTGTATCAAACAATACAGCATCTGAGCTCATGGAAAAAGTCACTGTAATAGGCCTAGCAGTACACCAAGCACCAACTTAAGCAACTCTTGACAAAACAACTAATACTAGTGTTCTGGACTTGAAGAAAATTGTTGAGAGCGCTTGTTAAAGACGTGAAAGAGAGATTCAGAGCAGATCTGAAGAGATTTCTTCCCGAGCTGCAGGAAGGAGCTTGATAATGTCAGCAGGCTCCACATTAGTCACCACAATTTTCATCACCCGCAATGCACTTACACAAACACAGGACTGAGAATTCACACGAGCTCCTTCACAACGGCGAGTGTGAAAACTCAGAGAAAACAGAGAATAGCGCGGGTTGGGTGGTGTGGGGGGTGGGTGCTCTCACCTGGCACGCAACGTGCACACGGCCAGACACAAGCAGCCTCGTCTCGTTTCAGCCATTAAATATATGTAAATGAAGAGACACACCAGAGAGCTTGGGCATAATAGCGCGCACGAGGGAGAAATGGATCCTGGGTAGTGATTAATTCATTTGATGATGCCTCTAGTGAGGAATTTTAGGTCACAAATGAACTGACAGGATGACAAATTACCATTTTAAGGAATTTACTGGGAATCATTAAGGAACAATTGTCAGGTAGTTTGTGGCAGGCTGAGGGGATGGAATAAATGTAGATCTTTTTTCCCCCCTTTCCTTATCTGAGATGTAGCATTAATTATCTTTTTGTGCAAATCTTCTCCACAGTGCTTGTCTGATTGGGTGTAATGCATGGAGTAGTTCTGTCTAAATTGTAAATTCATTTAGAGGAGGATTCTGCACAATTAAATTGCTAGACAGCGGGGAAGCAAGGAGGTGAAGCCAAAAGATGGGGCGGGGGGGTGAGAACGAGAGAGAGAGAGAGACAGAGAGAGGCAGTACTCTCTGTTTCTGTCCAATGAGTCACCGGTCCGTATCGGACCTGCTGTGATTTTATTTGAATGTTTACAGTTTAGTCTAATGCACAAATGAAGCAGAAGACAATGCCTTTGGAGGCTACTGTGATCAGAATGCACACGCCGCTCCTATTGCTCTGCTTCCCATTGAAAACACAAATTCATTTTGCCTGTAGACGGACGACTTCTATCCCACAAAACAAAGACGTGTCTCTCACTCCTTTCACAAGGCCTGAAGACCTTTAGCCTTAGAAGTGTGTAAGGTTTTGGCATTACCACTCACAACCATTTAGAGTAAAATGGATTTGTCATTCATAAATCATTAAAACAAGCAGAGAAATTATACTCAAAAGCAGATTCTAAACTTTTAATCAGTGTCATATTTGTTCTAATGAGTAGAAGAGGAGATGTTTATTATTCTGTCACTGATGTGAACATTGTAACGTGTACAGTCTTGTTTAGTGGAAAGAAATACATTTTACATTATTTTATATTTTCTTGACATCAGAACTGCAGATTGTTGATGCAGATTGTAAACAGAAGGTAAATTAATTGTGTACCTCACTAAGTAATTTGTCAGCAGGGCGTGTTTGGTCTGTTGAGTATGTTATATGTCATACATGTGCGCACTCACCAAGAAACATTCCTTGTATGTGTATCATACTTGGTAAAATAAAATGAATCTGATTATTCTGATTCTGAATTGTGCTGTAAGTACTAGCATTTAATATTTTAGCAGTTGTAATAACAGATATCTCAATCTATGATGGCCGATATGTAGGCCTACATTTCAAATCCAGATACTATAATATGATAAAGTGTATAATACAATTAAAGTGTATGAAATAATAGAAGTGTACTGTAAAGTGTATAAAGTATGAAGTGTATAAAAGTTACTGGTAAATAATTCTTAAGATATATACACACATCAGAGAGCTATATACATAGACTCAGCAGCAGCACAGCTCACACCAGAACAACACATAGTGTATATATATATTAATTTCATTATACATTAATTACATATGTGTGTATATACATTAACAATTATATATGTATATGTTTCATAATTACATTATATAGCCATATACCGAGACACAGAAGGAGCAGTGCACTCACACAAGCACAACACACCTGATCATCGAAGAAGGATAATAAAGTATACAGATGAACTACAATCTGTAACTGTAGAACTACTAGTGCACCTATATGGTCGGTGGAGCTCATAAAACAAGGAAGTAGTTTTAATGTTATGTCTGATCAGTGTATATTTCTGTATTTTTGTATATGTGTGAGATATTTAGCTAAATCTGTATGAAAGTTGTCAGAATTGCCTGCTTTTCATGATTCAGGTAATCCCAAACATGTTCAGTGATGTTAAGGTGTGGACTCTGGGGTGGTCAGTCCATTGTTCTGAGAGCACCAGCAGCTTCTTTGTTTGATTTGAAGATTTCTTATGTTTTTGCCTGTGTCCTTTTCCCAGTGAGGAGCTTTTTGACAGCTACACATCCTTTAAAGCCCATTGTGTTGAGTGGTCTTATCACAGATGATATCTTCGATCTGAAGGAAGAGCAGAGCTTGATTTCTCCTCTCTCTCATTGGTGAAAGCTATGAGAACTGGTTCATCAGTGTTGGTGCTCTACCAGGTCTTGCACAGTTATCAGGAGTTTTTCTTGATGTCTTTTAATGAATTATTGAAGTGCTTTGGAACCTCCTGAAATTTGAGCTTCAATTTAACCACTGTTTGGATTGGAAATGAAATAAATGAATAGTGGTCCCTGATATTTGCACAGTACTGTAAGTCTGACTAACAAATTGTGCATTTAAAGTTTGTATATTGAACATTTCAGTAGGGATATCTGACCGGCCTATCATGCTTCTTCATAGGGACCTTAAAAATCTGTAAAACCTGCATCTGCCCTTCCACAAAATATCTGTCGCATCTACCACTTTGTCTTCACAGAGTCTAGAATCAATAACGGTACTAACAGTACACACTCTCGTTTGCTGTCCTGTGACATGTTTCTTCAATACAGAACCAGACAGATACTCTGTGCTGCCTCTTACTGACACAACCAATTAATTCATTAATTAGCTGGAGCTTAAACAGTTACAGTACAGCGAGGTCCAAAAATCATGCTTTATATAACAGATGCTCTGACATGAGCCACTGTCAGGGTGGACTGGCTTTTCCTGTTTGTTTTACTGCAAATGTGGGAGAGAGGAACTGACAAGATGAACGAATATTTTTCAGATCCCCTCCACCCCCGCCCCCCAAACTAGGGGAGGTGTGATAAATGTCCCTGACGTGGTGATGCCACATTAACATGTAGAGATACAAGATGTCAGGAAGAGCCGTAATTAAGCAGACACTGAGACAACCCTGCCCCCCCTGCCTTAGGACAACTACGCCACAAAACGGAGCTGTCCTGGACTTTATTCTTGAGTTAAGTCGCCTAAACACGACAGATTTGGTTGGTTAAATTATTGTTACGACAATGCAATACAATACAAACTCTATTGTCTGATTCCTCTGAAAGTCATCTTGCATCACAGCAGCTCCATTACTGCAGTCAGGATTCCATGATAATGTTGCATCTACATGTACACCTAGAGATAGTGAAAGACATACTGTGCTTAGTTTTCCTCATTGTAAATTATTAATGGAGGGGGATATGAATCAGGAGAACCACTGAAAATAATGTCTTCTTCCTATTATTAATAAGAGCATCTTGGTTGCACAATATACCAGCCCATTAACACCTGGTTGGAAAGAATAAATGCCAACTTTGTCTATCAATATAGCTAATAACACATTGAATCAGCAATTTTTCACAACAATATAAAAATGTAAAAATAAAATAGTTTGGTTATTATAAGCTTTGCTGTCATTAGTATGAATAAAGTGAATAACATCAGTAAACAAACACTTTCTTCTACTCCTACACTCAGTCTCTGTTTCGGGCCAATACTGACAAAATCACTGGACTGGATACTGGACAAAAAAGAAGTATAATCTGATACGATTTACAAGCCTAAACTATTACAAAATGCCACAAAAATAAACATTTGCACAAATCTGCACTTTAAATCTCATAGTGAATGTTTGGTGGTGCTGACCAGCCCAAAACGTTGCTAAAAGTTCTGTATGTGAAATGTTTGAATAAAAGAAACAACAGTGTTGCATGAGTTAAATTGAGGGCTGTGTATTTCTTCCTTTAGAAGAGGAAAATATGTGTGTCACAGTTTGGCCATGATGTTATTTAATTGGCTTAGTTAAAGTGCATTCAGAACTGTATTATTAACAGTAATTATTAATGTATTATTAGCCACTTGTTTATGAGTGTCAGCACATATTCATGGTTACAGTATCACCATCAGTAATGGACATGAAAAAAGAGATATTGTTCCATTTCTAGTAACAAATGGCAAAGTGTCTTATTTACCTTCACCTTTTGTATTAGTATTGTAGCTGTGAATGGGATGGGAAATAATATCTACCTGAACCTGTAGTTCCAGGTAGTCCCAAAGATTTTCAATAGGTTTCAAATCTAGGGATTTTGCAGGCCAGTCCAGATTTACCAATCATTAACATCTGCTTTGTGACCCATTTTCCACACACATCCAGAGACATACACTGCATGGCACCACCTCTTTTCAATCTCTGAATCCTGTCACACATTCTGCAGGTATTTTTAGCCCCATCAATACCAATAAATCAATAAAATTTCAGGCAATAAATTCCTGTGATTAAACATTTTGTTGTGAACAAGTTGTGAACAATTCTGACTGAATATTTAACATCAAAGCATTTCACGGCAAGTCAGCTCAAGTTAAAGTCTATTTATATATATATAATGCTTTTCCCAACAGATGTTGTCACACAGCAGCTTTATAGAAAATCCAGGTCCAAGCCCCCAGTGAACAAGCCAAAGGTGATGGTGGCAGGGAAAAACTCCCAGGAGCAGGAGCAAGAGGAAGAAAGCTAGAGTGGAACCCATCCTCCTCTGGTCGACACTGGATAGCTAGATGCAACACTAAAGAAACCACTGTGCAGAAAGTTCAACAATCCATGAAATTCTTCTTTAATAACAAGGTATCCACCAGGCATCTACAGTGGGCCTAAATCTATCTAAATAAAGGATTTCCCAAATGGTATACTGAATGAATGGCCCAGGGAGTTTTAGGCCATCCTAAAAGCACTGTCCCAGCTTATTGTATGTTATCTCTCAAATTTAGGTACATCATTTGTAACGGTACACATCTAATGGATGCACTTTATTTCCACCTGGTTTATTTCTCCACTCTGATCCACCTTTGGTCAACTATATGCTGTATTTGATGAAAACTGACTGGCCTAAAACTACTGAAAGGAAATTCCTGGATGCTCCCAGAAAGCAGCACTCACAAAGCTCCAGATTTATCATGCGGAAAGACTTCATCGCCACCCCATCACCATCATCATCCCCCTCAGCCCTGAATACATTAAAGGAAATATCACTGGGCTAACATGGCGCTGGTGGGCGAGATCTGGGTTACAGCGCTCATGGGATTCTTCCAATTTAATCTCATGAAAGATGACTTCAGCACAGCATAGATAGAATCACCAAGCCCAGGTCAGCCTGGAAGAACAATAGACACACGTAGGTTACGTCTAGAGTGCCAAAGGAGGCCTAATTTTACATCTGGGTATTGCGGATTTCAGGTTGGAGACTAAAATGAGGAGACTTTGCAAAGTTCATTCTCAAAAGGAATTACACCGTTCTTCACTGGCCCCTTGCTGCTCTTCCACCAGTCAGAAACTGATATATTGATTATTTAATGAGGTGGTTAATCACTTGTCAAGAACTCACGCTTAGCATTTGCAAGGAATAAATCCAAGCTTGTTTTTAAAGGCTCCAATCATGCATAACTGCACCTGCAGCAAAGCACTAAAGTAATAATAATAATAATAATAATAATAATAATAATAATAATATGTGATTCCTATATATTTCCTAGGACATGAATTTGATATCCAATGATTCTTATTTAAATATAAACCATAACTGACTAATACTGAATCTTTCACATGTTAAATAATAATGCACATACCTCTGGCTCCTGGTCTGACCTTAAGTTAACTTGTAAAACATGTAACACACGTAACACATGTGCAGCATGTATTAATATACATAAGACATACAGTACCATACAAAATCAGAGACTAGCCTTCACATATTTAATTTCTGGTGAAATTAAGCCAGTTATTTATTTTTCACAGGGACATTTTTACGGGGGATTAGACACAACATAATTCACTTGCACAAGGAAGAGGAAAGTGCTTACAAGATCTGGTAGACCACCAAAATTGTCCCCAAACAGCACTTAAAGCTTTCATCTTTGAGAGAGAGGAGAACACCCACAGGTGTTTCTGTCCATCCTTCCACTGTGAGAGGATACCTCAACAAGGGTCTGAAAGGAAATGTTGTTGAAAGCTGTCAAGAAGCTCCTGACTGAGGAAACCAGGCATCTGAGAAAATCACTATCAGGTATTGACTAAAGGAGGATGGGTTCCCCTTTTGAGTCTTGGTTCCTCTTTTGAAGTTTCTTCCTCACTACAGAGAGTGACATTTCTGTAACCTGTCACATGTCTGTCTCTCTCAGCCCCAAAAAACACATCACGTTTTCTCACCTGCCATCTGATCAGAGGTGAGCTGCATCCAACAAGAAATTGACCATTTGAAAGTGTTACTGGAGTTTATAAACTCCAGTGTGTCCACTCACTGTCCACTCCATTGGACACTCCTACCTTGCTGTTTCTCCTTGTAAATGTAAGGTACGAGACAATAGCTCATCTGTTGCTGCACAGTTTGTGTGGGTCATCCTCTAGTTCTTTGTCAGTGGTTACAGGACACTGTCCACAGGACGCTGTTGGCTGGATAGTTTCAGGACTATTCTCAGTCCAGCCGTGACACTGAGGTGTTTATACACTCCAGCAGCACTGCTGCGTCTGATCCACTCGCACCAGCACAACACACACTAACACACCACCTACAACGTCAGTGTCCACTGATCTACTACCCACATATAATACCTGCTCTGTGGTGGTCCTGTGGGTGTCCTGACCATTGAAGAACAGGGTAAACAGAGAGTAACAAAGTATACAGAGAAACAGATGGACTACAGTCTGTAACTGTAGAACTACAAAGTGCTGCTATATGGTAAGTGGAGCTGATAAAATGGAGAATGAGTGTAGATACAAGGAGGTGCACCTAATGAAGTGGCTGGTTGGTGTATGTCCAAATTATATGTAAATTTTCACAGAATTTGAATATTCCAGTCCAGCTTCTGCATGTGAGAGGTGAACAGCAATGTAATGCATGCCAAAGGCCAGTAGTCTGGAGACTGCAAAATCAAGGATTGTTTGTTAAACCATGTGAATGGTCACTTTCATGCTGCATGGCCAGTGGGTTTACATATAAATGTTTAGCAATTTAAATGGTCAGAGTCATATACATTATCTGGTCATAACAAGACACATGCTTAAATTCAGTTCTTGTTCATATTATTTTAGAGGAGCCTTTATTTAATTAATCAGTATAATATTTGAGTACTCCAGCTTCTTAAAGAAATCTTACTTCTCATTTTTACATATGTAAAATATTTTTATATTATAGTGTTTAAGGTGGTAGTAAGTTCAGGCTCCTGCAGATGGCGCTGCGTGAGAATGATGGGGATATAAATAGCTGCAGGATGTGAGTGACAGGATTTATAGATTGAGAAGAGGTATAGCAGTGCAGTGAATGTCTCCTTCCATATGTAGAAAGTGGCTCCAAAGCAGATGTTAATGTTTGGCTAAAAGGAGTGACTGCATTTGGGCGTGCCAAAGGCCATAGTGTGAAGGAAGTAGCTGAATTTGCAGGTGTATGGAAGTGTACAGTCATACGGGTCTACCAGCAGTGGCACAAATCCCAGTCTACAGGAAATTCTCCTCAGAATTGTGCCAGGGAAGGCATCCACAAAATCTGACCTCTATGTGCAATTCTTTGATGCAAGAGTGTCTGAACACATGTGGCCTACATCCATAAACTTGTCCAGTTCCTGTCGAAATGAATTGCAGCTGTCATTCGTGCTCATGGAGGTATTACACGCTATTAGGTGCATTTCAGTCACAGGTGACTAATTTGTTCACTTACAGTGGTGCCCTTCTCAGATTACATGTTGTTGTTGGTTTAATTGTAAATAACCATTTTATCAGTAAATATACTTTTTGGAAGTATATTATCACAAAACGTTTATTTATTTACTTATCTTTATTTATCTATTTTAACAAATAAAACGTAATATATACAATGTGGCATAATTATTTGCACACATTTTATGTTAATTTTTTCCACCAGTATCTTAAATTCAACTAATAAACTGTAATTGTGCATTAAAATGTTTCTGCAGAGGACGGGTTAACATGGTTTCGCTTAGAAAACAAACTTTTGTGTAGAACTGTATAATTTACCAAAGCATTCTTTACATGATTAACACTGTTTAACGAATCATTACTTCTTATTGAGCTACTGATGAGCACTTTGCTAATGGAAAGAACTGTATGCACAAGTAAGACAATGAGCTTCTATCATAATTACAGGTCTCCTTAGTGAGTGATTACAGCCTACTAGTGTGGGTCAATTACAATTTACTGGATCTGTCAATTAATCAATTAACCAGTAAAAGCAATCAAGCGTCTAACTAAAACAGCGGCCGAAACAATCATTTGGTTCCATAAGAACACTGAAATACTTCATCATTAGCGTTTGAAGAGCTGGCTTGCTGACCAAACCATTTGAATAATGGTTGACATGCCATATGCCAGTCTCTCTCTCTCTTTCTCCGAGTCCCGCCACGGCCGATCAAAGATAGGAGGCCAGTTAAAAATGAAATCAGTGGAATGTCAGTGCTCACAAAAGGAACAAAAGGAAAGGAGCTACGTGAAATCGTTTGAAAGAGAGCGGCTTGTCCATTGTCTCTCCGGCACGATGTGTTTGGGGAATAATAAAAGCTGGCTAGCTGCAATATGCTGCGTTTGAGCACGGCTTTGATTAACCTATGCTCCCGAGCACAGTATCATTGCCTATTGACCTGCCGGAACTTTCCGCGGGCTCCAGTGCAAAGGTCTGTGGAGCAGGGAGATGGCGAGGTAATGGGCGGGGGTCTAATTGTCTGTTCTTTGTAAGCTGAAGTTATCGGCAGCTGCCAGTGTATCAAAGGCTGAGGCGCCACCCCGGCACAGCCAACCAGAGCACACTAATTGCAATGGCCTTTTCATCATCTCCAATCAACCACTCTCACCAGTACGCAGAGGAAGCAAGGGGCAACCGCTCTCACACTCACACACAGACACACACACACACTGACACACATGTTAGAGAAGGAGGGTAAAGAAACACCAGACAAAACCAGTATGTTCACAGACATTAGCACAACTCTCATTCCCCATAACCCATCACACTTTCATCTCCCCTCGAACATCCACAAGCCTGTAGAGATAAAAGCAAAACAGACAAAGGTAAGTATAAACTTCAGGCCACAAGAGCTAGTTTGAGAAGTGGGTAACATTTAAGGCCTTCTAGGCTTTCAGAGAAGGTCTAATGATTTCCAGAAGCTAAAAACAAATACATATCTGCTATTTAGCCTTTAACAGAATCACTCGTTTTTAACTCTGCTGGAACTATGCTAATATAAGCATTGTCAAGTTTTGGTTGGAGGGGCTTATGGGGGTTGCTGAACAGAAGGCCTTGTTTGTAAAGGCTGATTTATGCAGTTATGCATCCACAAATATGAGCAAGATTTAGGAGACATTCACCGAAAAACTTGCATGCAACATGAACGCGAATGCTATAGGGCACGGTGTCCAAGCCAAACATACAATAAATGAAGAGGAAGTCTTGTGTTTAGCTCTCTTCTTCACCAATTACAAATAGGTACATTTTCTCACCAGCTCATTTCCAACATTGTTTTGGTCTTGTCTCACCACAAAATACTAGAATGCCAGCCAGCATTGATGTACACTGCTACAGAATTTACACAGGTAACCTCTGCAAGTTACACTTAACATGAACCCTCTGCCAGGATCTAGATACAGATAGATTTACATGCATTTTGGCAAAAGTAGAAGTTAGCATTTAGATTGGCTACCGACCTACTAGTGATAATGGAATCAACAATGATGATGTGAATGGGTGGGACCAATTTTCTACTCCAGGACTTCTGAAAGTCCATCACTGACCATGAAAACAAGTGGTAGCCTGATCAGGCTTTTTAATTTCAGTTAGAAATGAAAAATTGTGGCAGTAATTCTACACCAGAGCTCTTTACTAAGGGTGACTGCGCAACTGCAACAAGGTAAAACATATGGTAATGTCTGTTACAAGCTTCAAATGAAACAAAAAAAAAGAACACACATAATTTTGTATAGAGCACTATCGGACATTAACATTACTGTACTTATGGTCCAAAATGAATGCTCAGAGCTATTAGTCATACTTTGACTCTGCCCTTTAGCTATGCTATGTATTGGCTTGCAATATTAAAGACAAACATCACATAGACACATTTTTTGGGATTATTAAATATATGTATTTGGGTATTCAGTTTGGTTGATGCTGACTGATGGAGCATAGGCCATAGCATGTTAGCTATATTAGCATCAACACTCCAGTGTGTCGGCCCATTGGCTACATTTGGTGCAAACTGAAATAGTTTTTATATAAAACTATAAAACTATTTGACTAGAAGACTTTAAGAATAACTACAGCACTGTAGTTGTACTGTGATCAGTTGCACAGATGTACCTTAATATATTGCCAAATGTACATATCCACTGCACTTACACTGTATGTGCTGTTTATACACTCATCCAAAAACATAGGAATCAACTAACAGGAATGAAACTTGGCGGGTAAGTACATGTGAATGATTCGAGTTTCATGCTCGGCTGCGCATGTGATGCAAGCAAGCATGGGTCTTTTCACTGTACCTGACTGACCCAACAGCCACAATTGCGGACGTTCACTCAGAGAGCAGTGATGCCCTCCATGAGTCATCCTGTTAGTGCCAGCACCATTGGCAGACGGCTGCACGACGCAGGACTACATGCATGCAGACTGTTACGACGACTGAAAAGAAAGACTGCAAGGGTGTTGTGTCAGACTGTCATGGAGTGACTCGGAATGGCAGCGGGTCATCTTCAGTGATGAGTCCCACTTTTGTCTTGGTGGAGAAGACCAATGAATTCGTGTGTGGACATGCAGCGATCAGCGTCAACATAAGCAGTTTGTTGTCGTGTGTCACACGTCCAGAAGACATGGTGTCACTCCACCTCCACCCCTACAGCAACATCTGCAGGAACTGTGTGAGAATAGGTGCATGGGATGGATTATTACAGGACACCATTAGGAACCTCTACAACTCCATGCAGAGACGTCTGGCATGTTGTGTAACTCTCCATACTGAGAGATGCTACTTCTGTATGTGTAGCTCAATAAATGTTGCCCATATCAGTCTAAATGTATCATCATTTATTGTTCCTGGTAAGCTTTATCTTCCTTCCCAATAGCACTGCAATCCCACACTTCCTTCTGGGTGCAACTATTCTTTTTGACTGTGAGTGCATATAAACATCATAACAGCACACTTTAATATTGATATTCAAGGAGGTCAGGTTTTACTTTTCCAAGATGACAGCAAGAGGAATTCCTTGTACAGTGTGTAGCTGGCGAATGAAAAAGATTCCGATTCCTGATTCTCTCCTCCACACGCACCTGCGAGTCCTAACCCGATTTGAGCGGCCGTTTAGGCAGGGCCAAGGGGCTGTGGGGCACGGGCAGCGGGGTGATGGGGGAGGGCTGGAGGGAGCAGGGCTGCTGCAGAGGGCTGGCAGGCAACTGGCCCTCCTGACGGGAGATCAATAGTGGCCGGTCAGTGGCAGCAGCCGGACTGCCATGGCTGACAGGGGTCCGCATGCTGTAATTGGATCAAAGATGCAGGCAGTCGCCAGGACTCACCCCAACCCCTGCCCTGAGACCCCACCGTATACACACAGACACACACACACTTACAGCACCCCCCCTCTCCTTCAGCACTGTCACAGCTGTCACATGTCAACCCAAAGCCCCAGTGTCACCGTGGGAGGCTTTAGCATCCTTCCCCTCTCTCTCATTCTCTCTCTTTCACTGCATTTTAGTACTTCTTCTTCTCCTCTCTTATTTTCTCTCATCCTCTCTCATCACTTCTTCCTCTCTCTCTCTCCAGCAGATGAATGGTGGTGATATTAGGCCCATTCTTCATGCTTTTATGCAAAAGAAAGATCTGTGTCATCTGAGGATTTCATGGAAATAAAGTCGCCATTTATTTGCGGCGGAAAGAATGAAACAGCCTGTAAAGAGAGAGGAGATGATGCAGTTAAGCTTATTAAAAACGAAGACCGGAATAAATAACGAGAAACAAAAAGAAAAAAAAAAGAAAAAAGAAAACAAACCAAGGACGAGTTCAGGGTGGGGGGAAATTGCAGAGGCGCTCTATGTAAAGCCAAAAGTAATGAAAAGCACCTCCATCGAGAATGCAGACGCTGGTTAGTCCCCCATTATTCATTCTCCGCCTGCTATCTCGCAGATTCTTGTATTGTGGCCTCACACGGGGACTCGCATGTTTCAAAAGCAAATATTGACCAAATCCTTCAGTTGCATTTGAAATGAATAACATGGAGATTTCATTCAAAGCTACCAAGGAGATGTTTGTGCATAGCAGAAGCAATAGGCTCGGAGCGATACCGTTACCTCAACATGGAATATGCAGAACACATAGAAAATCCCATATATGCCACGTGTGCGGCTGATTTTCATCATCATAAAAAAAAAAAGTGGACTGGACTACAGATTAGGCCGGATGGCCCTCTCGCAGGGTACAAATACGCAGCTTATTCCCAGTTTAGATTATCTAAAGAGTGAAGGGCTTAGGCGCAATCCTTTAAAGCGGGGATTCACACCCTGCTTTAACAGATGAAGACCACGATACTTGGTCCACCGTGACTAAAAAGCTTTCCTCTCCTAACAGTCGGGAGGCTGTAAAATTGTCATTTCCTTTATCTGCAGAGTTGAAAAGCTGGCGGAATTATCATGCGTCGAGCGCCTGCATGGGAAACCCTGGCACGGCAGACATGAGAGCGAATCGGATTAAAGGACGCTCCAACATTAAAGGAGAATCCATATGCAAATTTACCATCAATGTGCAGCAATTAGAGCGAGCTTGTTTGTGATGTAATCCTACAAGAGAGTCCCTGCCCCCTATTTCCACATCCTTAATCAAATTAGGAGCTTAGAGACACTCCGTTATCCGATTGTAAACGATACTCGTTTCATTTCTTTGAGTTTGGGCAAATAATAAGCCCCTTTTGTCAAAATGGATCTAATAACATGAGGCGGCGGAGGCCGTCCCCGCAATCAAACATGGGTAAAACAATTAGGGATTTTAGGTTTAACTGCACGGCTGCCACGAAAACAAAGCAAGAACGCTGAATGGAGTCAGACAAATATGATGAAGCACTTGTAGGATGAAGCTGTGGAGGCTGTGGAGGGATAGACAGTAATATCAGATGAGCAGAGGGCAGACTGGGCATGGATGGCGTAAGCGTACGTGCAGAAATGAGTCATTGGTGAGAAACTAAACTGTCCAGCAGTGGTGACACATACACACACACACAGACATGCATGCACACATGTGGGACCAACGTCAACATCTCTTGGCACCGTGTCAGACACTCTTCTCCACGGACCGCATGTTCACCTCTCTGTGCTTCACTGGCCTAAAGGGTGTGCTTAGCAAATAAAGAGAGAGAGAGAGAGAGTGTGAGAGAGGGAGACAGAAAGATAGGAGGGAAGAGAAAAGGAGAAGGTGCAAATTAATATAGGAAAATAAAAGAAAATAAGAGAGAATTAGAGAGAGAGTGAGAGAGAGAGAGAGAGAGAGAGAGAGAGAGAGA